>CM060958.1:65026514-65463157 GCA_030765055.1 Mantis religiosa | reverse complement strand
TTTTATATGTGTAATGCGAAGGTTAATAAATTAGACAACTATTGGATACAGTCTATTTAATCCACAACAAATTTACTGTTAGTTCTTGTATTAACAGTGGTCTGTGAGGTCTTCAAGCTCTTATACTTTTGATTAACATGCTTTAGCGAGGATCAGTGGGTTTATTTGTAAATTAAACTGCACCAGAACACAAAAACCTTAATTCATTTATGTCTTTTATTGTGAAACACGTTCTGTATGTATGTTTATCTCAGTTATTAATAAACAGTACAGACATAACTGTAGTGTTTCTGTTAAGAGTGATGAACATGAGTCAAGTCAAGCCATACGTTTAACCCTGTTTGAATAAACATCTCCTAATATAACCCATTTTAGCTAGTTGAATTGAATATTAAATTGCTATACTGAGGTATTAAACAATTTCCTTGCTATGGATGATTTAAATCCAGTGCATCTCTGATTCTTTAAATGTTTTATTTAATATGAACATAGGGTACTATAGAAAACAATCGACAATTCTTCGGCGGTTACAGTACGATTTATGCAGAGCGTTTACTTCTTTTTGCTATTGTTAATTGATTTCATATTTTTGGAGGTTTGTTTCGTTTTATTTTAGAGAATAAAAAGTGAAAATAGCTTAGTTATCATTTAGTTTTTATGGTAGAAAGCTATGCTGTAAAACAGGCAGGGCGGTATGACGTAAGCTCACACCACTGCACATTCTCATATAGAGCTGTGACGTGGCAGCACTCTGTAGGCGCTCGTAAGTCGCTGGATGTATTATTAACACAATGTATTTCCTGTCTCCTACATTGCTACATCCCATACGCTTCAAACTATTTCCTCTTCCGCTGTGGCAGCAGTACAGAACGCGGTGAGCTTGTGCTTACTGGAGATGTATAGTCTAGGTTGACGTTACATCGACACTGCCAGTTCTACTGTGATATAGAACATCTATAGTCTATCATAACAAGCTTTAAAGCTATGTAATGATATTTCATTTCAATATTCCTACTGATAAATACAAATAAAGATGAATCACGAATGAGATGGTGATTTCCATTCTAAAATACGATACCTTCCACTTCACAAGCGTGAAAATAACTAACATTGTGGTATTTTCGAACTTATGAACTTGAATTTTTCTGGAAAAGTTCAGCGTACCAGTGATAGCTCCATTTTCACATGTTGAATCATACAAGAGTAGTTGTAGTAATAACCTAGTTATTAGCGTGATCGATTGTCAGCTAGCGAAATGGAGCCCAAAATCTGTAAAGTGGTTAAACATATTTGTTTCCCCAACAAGCGAATGATGTACGTTTATAGTGGACATACTTTTAGCTCTTAAAAGTTTAAGTAGGTACCTAAAGTGATGGAGGGTTCACATGGAATTTTTTTAATAGAGCATAGTCACAATTACCTGCAGTTTAGGGAAATGTATGTAGTGTTTAACGCCCAATATTTATGCAAACGTCACCGCAGACGGCGACACTGATGATATCTGAGATGAAGAAAGAGCATCGGTGGAATGAGATGGTGAGGGAAACCGGAGATCTCGGAGAAAACCTACCCCAGCCCCATGTTGTGCACCACAAATCTCACATGTGGTCGCCTGGGATCGAAACCGTTCGCCTTGGTGAGGGCCGAGTGGTTTAACAACTCAGCCACGGCGCGACCTGCAGCTGAGGGATCTTTTAGCGTATTGGCTTGTAATTGATTTAAATTTGTATGAACACAAACACTAAGTAGCCCCACTAACAGTACCATAAAATCCCTTCTATTTTGTCGGCTTAAACATTCTGTATATGCCAGTATTATCTGTTATGTTATCATTTTGGCCAAATATCGATATCCATTCATAAATACACTATGTTTTGTTGCTATGTTTGGTTTGACTTATGTGGCAGTAATTATGAATTAAACCTACCATATTTACTTATTTACAAATTACTTCCTGAGAGTGTAATAAGGGGGTTATATTGCTAAAGCTCCAACTGCTACATTTCTATATGTGCTGGAAGAAGCAATGTATCCCAGAAGATTGGCTTATAGCCCAAACCACCTCTATCTTTAAGAGAGGGAAACGGAATGACTGTAGCAATTACAGAGGAATATGTTTACTGGATACGGCCTATAAAATATTTGCTCAAATAATAAACAAAAGGTTGCAGAATATAGCTGAATGTCTTCTCTCGGAAGAACAAAGTAGATTTAGAAGAGGCAGATCCCGTGTAGATAACATTTTTATTTTTAAACAACTAATTGAAAAACATAGGGAGTTTAATAAAGAAACGCATATGGCGTTTGATGACTTTGAAAAAGCCTTCGATAGGGTAAACCGATGCAAAATGTGGCAAATATTGGAAGAACGAGGATACCCACAACAATTAGTAAAATGATACAATGCTTCTACTTCCAAACAAAATAAATGTGAGGAACAATGATAAAATTTCTAAAAAAATCTTATTAATCAGGATGTCAGACAAGGGTGGACTTTATCACCTACACTTTTTAGTATTTATATTGACGACCTAGTGTACAAATGGAAGCAGCTGGTGAATGTAGATTTTGAAATTTCAATAAAAACTTTTTAATATTTTATTGTTTGCTGACGACTTAGTTATTATACAAAATAGCGAGTCTGCCCTGCAGAAATCTATTTTTAAACTTAGTGGACTTTGTAAGAAATATAATATGAAAATTTCTTTTATAAAATCAAAGCTAATGACATTCATTGGGAAAGAGCCAATTAGAACAAAAATAGTTATAAATAATCGTTGCGTTGAACAGGTAAGCCATTTTAACTACTTGGGAACTGATGTTAGTTATGACAAGGAATATGATGTCTACAATAAAATATGCAAATTTCAAAGAGTGTGTCGAACAATAAATAGAACATTTATAAACAAAATACGTAAAGAAACAAAATTAAAGTTGTACAAAGTTATGGCTGTACCTATACTGACATACGGAAGTGAGACTTGGACGTTAACTAAAAAGCAACATTAAAATACAGGCTTCAGAAATGAAATTCTTGAGAAGTGTGAAAGGATGTACGAAGAGGGACTTAATAAGAAATGAAAATATAAGAGAAGAGATGGACATTTTTAATATGAATGATAGGTTAAAAGATCTCAAACAAAAATGGAAGGAACATCTTGAAAGAATGCCAGATAATAGACTTACAAAACAAATATTACAGTATCATCCTAAAGATAGGAGATCGGTGGGCAGACCCAGGAAACGATATCTGGAGGACTTCGAAGGCGAAACTTGATTGCCTATGCCATGAAGTGAAGAAGAAGAAGAAGACATCCTGATAGAACACATAATAACCACAAAAATCAATACAAGAGCACCGCTTGAAAAATGAAATAATCCTTGGAGAATTCCTCCTAAATCTCTTCATTACTAAAATTTTAACTCATATAACTTCTTTTTATGACTATAGGGCTTTGACTTGAGAAGCGATTGATAGTGTTATAAACTCGTTGTCTTTATTAATGTTTATCATCAAAGGCAAAATTAGTATGCAAACATGCGTTCCGAGGATATTGAACCCTGGAACTCTTGCATGTGCAGTCTGAACTTTGAGGCAGAGTCTCTTTAATACTTTTAATTAATTTTTAAGGCATGAAACACATAAAACTAAAAGCATACTGCATATATCTCTCACAAATTAGCTCAGCTACTATGTATCTTCCTAGAAGACGTGTTAAAAGTTGTAGGTACAAGAGTATAAAAATGAGGTTAGATGGAGAATAAAAATGAAAAAAAAAAAAAAAAAAAGAAAACTTAGAACAGATTGGAATGAAGGCTATGATGCTATGAGGGAAAAGAAATAGTCCAGGCGTTTGTAAATAAACGAGAAAAGAGGATATATAAAACAGAAGATACGGGGAAGTATAGAAAATAAACATCCTTGATCTTTTACAGAAAAATAAAAAGGGAATACAGCAGAGAAAAGCACATATAGCAGTGTAATTCTACGAAAATAACATACGAACGGGAACGAAACTTTTAATTGTCTTAGGAAGTAACGATAAAATAATATGTTAATTTTTAGAGGCGAAGAAAGTATAGAACATTATCTAAAAGAGTGCAAAAGTATAAAAACGTGGAGGTAGAAAATTTGGATAAGAAGAGAAATAATATGGAAGGAAATGCAGATGAAATGAAGATGTTGAGCAAGCAATAATAGAGAAATAAGAAAGTAGGAAATTTCCTAATAACAGCAAAAGAAATCTGGATGAGGAAATTCATGGAAAAGAGGTAGAATGGGAGGAGTGCTAAAATGAATTCTACAGTGGGTTGAGCGAAGGGAAGTAAATGTTGTAAAGCAATACTGAGGGCCAGGAAACTTAACTGGATGAGTAAACAAAGGAAGGTATCAGGTATGTACAATATTAAAATAGCAATAAATGAATAAATGTATTTAAAAGATTGTACATTGTAAACTGAAATTGTAGAATGAACTCAAATCTATGTTCTTCTTTCTCTATTTGGCTTCACGTATGGATGATTTATAAACTCCACGATTTAAAAGTTAGCGGTTTCAAATATCGAAGCGAAAAAAACAACAACTTTGAATCAGGAATGTGAAATAAATGTGTAGTATTTAACGCCCACTTTTACTACGAGGTACGTCCAGAAAGTAAGTTCTGTTTGGTAATAAAATTAAATTGTGCACAGATACAGAAAAATTATTTATTCAACAAAATTTTGCAACTCTTAAACTACTTTTCCACAAAACTGCCAAAATTTTGCAGGCATTTGTCATAGCGAGGCACAAGTTTTTGTATACCTTCTTCATAGAAGTTTGCCGCCTGTGTCTTCAACCAGTTGGAAACATTTACTTTCAGCTCTTCGTCATTGTTGAAGTGTTGACCGCCACGGAAATATTTGAGATGCAAAAACAGATTTAAGTCACCAGGGGCGAGGTCAGGGCTGTACGGGGGGTGGTCAAACACGTCCGAGCCAAATCCCTGTAGGATGTTTCTCGTTGCTATTTGCAGTTTGTGGTCGTGCGTTGTCGTGAAGCAACACAATACGTTTCGACATCGCAAATTTGCCGATAAATTTCAATTGGTTTTACTTTCCTAGCATTCAGAAAACGAACTACAGATCTTATTTCACAAGCGGCGGGATTTTCAATCAACACCGACATTGTAAACAAGCATAAAAAAGCGTACGTGGCTGACAGCGATCTCACAGTGGCGCACGCTTCTTCTGCTTTATACAGAGCGTCTACCGCGCATGTGCGGAACTGCGATCGCAGCGCTGCAGCGGAGTTAAATTTAAACATAACTTACTTTCTGGACGCCCCTTGTATATGCGGCACCGCAGGCGGTGGCACTAATGATACATGAGGAGAAGATGGAGCAGCGATGGAATGAGATGGTGGAGGAAACCAGAGATCCCGTAGAAAATCCTCCCAAATGCCGTGTTGTCCACCACAAGTATCACTTTGCGGTCGCCTGGGATCGAACACGCGTCCCCTTGGTGTAAGCCGAGTGGTCTAACCTCTCAACCACTGTGCGGCCTTGGATCAGAGAGAATTTAAAAGAAAAGTATTCAGTCTGATATGAGAGTGAGGTGAAATGGGTAAAAGGAAAGCTAATTATATAGAAGATAGATAAATGAACGGCGGGAAAACCGTAGAACCCGGAGAAAACCCATAGAGACACCGCTTTGTCCATCAACAAATTTACATAGTGCCACTGTACGTAAACTATAGTTTTAGCTGACGAATTTATTGTTTAGGTCGACTCCATGAAGTGATATGAATTTATAACGCTCTTTACGTATGTGTTGCATAAAACATATTTGGAAAAGTATTCCTAAATTAAATTAACTAAATAACATATTATCATTCTAATATCTTAATTGCTTAAAGTGAATTTTATCATATTAATTGCAAAAATGTTGCGGAAATACCTGTCCTTGGTTAGTGGTTATTGTAACAGGTTTGTTTACTTTTTTAATTTGTAGAAATATCTGTATGTGACACGTAATTAAAGGGTATATTAGCAGGAGCAGGAGCAGCAGTACACTAAAGGACTTCAGTCTCTGTAAACTTGTATCTGTAACCTTGCAGGGTGCTCCCGACAACACAAGAAGGCCATCCAGAGCAGAGGGCGTGGTCCCTACTAAATATAATTTGAAACTCCCTGCGACCAGCTAATACAACTGGTCACCTGCGCAATGAGCCTCCCATAGGGGGAGTAGAAACTCTGAGTTCGCTTCGTTTCGAGGAAATAAATGACTAAGGACATCGTTTTACCCTGCCATGCAGCGTCCATGACCTGCAACCTGAAGAATGAAGCGGATGAAGGACGAGGCGAGATGAGAAGCGAATGGAAATTAGCGGAATGAAAAGAAAATTCTCAGTATCATATTATGCTAGGTCTGGACAGCTGTCCGTAGTGATCAATCCCTATATCTTTCGAATACAAGTCCACGTGCTACCGCCTGCATCATCTCGCTGGGTTGCTTCGACACAAATCACGTTTATAGATATATCAGAGAAAATACAAGAATTTTAAGATGTAAAGTGATGAAAAACGATAGACTAGTGTGAATGAGAAGTGTTGAATTATCCTCATGAGAATATTGTTTTCTTTGGCAAATCTTATTATATTTACAAAGTGTGTTGTTTTTTCTATAAACAAAATCAAACTGAAGAAGTTGTTAGAGTCAACATGAAAAATTCAATGCCATTGCCGGGATTTGAACCACGGATCTCCTGGTTTCCGTCCAGTCGCTCTAACCCGTTGAGCTACCAGAACCAACGTGCCTTCCTGACATTAAACTTAAAAAACAGGTTTTGAATGCTTAATTGCTTAAATATGATTTAAACAAAAGATTATGTAAATTACCTAATATGGTAATGAAAAATGGGTCACTGAAGATGAGGTGAACCAATGAGAAATTATTGAATTGCTATAGCAACGGCCAATTCAGTAATTTCAGATTAGCTAGAGTTAGTGTCATGTGAGGGAACAGGATTAATGTTCTAATCTGAAATCTAGCGAATCTGAAATTACTGAATTGGCCGTTGCTATGGCAATTCAATAATTTCTCATTGGTTCAGGGACCCATTTTTCATCACCATATTAGGTAATTTACATAATCTTTTGTTTAAATTATATTTAAACAGTTAAGCATTCAAAACCTTTTTTTAAAGTTTAATGTCAGGACGGCACGTTGGTTCTGGTAGCTCAATGGGTTAGAGCGACTGGACGGAAACCAGGATATCCTTGGTTCAAATCCCGGCCATGGCATTGAATTTTTCATGTTGACTCTATCTATCAAAGACCTTAGCCTATACACGGCTAGTGTGAAGAAATGATTAATTTACACCAATAAAATAAAATAAAATAATGAGGAACTTGTGTTACTGAAATTAAGCACTATACCTTTTAACTTTATTAACCACTTTCATGTTGCTGCCAAAGTCAGTTTCCAATTCAGAAATATCTGGAGGATACTTTTGTAAAATGCATATAGTGCAAGTGTAGCATACAGACAGGAATAATCTATGTAGTTTATGTAAATATTGCTTGCCCAAAGGTTATCCTGGATCCTAACGGCTACACTTTATCGTGTTTAGCCACTACTTTACTATTCTGCCTATAAAATCCAAGGCCCTGCTACACTTTGCAGTTTAGGAGCCTCAACCCTGGACTAAGTCTGTGGTTTTACTATTTCTGTTACCAACATTCTCATGCTCTTCGCGGATTTCGTTGTTTACAGTTGGTATTATTTGGAGAGATTACCGGCGATGAGACACTTTGGTAGCCATACACATTAGAGAAGAACACCCTCTATGATCTACAAAGGTCTATTGCGGCTACCACAGAAAAAAAAAAAAAAACAGGTCACTGAAGTCCTTAACATGCAGGTTCTAATAACCACCCCAATGCTGGAGCTCCCTACCAAGGATGTTGACCCGGGAACCCTCTATGTTTAGAAGCAGTCTCTTTCCTTTGAGCAAACACCGCTTCATCTTTCTGACATCGTCACACGTCATAAACATAGAAGCATACGTAAAAGATGAGAAGGAAGTTGTGGAACGGAAATTTAGTAGATGAGAAACCATCTCAGCATTCACCTAGTGACCAGTAATAACACAAGGTGAGTGTAAGGGGTAAACAGGGAGCGAACCCCGAATCTCCCGAATGTATTTCTGCGGAGCCACCTTGCATGGCTTTCATTCTGGTAGGACCTTTAATGTTTGTGTACCAAAAAGTTATTTTTGCATGTGTAGGTAATATAAAGTAACTTACCTGAGGGCGGTCTTGCGCACGATGTAGAAGATCCGCGCATAGCAGACTACAATAGCCAGGCAAGGGATAACGAAGGCGACCAGGAACAAGAACTCCTTGGGGGATCTGCCGTGTGCATCCGGCAGAATGGAGCATGACCCTATGTGCTTATCCAGGCCGAACATTCCCCATTTGCCAAACCACGTGGCCACCAGTGCTCCAAAACCGAATACCCACGTACAGGCCACCATCAGTCCAAGATACTGCTTCCGGTACAACCTGCACCAAACATAAAACAAAGTGTGAACAATTTTGGTTGCCGCTATTACAACCTGAAGTTTCTCCGTACATGAAAGCCTCTATAAAATCATTTTATAGTGCTACAATTGTTTATTTTAATTGTGTACATTTTTTGTAGCTTAATCACTTTTATGTCGTTTTTATTTCTCTACTATATAAGCATAATAAGTGTGAGAATTATTGAATTTCACCAAAAAGTCCTATGTTGAAATACTACCAAAAATATGTATTTTGAAGCTTCCTGATTTAAAAAAAAGAAGCACAATTATAAAAACCTCTGTCAGACACGTGCGTGTGTACTTGTGAAAGGCATACTCAAAGACGAAAATTTGGTTGAAAACCAAACTTGCTATTTAAGTTGGGCATCTTCCAAAAATGAGATATAAAGCTTTTCAAGAAAATTACACCACCTCAAACTACCATGAAAATTCCGATTTTATGAAAGTACTTTTAGAATTTTTTATTTAAATAACCACATGTTTAGGGCAAACCTACACTGAAAATTCCAAATTTTATAATAATAAGTCTATCATTATGAAAATTTAGCCACATAATTAGAGTATCATTTTAAACGTGCATGCAAATGTTTATGTTGCTCACACCAAATAGTTCATTAATTATTAATTTTTTTGTGAAAATACTGTAAAAATTAAATATGTTCTACGCGTCAAAAAGGTTTGAGCTTTTAAGTTGAATCTTTGTTTTTGGCTAGTACAGAGCAATTTTAAAAGACCCACATTCTTATTTTTTGGAATACTCTTGTAGCATTTGTTTTAAAATATTTTCCAAGTGTTAGCTCTCAAAATTTTGAAAATATTAACTTATTTTATTACTTAACACCATATACTTTTCAAAACATGAGCTTTAACAAAAAAGGGGAATGTGAAGTTTCTTATTTACAAATTATGTACCTATACTGGAAGTTACACCAAGTTAAATGAAAAACTTTGACGCGTGAGGCATTTTGTATACTAAAAAGTTTTAGAAAAAAAAGGTTCTCAGAAAATTAATTTTAAAGTCATGATTGTTACTTTTAGCGATTCTTAAATGTATTTTTACATTATTACCTGATGGCCTAAAATGCTGTAAATGATAAAAATAGCATGCCATCTATTACTACAAACCCTAAGCTACCAAAAATGCCAAAAAAGAAAATTCCATGGTTTTCAACATTTTCGGCGAATTTTCACTGTAGCCTTGTCTTAAGATATTTTTCCGATAACTGCACTATATTACAGTAAAAATGTCTAAAGTGGAATTCTTACATGCAGAAAAAAAAACAAAACAAAAACCGGAAAATAAGTCTCGGAACGGAGGTATTTTTCATGTAAAAGTTATACTCTAAGCCAGAGAACTGCCTAACGCGAAATATTTGCATAAATAATTTGATAAAAATGGTTTATTTTATGTGTAATGGGTAACAACGTACGTATTTAAAAGTGCAACACTCATGAAGGCGACTGTACTTGCACTGAAGTTCCATGAACCATGAAGTCATAAACTACAATCCTTCGAGGAAAAAGAAAAACAAACCATTAGTTCTCTCAACACTCTTGCGACACGCACGGTAAGGGTACAACTGTTTTGTAGTGTCTTTATTCTCGGTTTCGTTTTCACAAGTCATCAAGTACAACTGGAAGAAAACTGTGAACTTTGGTGATTTTTAAAAACATAGTTTGTGTGTACAGAAATCCCGTAAAACGAGTTATATACATAAGCCATTATCACTGGAAGAAAACGTTATTGAAGAACACGCAAGGAAGAAGCGTCCAGCTAAAGTGGGACAACTCGGCATTCTTGAAAAACAAAATAAAAACAACAAAGACGAGTGGCTAAAGGGAACAGGACATGTGAAACGCATCACAAAATCTGAAATATGATGAGGTAAATCGTGCTGTATTGGAGTGGCTTATTAGTGTGCGCTAAAAGAATTCCCATTTCTGCACCATTGTTTCAGAGACAGTTTAGAGACATATAAACTCGAGGGTATCTACACAGAGTGAAGACTGACCCCCCCCCCCTCTAACGACCAGAGAGTTACCAAGCTGTCCCAAAAGGGCGCTCGGCGCGTCCGTGGGGCTTTCCATAGGGCAAGACCTAGAGACTAACAAGGCCCCCATCTGGTCCTGTGGACTCAAGACGGGATGGAAGTGGATACGCCACTTACACGCGCCAACCCCAAAGGGGAAGGCTACCGATTAACCTCGGTAGGGCCGCCTGGTGTATAGCACACCTTCTACTAGCCATGCAAACAAGTACGCGGGAATATATGGCTTCCCTCATCCCCGTCCGGAGACGTATCCGATCTCCCACGGGTGTCGGGAATCACTATCTCCTCGAGTCCAACCCAATCAGAACCACTCACAATCAGGGAGGGGCTCGGCAGTTCGTCCCGAGGTTCCTCTAGTAACGTCAGAGGTAGCACGAGTGCTAGGGGTCCGCAGCGCCCGCACCACGGTAGCTGAAGGGGACGGATTCTCTCCCCTACGGGGAGTTTAGAGAGAGTAAGAAAATTAGGCAAAGACAATTTCAGAACTTCCAATAGATGCCTCGAGAGTTTCAAACATTGCTATAACATTGTTTTGAATGCTGGGTGTGGTGAAGCAAATGTTGATATGCAGAGAGTTGCAGATTGGAAAGGAAAAATTGAAAACAGACAGAGAAACTATACGACAAACTACAATTATTGTATGAAAGTTGAAAATATAGTACATAATACATATTTATTATTTACACTTCACTCTAAATTATTTATTCACTGTAAACTTGTGCAAGTATAGCTTCTGTAGTTTGTTTGTATTCAAACATAACGGACGGAAACCCTTGTAAACGGAAAATAAATGGCGGCACAATCGCGTTCTGTTTTAGAGAGGTTTTACTGTATTTATTTAATGCACAGATTTTGATATCTATCATTAGCCACAACAATGACAATGCACAATATATGTCAATAATTAAACTACAATTAAGAAATTAAAAGAGTTTACAATGGAATGTTTCACTGTGGGGTTATGGCGATCTTCTCTCTCGTCTCCCTGTATCTGTCAATTCAGAGTAATTATTGCCAAAGAGGAGCAGCTGTTGAGGTAGTTAGAGTCTATAGTACCATGGTTACAGAGCATACAATTTGGGCTTTGTAGTATTCCGATGTGGTGCAGATGTTTGGCCATGCAATCACGTCCTGTACCCAGACGGAATTTAGCAACTGTTTCCCTTCTCGGCCAGTTTGGTAGGAGCTGCATTTGGTCTTTCCATTCATATTTGTTTTCTAGAAGCTTTCCTGATCGTTTGATGTATGTTGGATGCTGCTCGAGCGAAGAAAAGTGCTGTAGTAAGGTGGGATTATTTGCCAGGGTGTCAACAATGCCGCAATAAGAGGAAATCCATTATAAGATTATTTTCTTGCCTTGTGTAGTGAGATTTATGATTAGTTTTCTAAAGATAAGTATATTGTTACTAATAGGTGTGCTGATGATGTTTGTGATAGCTGATATTGCAGCTTGTGAATCACATAATATGACGACATTTGAAAATGCAGATCTCTGGTATGTTAGTTGCTTCAATGCGCTCTGACTTGCTTTTATTTCCACATCAAAAGCGGCATGTTCTTTTCTAGAGAAAGGTCTCCAGTGTATCCCAGCACCAGTTGTTCCGTCTTTTTCTCTTTCGGAACTGGATATGTTGCCATTCCTCTTTGAGATAACCTGTATAGATGATCTCTGTCCTCTTATTTCTGGATTACTTTTACATAACCGGCAAAGCATAAGATATAGATATAATTAAATTAGGATAAGACATGTAGGTCTCATTAAAGAATACAACTTAGGTAAATTATATTTTGGAGATATTACTTGCTTCTGGTCTAAGTTTTGCAATATAAATATTTTTCTCAAATAGGAAGACGCTATTAGCATTTTTATGTTCTGGACATACAAAGAAAGGTGTACTTCAAAATTGTCGCATAGTGTCTAGCTCTTAACCTTTCCAACTATTGCTAAAGCCTACTCTAACCTATTCTAATTTTCGCTTGGTGCCTGTAAAGCATGAAATAAAACAACTTCTATAAATTTATCTCGATTAATAAATAAATATATATATATATATATATATATATATATATATATATATATGTGTGTGTGTGTGTGTGTGTGTGTGTGTGTGTGTGTGTGTGTGTGTGTGTAATTTTATGTCCTCCAACGTTAAGTCATATCGGACGTTGAATGGAATGGGCGAAATAATGCTCAAATAAGCCCAGGGTCGATAAAGCTTAGAGTTACCCGACATTCGTCTTTCAGGATAAGGGGAAACCCCGGGAAAAGCTTATCCAGGTAACTTACCCTGACCGAGATTCGAGCTCGGGACCTCTTGAACGTGAGGGAGACACTCTACCACCCCGCTACCAAGGAGGGCTCTCGATTAAAATAAATTACAAAGAATGATATGCATTTCTAAGAATTGCTTCTATGTACAAGTGTAAGTAGAGGGTCATTTAAGTGCTCACATCGGATCTTTTTCAATAATGAGAATTTTTATCAAGGCTTTTGCATATTATGGTTTCGTTATTTTGTTATTGACGCTTATTTATTAATATTACTTGTTAATATGAAGTTATCTTAGTATTGCAATTAATATTTCACACTTTGAGCCAATGAGCTGCCATTAATATCAGCATTCCTTCTTAAGTTAGCAATTGCACTGCTTCGTCTAATAATAACATAGTGGCTAATTAGCACATAGAAATGAATAGTAAATGATGAATTACAAATATTATTTTTTGACTGGGAAATCACTCACTTCAATATTAACTCACTGATCTGTTATTAATGTGAACGACTTTATTATCTAATGGACCAAAATACACTAATTGTCTATACCTTTTTGTTTCAAACACAACAATAGCCTGTTTAACAGTATTACACAATAGACTAAATTGTAATTACAAACCATCGTGGGAGTGTAAAAGGAACTTGAGAGAGAAATTACATAAAAAGTGAAAATAAAGTTTGTTATAAAATACATGGTAACTGAATAATGCAAATTATTTAATTAAATTGCTCTACGTTATACTAAATAACGAGAATAATTAATTGTAGTAATGCAGTTATCAGCAATATACCTACTCTTTACCATATCACCAGGTCTGGCAGATTCCATCCCTAAGTGTAGCAGTAGAACTACAGCAAATATCCGAATTTAATATGAAAAATCTTGTCATTTATTATCCATATCATTCAGTCGCTTATATTGAGCGAGACAAAGAGCTATTCTTGTACGTAAATACAGAACTTTTTCTTAGGCACATTGTAGGTTATATATACTGCTGCCACAGTTCAATATAGAATATGTTGGCATACTATTTCGAGAAACAAGTATTGATGCAACTTCACGACCAACGGTTGTCAATATTGAGGCACCTTATTTTTGCGTTGTAAATTTTGAAGCAGGGTGCATCAAACTCGAAGTTGCCGACCAAGGGTTACTAGTATATCACTGTTCAGAGTTACCGTATGTCAAATGAATATTACGATAACACTTAATTCGTTATTTACGTAGGAACCGATAGACACATTTTCTCTGCTGCTGGTCGTCTGCCTTCGCCCAAGACAGAAACAGTTGTCCGTCTTTCTTCATGGACCGCCAGCCCAGTTCTGTTCCTCACTTCAGCTGCGTTCGACTTTCACCTCTCAAAGCCTGTCCTTATTCACACCAAAATTCCTTTTGTGAATATTTTGTCCATTGTGATTATTATTCTCGGTCATGCCATTATTAAGGGTCCGAACAATGCCTTTTCAAACGGAGTCAAGTGTTATACACTGAGAATCCCTGCTAAGAACCCGCTTTCTCCCAGCAAATTGTTAAACTCGAACTATACCTGCTTGCGTTTTAACAAATTTACAATGTTCCTTTAAAATCCATCATGATTCTTTATTCATTGCATCCCTTAATTTCGGTATCAGTATTCAAATATTAAAAATAATAGCATTTATCGTACCCAATTTTTAAGAATTACACGTAAGCACGCTTAATTGGACGCTCTTTTTTGGAAAACGCAAAACTAAAATGTTTGTATAATTAAGTAGGAATGCAATAATCCAGTATATCGCTTTATAACTGCTTCATTTTTATATAGACCTTTTTAGTAGTTTAAGTCCTCCAACGTTAAGTCATATCGGACGATGAATGAAATGCGTGAAATGATGCTCAAAAGCGCCAAGGGTCCATGGAGCTTGGAGTTACCCGACATTCGTCTACAGATCCCTTTAACTTCCATGGTACATCGGGGGCTTCCACTTGAAAAACAACTTAGTTATTTCTCGCTGAAGTGCAGAGTTTCTTTAAGTTGATTTAATTGCTTTTTTAACGATTAAGTAAACTTCCAAATTTATACGTCCAGGACCAGGGAAATAGGTAACAATTCTTTGTTCCAAGGAATCGAACCCGTAACTCTGAGCGTAGAAGCCAGAACACTGACCACTCAACCTTAGTGGCAGACAGTGTGATCTTCTTAAAGTATTAAATGCCATTCCGAATATTTTTTTAGAAACTTAAGAGCACATTGAAGATAATCACCTGTATTGGATGATTCTAATAGACACCGAGAGGTTTTTTAAGTGTGCTGGGTGGCCTACCTGTCCAGGGGTTTTTGTTCTCTAGAGTCAACATATGCTGAAGCTTTTTTTTTATCTTTCTGTTTTCGTTCTGGGGGAAAACAGAAGCATATCTACGGCCAATTTTTTCTTCGCTACATGCAGTGATGATTATATGTTATTTTTTACTCTTTTTACACGATTTATGTCTATATTATTCGTGGAATAAACTATTTTCAAGATATTTCTTGTTACCTGTTTGAATTTTAAATACTTAACATTTTATTAAATAGGAAGTCATTATTTTTTATCTATTTTTTGTTTTTTCAAACGTCTCTTTTTCTTGGAAGGGTGAACCCGTGGTTCAAATCCCGGCTATGGTATTGAATTTTTCAGTCTGACTCTACCTTTCCATACTTTAGCCTACACACGGCCAGTGTGAAAGAACAATTAATTTCCATCTGTTTTTTTTTTGCGATTTCTTTATTTTGTTCTATTTTTAAATTTTATTTTACATGGTTGTTTATTCATCAATGGAAATGATGTAATGTTTTTTCTAATATAATTTTATGTGAAGACATAAAACACGCAATCAATGGCATTTCCCGTTTTAAAGGGTTTACGCAAAAATGAGATTGGATGTAAGCATGTACGTTTCTAAAGTGAATTCTAGAAAGACAGTATTTTACACTAAAACCAAAATTCTTGAATTCCGACCTTTCTGCATTCCAATAAACCAAATGACATGGGATTTTCACTTTTAAGTGCACTTAAAGACACATCTGGGATGGATTTAAACCCACAACATTGAGATCAGTAGGCCAGTGCCTAACCAATTAAGCCACCCAAACCGACTTTTACACTAAGGGGATGATAGATCACTCGTAAGTCTGCTTCGGTTGTTGCAGTGTGCAGAAATTTGGTTCAACTGTAAGCAGCATTATATAAAGCTGATTAAAGTTGCAAGTTCGAGCACAGTGAACAAGGACAGACGGAAAAACAGACAGACAGATAGACTTTATTTGCTGTCTCTTTGTGTTGTATTTGTAATCTGATCATTAATGCATGACTTATGTGTTAATTAAATCCTGTGCAAGACCATGCATATTTAGTATTTCAACGGCATTTGGAATTTTAGTGTAACATATTGTAGCATCAAGCTTCCCAACCTTATCACTGTTCATAAAATTAAATATAATAACAAAAATAATGAATAACATTTGGAAATTTTTTATCTAATAAGCTACATCACATATTTAGCCCTTGCTTGGTGTCTGGGGTATTTATAGACCCCAAGGCTACTTTAACTCTCCTGCGCCGTGGCAGCATGTGGTGGGGATTTTAGGTCCCGGGTTTAGGACCGGTGCCCACTCAGCACCGTGAGGAAAGTGAGGAGCTTACGCTAGGTAAGCGGCCCTGGTCATGGAAACCAAAATTCCAGCTGGGGCTGACCACATCTCCTCCCCGTATCGGTTGGATGATCGTCCACCTCTGCCGTGCGTAAGTGGGCGTGAGGCCGGCAGTCAGGTTGGTAGGCCTTGGCCCTGTAAGGGCTGTCGCGCCATGGGCTATTATTTATTATAAGGCTACTAAGTACAAACTGTTTTAATGTGAACGTAGACTTCTCATCTTCCGGATGTTCTTTGCTTTTATATGACGATCAGTAGCGCAGAATGAACACAGCAATTGCGTTTGGTAGAAGTTAGAAGTGAAAAAAGACGTGAAAAAATAAAACGCCTGAAGTAATTGTGTTCTAAAATTCAACAAAGTCAAGTGTTGATACTATTGATAAGATGGATAGGCACTATTCAGTGAAATGTGGAACAAGAAGGTGGTCACTTACTCTATTTCTTGATATACGAGGGCTGTTCAATAAAGAATGAGCACAACTTCTTTTGACAACGCACCTTTACTCATCCTCATAATTTTAATGATCCATCTCAAAGTATTCTCCCCTGAATGCGATGCACTTGTCCCAGTGTTTCTGCCAGTCTTCAAAGACATGCTGGAAACCATTTTTTGAGATATCCTTCAAAATCGCCTCCGCAGCCTTCACCACTGCTTCTGAAGATGGACAATGCCTCCCACGAAGGTGTTTCTTCAAGTTAGGGAATAGAAAAAAGGTCACATGGGGCTAAAGCCGAACTATAGGGAGGGTGAGGGATGCACTTCACGTTGATCTTTGCAAGATATTCAGCAACAACATTCGCAATATGCGACCGCGCATTATCGTGGTGCAGCATCCAGCCTGCTTAATGGAAATGTGGTCTTTTGCGCCTGATATGGACTTGCAATGTATTCAGGAGAACCCTGTAGTATTATCCAGTTACTGATTTGTATGCAGGTATAACATGCTGATAAACCATTCCATGAATATCAATCAAAGAATTAGATGACCATAACTTCCCCAGCAGAAGCAACCGCTTTTGATTTTTTGGGGGTTGGTGATGAAGGAGATTTCCAAACTGAGCTCTGCTGCTTGCTCTCAGGATCAAGAAGATGTAGCCAAGTTTTATCAGCATTGATTACGTTTTAAATAAAGTCCGGATCTTCCTCTAACATCAACTTTAACTGCATGTTACCTCCATTGCAGCGGTAGGCGATACTGGACATGTCTGAACTTGCCTGGTTCTCACAGGCGGGAATCAGGAGTACCAATAATGAAACTACTACGCCGTTTTTGTTTCACATTATGCTAACAGAATGTGGTAAGATTGAATTTTAGTGCGAAAAATTGTGACCGTAAAAAATTATGATCATTCTTTATTGAACAGCCCTCATACTTGACTTAGCATGCCTCAATGCTTACGTCCTGTACTGTAAATTTTTGCATTTAATGAAAGGTAAAATGCTAGAAGAGAATTCCTCTCAGAACTGGGAAAACAGCTAGTGAGACCTCAAATTGAGAGACAAATTCTCCCGCTCCGTGCAGAACGTAACGCTCATTCACCAATAACTCAAGCAGGTTTCAAGGATCTTCTAAATGGCAACCAACAGGACCAGAATGCAGTTACGAGGGCTATCCAGAAAGTAGATTACGTTTTCGTCTGTTTCCGCTAGGGGCGGGGCTAGCGCGGCCATCTTGGGGTCAGAGCGTTGCGCAGCTCAGTCGGCATCTAGCCGTGCTAGTGAGAGGTTCGTGCTGTGCTCCGTTCAGATACTGTGACGGTTTGAAATGTCTGCGTCAATTGAAAATCCCGCGAGCTGCGAGGTGCGTGCAGTAATAAGGTTTCTGACTGCAAAAAACTGTAAACCGATAGAAATCTATCGGCAGCTTTGTGAAGTGTATGGGGACAACATTATCACTGAAGGTGGAGTGCGTCAGTGGGTCATCAGATTTAAAAATGGCCGAACCAATGTTCACGACGAAGATCGAAGTGGGAGACCCAGCATAGTGACTGCCGAACTTGTCGGAAAAGTCGATGCTAAAGTCCGTGAAAATCGAAGGTTCACAATAACGGAACTTTCTTTGAGTTTTCCACAAATTTCGCGAAGTTTGTTGCACGAAATCATCAGCGAAAAGCTTGGTTACCACAAGTTTTGTGCAAGATGGATTCCAAAAATCTTGACAGAGGACCACAAAAATCAGCGAATGGCTGCAGCGTTGAACTTTTTGGACGTTTACCATAAGGATGGTGACTCTTTACTCGATCGCATCGTTACTGGTGACGAAACATGGGTGAAACACGTGAACTGTGAAACGAAATTGCAATCAATGCAGTGGGGGCACACAAGTTCTCCCCAAAAACCCAAGAAATGCATGCAAACAATGTCGGCAAGGAAGATGATGGCGAATGTTTTTTTGGGACAGAAAAGGTGTGATTTTGGTGGACTTCCTGGAAAGAGGCACTACAATAAACTCTCAAAGGTATTGCCAAACTCTCCAAAAACTCAGAAGAGCCATTCAAAACAAGCGCAGAGGAATGTTGAGCTCTAAGATCTTGTTGATTCACGACAACGCCCGGCCCCACACGGCAAATGTCACTCGTGAAGTTCTTGAATCTTTTAAGTGGGAGTTGTTTCCTCATCCGCCGTACAGTCCCGACCTGGCACCGAGCGACTTCCACCTATTCCCAGCAATGAAGAAGTGGCTGGCTATGCAGCGTTTTGATGACGACGCACAGCTGCAAGAAGAGGTAACTAAGTGGTTGAAGGCGCAGGCGGCCGAATTTTTCGACGAAGGAATTTCCAAGCTCGTACATCGCTACGATAAATGCCTTAATTTGAATGGTGACTATGTCGAAAAGTAGTATTTGAGTGTGGCTTTCATCTGTATATAATAAAATTTGTTTCCTATACTTTGTTTACTTTTTATTCCAAAACGTAATCTACTTTCTGGATAGCCCTCGTATTTCAAATAAGAAACGAAAAAGATGTGATTCCTGCCCGAGGTCAAAGGACAAGAAAGTGAAGAAACAATGTGATGAGTGTCACAAATTTATCTGCATAAAACATGTCAGATTAAAAGTGTTCTTCAATGATTTTTTTATAAAGTGATAATGCACATCATAATAACAATTACAGTATTGTTATATAATATAAGATAAATGAACATTTTGTATTAAATAGTATAAATATTTTTTGGAATTGAAATATATATGTTTTCATATTTCAGACATGGCTGGTACATAACTTATATAGCTTACAACAATGGAGTTTTAATTTAAAAGAAGTGCTTTGGTCTCAAAATAAAGTCATTATTATTTTTGTGGAAATATTTTACACTTTATCGCCACATAGTTGTTAGAATCACTTTGGGGTGAAAAAATACCCCAGATATATATGTTTCTCCAGAGCTGATACCATGCGAGGGTTAAATGTCTGTCAGCTAATCGAAAATCTTCACCACGCTGCTATAGGAAATAAATTAATCAAACCTTCATTGATACAACCATTCATTTTATAAACAAATAATATATTTATTTTATTTCTTTCTCACTCAAGTCGTTATGTGTATTTGTTTCCAAGCGTAACCTCAGGGTCATAGACCCTTGTATCCGACCTCAAGGCTGTCATGAATATATGTTCTAACTGGGGGCAAAATGTGGTTGCTTCAAATACGGATACGACTTTCACGACACACAGTAACTATTTCTCGCTCGAAAACTATTTAATAGGGCCCCAAGGGTACCAGGAAGCTCATGTATCCCGTTCAAACTTTCTACAATAAGAAAACTGCAGTACACCAGCAACGCTACTGCCACATCCTTCATTCTACTGTTCTTACGAACTCTTTTATCAAAATATAGTTCTCTATTGTTATGAAAAGATGCAGCTGTTCCTGCTTTCAGAATAAAGTCTGATGTGATATTACATGACTTACCCTATTAAAACTTTTTTTTTTTAATTTTAAAAAGATTAGCTGGAGTCAAGTGGGGGCGTAATCGGGAGACACTGAACTCCACATAAAAACATTCATCAAGCCAATACTTCTTTATAATGCAAAGGTAATAGTTACAGCAAATAGTTCTAACATAAATCACCTAGAAGTATGTCAAAATCAGGCCCTGCGACTAATAACTGGTGCAGCAAAATCAACTCCAATCACGGCAATGCAAGCCTTAACTCGGAACTATCCAATACATCTAACTTTAGAGGAACAGGCACTAATACAACATGAAAAAATGTTGTGGTTAAAAACAACAAAATGGGAGAAAAGATTACTACAACCAATCAAGATGAAAACACAAACAAGTTTCCTACACAAAGTTATGGAATTAAAAACAGATCTGAATCTTCCTAATTCTAAAGAAAACATTTTAATCAAAGAAAACCCACTGACTTTTAAACCAATTAATATTCAATTAGATTTAGAACAAATAGTTACAAAATCTGAAACTTCCAAACCTCTACTAAAAGCACTAGCATTAGAAACTGTGAACAATAGATATCCACCTGAAGAATGGTTACATATCTATACAGATGGATCTAACTTGGACAACAACTCAGGAGCAGGAATTAAGTGTGCACTGTTCTCATTCTATCAACGAGCAGGATACCACACAACAAATTTTGATGCAAAAGTAACGGCTATTCATATTTCACTCCAACACCTTCTATACAGAAAAGGTAAATTCAAAAATGCTGTCATAATTTCTGATTCTAAAGTAGTATTATGTGCAATAAGTTCATATAATATGAGGTCAATCCAAATTAAAGAATGTCACAAAATGATCCAACAACTTCAAAAATTACAGAAAAGAATTATATTACAGTGGATACCTGCACATTGTGGAATTTATGGAAATGAATAAGCTGATTTTCTTGCCAAAAAAGTTGCAAATTTAATTCAGAACGGAAGTAAAAACTTACCCTTTACATCCATTAAAAGATTAAGCAAAAGAAAATGTAAAAACAAAACAAAACCAATCAATATCTAACAAAGCCAAAGACAAAAAATGTAACATTTTAATTAAAAATCCAGAAATTATTCCAGAAATCCCACGTAAAGCTGCAGTAGCAAATTTTAGATTACTTACGGGACATGATTATTTGGCCAAACACTTACACAGAATAGGAATTTATACAAGTCCAAATTGTCCTCTGTGCAACAAAGAAGAGGAAATGACTGAAGAACATCTTTTAACCTACCTGCCGGAACCACTACACAGAAATATTGGAGAGCAAGAGAGCTAATGGCTTCATTGCCAAAGCATAGCATTTGAAAACATCAACAACTTACCCTATTCAAAACTATTCTTAAAACGCTTATTATTCTAATTCAGGTAATCGAGATAAATGTTTATAAAATTAAAATAAAATCTCAAGGTTTCTTGGCGACGAATATATTCTAGATTCATCCATCATCCTAATGGTGTGAGAGATGTACACTGTCGATATGTCGATGGCTATTCGACAATACACCTGGCTTGAAGACCGAGAGCATCAGAAGTATTTACAGAAATAATTTTAACATATATTTACCAATAAATATATTTGGAATAAAATATTTGGATTGGAGTGGATTATGGTACGGAGGGGTTTTAGCACTTGGTCAGTCTTCATCTATTGTACGGGACATTCCCGGGAGGAAGGACGAGGAGAGAGGACACAGAGGGCGGCCCTCCCAAGGAGTCATGAATGTACAAAGGTCAGGGTCCCTACACTTTACTAGTTGGAAACTTCCCGGCAGGCCAGCACAACAGCAGCTCACCCGACTGTGGTCCGAAAAAGGCCTCAACCAACAGGGCTCGGAGACCAGAGACCGTCCTGCAGAGAAGGAAGTTTTACTCAGAACATATCATCCCGCCATGTACAGCCGAGACTCCCTCCAACACTTCTACCCTGAAAGAGACCACCAGAGGAGGGATGATGTGAAATGATAATGGAGATGAAATGGAGGGATAAGAAATTCGTGGAACATAATTAAACTACCGGGCATTCGCCTGGCAACCAGAGAAAACCCTGAAAAGCCATGGGTCAGGTAGTTCGGCCTACCTGTAAATCGCATTCGTAAAGTCATAAGTACTAGTTACTTCACCAGACAATCTCGTTTTTCTTTTATTTTCTTTGTAGTTTTCCTTAGTCACCATTGAAAACCGGGTTGGACATTGTCATGCATATATAATATATACATATCATTTTAATAATTACTTTTGAAATTAATCATTCAATGTCTTACGTAGTACCGGAAGTAAGTCGTGCTTTGAACAATGAATAGGAGACGGATGCATGTAAGTTACGTTCTCGTGGTTTAGAAAGAATGGATTACACGCTGTGGTGTAATAAAGGATAATTCATCTCTAAATAAGCATAAAATCTTATTTATTAAATTTAGACATGTTGTGCACTAAACCCCGGGTTCTTCTCGTATAGTGCCCCGCAGTATTTGATTTAGTAAGTTCTTTTAACCTTTTACAGTTTTCCCGAATGTAACTATAGAACGTTACAATACTCATATCCCATGCTTAAACAGTTCCACATGCAGTAAAAGGAAAACAAAATATAAGATAAAGATAGTTGACTAGGCAATTTGAGGCAGCAGTATTTACAATCCATCTTTGGAACTCTTGGTACAGGAAGAACATGCCCAATAAGTTCTATTTGTCTGGCACATACTAAATTACGCGTATCAGAGAATCTGTGCCTAAGACGTTCAAGCGAATGCATATAAAATAGTGTGTGCGAGAGAGAGAGAGAGAGAGAGAGAGAGAGAGAGAGAGAGAGAGAGAGAGAGAGAGAGAGAGAGAGAGAGAGAGAGAGAGAGAGAGAGAGAGAGAGAGAGAGAGAGAGAGAGAGAGATAGATAGAGAACGCATTTTGGTTTCAAACTTTGAAATTATGATAAGCATAGTTATGAATAAAGTATATGTTTAATGTACTTACTTGGGGTAGAGCCGGGGATGTCCGATCATGACGTAACGGTTGATGGTGATGGCAAGTACCGTGAAGAGGGACACGGCGACCAATCCATAGCGCGTGAGTGGGAACAGTTGACAGAGCAACTCTCCGTGGCACCAAGCTCGCTGCCAGAACATGGAAGCTGCCAATGGCAGGTTGAAACAGCAGAACATCAGGTCGGACACCGAAAGGTTGATGATGAACACTGCAGTGGCGTTCCTCACCTGAAAATAGATATGTATGACTTTAGCATTTGCTTTCAACGATGAATATATATTGAATTGTGGTAAGGTCAGCTATTTATTATAATTTTAATTAATGAAACTAAACGCATGACATTTCAAGAACCCTGGAATAAAAGTACTTCCAAGCCTCTACGAAAATAAAGCATTGTTAAATTCTTATAAATTACACTATATTCAAATGAGATGTATACACTGATAGAAATAATTATTTTCAAAATTATGAGGGGAAAATGAGACATTAATACGTAACACAATAAGTTCACTATTTATTATACGAATAGTTTATACAGAACAGGGTTAGTTTAAAGTTCACGCCATGTTATTACCTTTTGAAAGTTGAGTGAATTCAAGAATTAGTAGCAACACTGCCTGCTTTAGGCGCTAGCAGCGATAAATCACCTAAGATGATAACAATGAAAAACAAGAGCATCTAATCTTTGTTACCTTGAGTTTAAGGCCAATAATTTTATTTAATAAGACATTTTTACTAAGTTTAATGGTAGGCTGTTATCTAAATATATTTAGTAAATACGAACAAAGATACTTCATTAAAATTGAGGTTGCAAGAGGTATAATGCTCGACAATACCACACAGAATTATTGGAAGCTTAGACAGACTTTACCATATCGTACTGTGGCTAGGTGGGTGAATGCGTTTCGTAGAGGAAGGGAAGCCGTTCATCGAAAACGTCTCACATGTCTGCCCCTGCTGTTAATTTACTTCGTAGATGGAACTGGGAAATTCTGGAACATCCTCTATACTCCCCAGATATGAGCCCATGTGAGTTCAGTCTTATTGCGAAAATGAAATTAGCACTTAGAGGAGTTCGCTTTAGAACCAGACAGGCAATTATAGTAGCAGTAGAGCAGTCTGTTCGAATATTAGAACAAGACGATGTGGATGTCATCCGTCGGCTCCCTGATCTGTGGAGGCAGTTCTTTATGTTAGAGGAGATTACTTCTAAGCACTACAGTAATGTGACTGCTTTAAAAATGTTTTGTTTCTTTTTAATTCAAATTTTGCCACTAATTATTTAATGACCTAAGTATGTTTGGTCTATGGGTGGAAGAATGAACTACATACTCCAAAGGAATACTAGTAATATTTTTTCACTCTCACTTTAATGGACCGATGGCATGAAAACTTGAAATTTAGAACTTTTTTCAGCTGCGTCAGAAAATTTAAGCTTCTAAGGTTTTGGGATTATTAAAAGATATGAATGAAAACTTCAGAATGCAAACTCTTAAAATTATCGGAAAAATTATTATACATATACATATAGTAGAGTTTTCAAAACAATTCAGTTTTTCGAATTATTGATAGAAGACATCACACAATAATTCAAATGTTCTTTATACACACACACACACACACACACACACACACACACACACACACACACACACACACACACACACACACATATATATCAGATGAAGATTTGTGCTTTATTTTCAAGACAGCAGTAGAGAATTGGAGAATTTCCATGGATTCCTTGCCTCCGTAAAAGTGCTATGTCGTTAGGACAATATTGTCGCGAGGCACTGTTGCGGTGGGCGCAGCCGGCGCGCGCGAAAGAGACAGATAGTGCAGCGTGGAGATAAAAGCTTTCCGAAACAGAGAAAGAAAGAGACAGATAGATGTCTGAAAATTTCGACTTTCTCTTGCTATCTTGATTGTTACGAAGCATTTCCCTAATTTCTTGAAACAGTGACCGCAGATATAAAAGTGCCACGGCTGTCAACGCAGTTGTTCAGTTGTTAATGTGAGCTGTGAGTTGAAAGTGGAGAACTGATAATCGTGTAGTGATTTGAAAATGAATTATTTTGTTTGTTTACGTGTAGTGAAGCCACGGGAGACTGTGTTGGTGTATGTTATGTCATCCTGCTGCAAAGGGCTGTACAAACTGTCTTTATAATGAAATAAAGAGCATTTTGAATTTCTACAAACTATACTTTTAATTCTAGGGACTCACAAAGTCACAATACTGGTTCATTTCCTAGTTTTTGTTTGTATTTCACACACAGAAATGTGTGAGATTCATTTTAAAAGTATTAATTATGGGGTTCCGAGCTGGAAAATATGACAGTTAAGTGAACGTTTCAAGAAGTAACATTCCAAAAATACACAATAGTGCATACATGTTGTTTTATATAAACTTTAAATTTCAATAATCTCTAAATTTCATGATTATTTGTGTGCATCTTATAATTTTACAATTTTACGAAATTATACATAATTCAGGTAGAATCAAGATATGTTCACAGGCTATTCAGACGCTGTTCAACATATACATTTTGTTGATAATGTAGATACCCTAAATATAATACAGATGTTACATATCAGTCATTCTTGAGAAAATTAAAACTTTCCATATATGGAATAGTTTGGGGTGGGGATGTAAAATATAATAGCAAGTGATAGAAAAAGATAAAACAAATATGTTGCAAAATTTAATTACACAATCTAATTCACTCTGTTTTATTCTAATAGTCTATAAAAGATGTGCAGTACACACATGTATTATTTATTATTCTTTCCTTCCATTTATATTTAAGTTGCTCACTAATGGTGAACATACTGACTATTTATTGGAAATCTGCCACGACATGCTTTATGACGTCACTTGTCTAACCACAAGAGTCTAGGTTTCAATCTGCTAGTACTTCTGCGAAGATGTACGCTGCTTCTATTAAAGTACCGAGCAGGTATGGCGTTCGGCCCGAACGTGAGAGTCCTCCACGTTATAGCATTGCCACTCTGTACGGTACGTGTCCTACAGAACCTAATTTCAGTGTGATTGTTTGGTCATAGTCAAAAGTCTGTGAAAGCTCTAAGCCAGGTATTTGTTGTCATCGCTAGTGTATAGGACATGAATTTCTCAACAGAGACTTTGCAATTTCCTTCTGCGAATGCAAATAAAAGCATTAATATATCTGTGCAAAGTGATTCAACGTTGATATATTTAGACATGAAAGATTAAGGGGACATGTGGGTCAAAACGGCCAAAAATGGCATTTTTAAAAAATGAGTCTATAATAATATTATGTAGTTTTGGGAACTAACCCACCGAATTTCAGGGTCAAATTATTACTCTAGGTGGGTTTTAAGTTTAAAGAGCTTAAGGCTGTGCCACATTTGCCACGCCCCCCTTTACGAAAACGGTGTATGTAGTTGCTTTTCTGCCTGTTTTGAGGCACAAAAGTTCGGAACTGCCATAGTTTGACAGCAGATTGTGAGCAGGTGCGTCAACACTGCTTTTCGCAGC
Organism: Mantis religiosa; assembly: GCA_030765055.1. Taxonomy (NCBI): domain Eukaryota; kingdom Metazoa; phylum Arthropoda; class Insecta; order Mantodea; family Mantidae; genus Mantis; species Mantis religiosa. The sequence goes on along the minus strand of CM060958.1, from coordinate 65,436,150 downwards.
AAAAGTTAGACTAGGAGTCAACCTGCGACTTCTACTACAGAAGAGGACCTCAATAGTTATAAAACAAATATTGGGAAAGGATTTGGAGTGGTAGAATCTGTGTGCGAGCAACATTATACAGGACGTAGATTAACTGATACAGCAATTCTCTTCTGTGGAATAGACAATGATTGTTGTGCTTTTAAAAGTAATACTTGTACAAATAAGTGTAGGCATGCTCCGCAAACTTTAAAGCTTGTTTTTATAAGTTTACAATTTTCTAAATACGAGGAACATTTTCGTGAAAAGTACTAGAGATAAGTAAATGAAGCTTGGTAAATTTGACAAAATTTACAACACACAAAAACTATTCAATGGAAATGAATAAAAATTTTACTATATCATCACTATGAAAGAGAAGTATTTTGGTTTACATTTCAAAATTCTGACTGCTAAAATAGATTTAAAAGATCAGATATATAAAATAAATTAAGAAAATATTTTCCAAAAGCATACAAAACTTATGTACCCTTTTCTTGGGAACCATATGCAACTCACAACGCAAAAAATGCAGGCAGTTTTGAATATATTTAGCTACTCAGAAAAGTAAAATTCTTAAGTATAATCAATTGGTGAAGTCTACAAAAATTACTAGTAAACTGGAAAATATGTGTCAGTTTTTAAGCAACTTTACAACAGGTTTTCAGTTTACATATAAGCTTAATAAGTACTGAGCATTACAAATTCTGCTTTACAAACTGCATATATGTGATAAAGAAGTGTAGAAAATTTCAGGCCTCTATGATTAGTAGTTCATGAGAAAATGGAACCTACACACTAAAATTTTACATATTGGGAAAAAGTAGTTTGAAGTTTTGTGATTTTCTGCAAGCAGACCTTAATACATTCCAGGATCATAGTCATCATCAACCTCATATAGGTCCTGCAGCTGCTTCTCTACTTGCCTCCTTTTTACTCTATCCTCTTTTGTTGAGGCTTGTACTGCTCTTTGGGCATGGTAGAGGCGTTGCTGGTCGATACGCTGAAGACCTTTTACTGTGTTGATCCCTGTTTTCAGTCCAATTTCACTTAAGCCATATACAAATCTTACATTTACATCATAGAACTTGCATCTTATAGTATCGAATGCCCTGGTGGAATTGCTTCTGTCACAGATTGTACATGACAGAGTTATTTGTGAGCACAAACCTAACCTATTACTTACATTTTCTTCTATGTACAAGAGCCCACACCCTCGCAATGTTTACATTGTTTAAATTATAAAGGAAGAAAATAGCTGTACATTAGTAATAATATGTTGTTGTTTTTTTTTAAATGCTAGGCTTTGGCAATAAAGCCATTAGCTCTCTTGCTCTCCAATATTTCTGTGTAGTTAGTCCGGCAGGTAGGGCTTCACAGGTTAAAATATGTTCTGTCATTTCCTCTTCTTTGTTGCACAGAGGACAATTTGGACTTGTATCAATTCCTATTCTGTGTAAGTGTTTGGCCAAATAATCATGTCCCGTAAGTAATCTAAAATTTGCTACTGCAGCTTTACGTGGGATTTCTGGATTAATTTCTGCATTTTCAATTAAAATGTTCCATGTTTTTATCTTTGGCTTTGTTAGATATTGATTGATTTTGTTTTGTTTTTATATTTGCTTTTGATTAATCTTTTTATGGATGTAAAGGGTAAGTTTTTACTTTTGTTCTGAATTAAATTTGCATCTTTTTGGCAAGAAAATCAGCTGATTCATTTCCAGCAATTCCACAATGTGAAGGTATCCACTGTATTATAATTCTTTTCTGTAGTTTTTGAAGTTGTTGGATCATTTTGTGACATTCTTTAATTTGGATTGACCTCATTTTATATGAACTTATTGCACATAATACTGCTTTAGAATCAGAAAGTATGACAGCATTTTTGAATATATATATTCTGTATAGAAGGTGTTGGAGTGAAATATGAATAGCTGTTACTTCTGCATCAAAATTTGTTGTGTGGTATCCTGCTGGTTGATAGAATGAGAACAGTGCACACTTAATTCCTGCTCCTGAGTTGTTGTACAAGTTAGATCCATCTGTGTAGATATGTAACCATTCTTCAGGTGGATATCTATTGTTCACAGTTTCTAATGCTAGTGCTTTTAGTACAGCTTTGGAAGTTACAGATTTTGTAACTATTTTATCACATTAGTAATAATATTGCCACTATTTATATGTATTTACACCAAGGACACTTTCTGGACATCCATTGTTTGTACTAGAAAGCTTCTTTGTCGGAGAACTTACAACTTCAGACACAATTTCACTGTTTTAAATATTTTCACATAGTTCTTGTGAAACTTGAAGGTAATGGCTATTAATTTTCTCAGTAAATATGTATTGGTTTCCACAAAACTTGAGTTTTATGTATACTCTTTTACTCCTAGGCATATTGCTGTAATTAAATACCTAACAGAAGTAATCACTGATTTCAAAAAATTGCAAATACTAGATTAGTTTACTTTACAAAACAAACAGAAGCACACTAGGAATATAAGAGCAAGCTGCAAGGCAGCCAAAACATCTCAGGATGGAAAACAAAATTTACCACAGAAAATTCTTACACCAAAGACAGGAGATACACGAATTTGGATGGAAGTTATATATTGGGGGCATGGCAAAATGGTATGTCTGAATTTAAAGAGCAGCATACTCACTTAAAACCTTATAGAACTGATAATCGTACAAACAACATAAATGATATGTCATTTTTTAAAGAAATTCCAGAGATTTTTTAGGCTAAAAACAAAAAAATGTGATTTTTTAGTATTTCAGAGTACACTGTCCCCTGAACAATACCCTTCAGATGCTTTCTCCTATCTATTCATTTAAGGATTTTGGGTTGGATACACAAAAGAATTTTTTCAGTTTTATGAACACCCCAAAAATTAATATTTTTTAAAATAATAAGTAATTACTGCAGTAAGATTTGTCTGCAGGGTTTATTAGATATGATCTGAAGAAACTATACACAAATATTCTCATCCATATCTTAAATACTCATTGAGAAAATGTTCCTTGCGTTGTGAACTGTCAGGTTATGTCAGTTCATTATGTAAATTCTTTTAAAATAATAAGGCTGTAAAAAGCATACCACAGTGCTTAATAACTCTGTAAAATTTCAAGTCAGTAATTGCAACAGTTTAAAATCTGTGGCTAGTTGACTATTCCTGTTCATTTGGGCCAACGTGTTCCCTTAATGTTTATTTTATTTTATACTTTATTGGTGAAACAGCAAAGCAAACTATGATTAATATTATTATTCTATTAGTTCTTGTTGAATTGAATGTCGTGCTTCCGAAGCAACTTCTCCACCATATTTGTGCTATATTATGTCCATTGCCTTCGAGATGACACTGTTTGAAGAAAGAACCAAACAATGATATGCTAAAGTATGACAAAAGTGTGCACTGAGTATAGTTGCCATTTATATTCCACCAGCCATTTGTAAGGAACAAGGCATCCGTTCTCTGAATGACGTCATTGTGAGGATTTACATTGCAGGTTTGCTAACCTTGCTAAGGAAATTACAGTACGCGAATTCGGTTGTAGGAGAAGCTGACACATTCATCATCCACTCACCCCTAAAAGCTTTGTTTCATGCTAAGGACATAGCAAGACCTTAAAGAAGATTAATTCCAAGAAGGGTTTTGAGGGCAGCGACGAATATTAATAAAGCTAGGTCAGTTTGAGAAGGCTAGGGCAGAGGAAGCATACGTGGCTCGACACCAATTTCCCTCTAATACGTTGTCCAAACGCTGCTAGTACTCTGTCCTGCGGCACAGAATTATGGAGGTCATAAAACCCAGGTCGTAAACTGAAGTTCCGCCAAATCATTTCATCTAATAACCGCTAGGTGGCGGCACGTTATTGTTATCGCCAATAAAACCTGTTTGCAATAAAGTGGGCGACCAGTACTAAGATGTTATATTCTACAACTCTTCAGCTTCATCACTAGAAGGAATTGATTCTTCCAGTTCTCGACGTATTTCCTAGAAATGTCATAAGCGACGGATTAACTGGTAATGATGCTAATAAAGAGTTGAAGCTTAGCGAACCTTAAAGAATACAGCCAATTGATAACATAAAATGGAATCGGGAGGTAAATGGTTGCCCTAAAGCCTATCAAGTACCTTGGTCATTAATAGCCTCAGTAACTGGACTTCCATACTTCTCTTTTATTTTTATATAACGTCCTCCAGCGTAGGTCATGTCGGACGATGAATGAAATGGTAAAATGGCGCCGAAAAGAGCTCAGAGTAAATAACCTTAAGGACCTTTCAAAATGAAAGGTGTAACAGTTGCTTTGATTTACGCCCTGAAGGTTGTAAAATTGTTTAAATATGTTTAATGGTTTAAGGCTCGATAAGGAAAAGTTAATTTGTATGGAAATGACAGAGTGAAATTCAGTAGGTCATGAGATGATGTAATATTAATGTGATATTGAGTGACACTTTAGGTATTGGCAGTTGTAAAAATGACACCACGTAATCTGGTGATGTGGCCAGTAGAAGATGAGTTATTTGGTTGCGATAGCAACGTGAACGAAATAGCAGGAAATTTAACTAGCACCCTCTGCAAGCGACTTTCGGAGAAGAAAGACGTATTGTAGTGCCTCTCTGAGATTGATACATCAATCATTGTTTGGACAACATGAATATTATTTAATTTGTATCAGAAATTAGAAACGTTTCACAGGAATAAAATCCACATTTTTCCAAGGAAGGAATTATTTGGTCATCCTTCAGCAGTAATATTATTTTCTTCTAGTCCGTGAGCATGCCCAGAGGTAAGATCTTGTGCACCGGTACAGCTGAGGGAAATCAGGAACCTGACCATAAGATCGTCTAAAAAGTTAATCTACAAATCATTTCACCATCACTTCCCCACCCACGAAATTGCAACCCAAACCGCTGCAAAGGTAAACGCAAATATAAAAACATATATGGAACATATAAACACAAAAGCTTACAACCAGCTAATTTAATAAGGGTCATTCATAATGAAAACGTAAACGCAAATTCTTGTAAAATCCAAGATTGTACATTTGCGTTTATGTAGAACGAATAAATCCACCAATCAGAAAACGGTGGAAAATGGCTGCCTTTGTTGAAAAGCTTATTGCATTGTATCAGAACCGTGCTTGTCTGTTTGACAAAACGGATAAATCTTATAAAGACTTAGATGTCACCAGGAGCTAGGAACTGTAAAGGAGAAATTAACACACAATAAGTGTTGGTAGATGTCTCGGCTTTGCATGGCGGGTTGATATGTCCGGATAAACCTTCCTTCTCCAGTAGGGCTGTCTCCGAATCCGATCTGGTGGGGTTGTTTCTGAGCCACAGTAAGGTTGATTGTTCTGGTCTGCCGGGGAGTTCCCAACTGGTAGAGTGTAGGGACCCTGCCCTCTTCACTGTCGTAGTTCCTTAGAACGGCCTCAACCTTCCTCCCAGTGGTGCCCCACTTGGGGACAGAGTTTGGACCTCAGTACCGAGAACCTTCCGTAGCGTAGTCCAGTCCATGCCACTCCGGTCACAGTCAGAAAGATCTTTTTCTAAAACTTTTGTTTTGTTTCAGGGCGTTTCATATCTTATTATTTGGGTGGAATATAATACCTTCTCCCTGTATTAAATGCACGTAAAAGTGAAAGTAAAAATTAGAAAAAAGTTGGCGTGTGTTAAGTGTTTATTACATATATATCCCTGTTTGGTGCTATTATTTGTTTTACAGTAGATTTTAATGCCTTGAGAAAGAAGCAGGCTGAAATAAACCTTTAAATATTATTTTTAACGCCTTTTTACAGGGAAATTCCAGGCAGTAACGACCATTTACGCATATCGCTGTATTCAAAGAAGAACGATCTCCTCGACATGTTTTCACGGTGTGACGTGATCTTCTCTCAATACGATTTAGACCAGACGACCTATTCCTATTTTCAAATTGCTCACTGTACCTTATTCGGGCTGGTCCAATTCCCCTGTTTCTTAATAGCCTATAAAACAATGTCTTCCTAGAAAATCCTGAGCCAGCCATTCTATACTGCAACCGTCGTAAGAAACACACCTTTTGTATTACTCCGCGCCCACGTGCACAAGCGTGATAGACGATAGTGACACTTATCGCCCATGGGTTACGCCATATTACATTCAAACAAGTTGTGTGCACAAGAATAGCTTATCAGTTTTTTTTTTTGTTTTGTAGGTTCTGTTCGCGGAATTGTTCACAGGAAAGTGTGCTTCTTAGGGAAGGTAGGAGTATAGTATGTATATCCTCATAATTTCGGGTATTTTTTATATTTTCTTGTGTATATGTTCTTCGAGTAGATGTTACTCACTCGTAGTGCAGATCTTATATTGGTTTTGTCCCTAACTTGATTTTCTCACTTTTAATAGGCACATTTCACTTTTATATTTTAATATAGGCTTTGATTCTAAGCTATATAGCCCTAATATGACGTACCTCCTCAAATTGCTACAAAAATTATTTTAACGCATCCATTTATTTAATTAAACATTTAAATTTTTCTTCAAACTCATCATTTGTGTTATATACAGACTGTATGGTTTTGTTGTTGTTGTAATTTACGTCCTTCAACGTTAAGTCATATTGGACGATGAACGGAATGGGTGAAATGATGCTCAAATTAGCCCAGGGTCCATAGAGCTTAGAGTTACCCGACATGCTTCTTTCAGGATAAGGGAAAAGCCCCGGGAAAAACCTTAACCAGGTAACTCACCCTGACCGAGATTCGAACTTAGGACCTCTTGAACGTGAGGCAGACACGCTAACACCATGCTACTAAGGCGGGCTGTGCATCTTTATTGGTATCATGTTTGGGAAACGTGTTTCTGATATCAAAACAGTAGAAACAGTTCATATGTATATGGGTCTGAAAATCAACTATTTTATAGTTACTACACAAAATAATTAAATTACAAAAATTGCTTTGATGCATCAATTTCTTCGTATGGGAACACTTGAAGTCCTTGGTTTATGCGACTCTTGTACCTGATATTAAAATGTTGTGAGAACGTATCCAAAATGGATTAGACAAAATAGTAAAACACACCAGCAATGTTCAACAAAGTACGCCGGAGAATGGAACACGGGCTTACTGCATGTATCGACGCAAGAGGAAGCCATTTCGAGCAATTTTTGTAATTTTTAATATTTGAAGATAAATATTTCTTTAATTATTTCGCCTTAAAAACCACCTTCACTGTTAATTGGTCTTCCCCCTGTAACCCAAGATGCTTTTGTTTATACAGTTTAATAAACTTACATAAATTAACTGACTTCTGCAGATCATATTTGACATATCTGGTGAAATATGATCTGCAAATATAATTAGATTCTGCAAATAATACATTACTTTTTCCTCCTCCTCCTCCTCATCATCATTATCATCTCATTATCATCATTATCATTATTATTATCATTATTATTATTATTATTATTATTATCATTATTATTATCATTATTATTATCATTATTATTATCATTATTATTATCATTATTATTATCATTATTATTATCATTATTATTATCATTATTATTATTATTATTATTATTATTATTATTATTATTATTATTATTATTATTATTATTATTATTATTATTATTATTATTATTATTATTATTATTATTATTATTATTATTATTATTATTATTATTATTATTATTATTATTATTATTATTATTATTATTATTATTATTATTATTATTATTATTATTATTATTATTATTATTATTATTATTATTATTATTATTATTATTATTATTATTATTATTATTATTATTATTATTATTATTATTATTATTATTATTATTATTATTATTATTATTATTATTATTATTATTATTATTATTATTATTATTATTATTATTATTATTATTATTATTATTATTATTATTATTATTATTATTATTATTATTATTATTATTATTATTATTATTATTATTATTATTATTATTATTATTATTATTATTATTATTATTATTATTATTATTATTATTATTATTATTCACTGGTGTTTCTTAGCCTACATTTCTTCTCTACTCCGCTATTTTATTTTTGTAATGTATCATGGATGATAACTGTGGAGTTAGTTTCAGATGAAATAAGTTATTATTGTAATTTCTGTGAGTGTTCAAAATGAACCGTGTGATGCAGTCCAGCCGATATTGACGTTAGAGTTACTATATTTTTGATGATACCTAATGAACAAAAGAAGTGTGAGAAAGTTTAAATTTTCAACAATACAGAACAAATGTGCATGAAGAAACTCGTGCGTCAGTCATTACATGTCAAATGAACAACGAAAAATGCAAGACAGATATGAACCCTAAGTGAGTTAAAGACTTCTTTATCAAAATTGTTTCTTGCTTTGTGAAACTATGTTCAAAGATTTGGACTTAATAGGCCGGCGACAGCCAAATACAAGACGAGAATTCAAAAGCTCCTGGACACATTACATATTCTCAAATAAGGGAAGTAATTATTGGAGAAATGGTTCAGTGTTCAGGAAAATATGTTTTCTAAACATATGAATGCTAATCGGTCGTTAATATTTTTCCCACGAGTCATACGTACCAATGTTCAATTACGTGTTGAAGCGTTACGTGTCACATCAAAAGAAACACCGATGCAAAATGTTTGGTTTCTAAATTCATGGACTGAACGACATGAGTGAAAACTACGTGTGTGGGCATCACAAAGCACAAATGTGCGGTTATCCTTCAACAGAGACTAATGGATTTCCATTGAACAAATACTTGAGTGAAGAGGGCACTTTCAATTAATCCTGGAATCTAATTTAGACTAAATTGAGGGGCACTGAAGCTTCCAATGCTCGGAAATGGAACGCGTCAGAAACGTGCGAACATCTGTCCACCATGACATCGGTATCATTGGGTGGTTCGTGTGTAATCTCCCTGCTCCACATTACTACAGGCTGTTCTGAATATATTAGGTCGATTTAATATGAATGATATCTATAGGAGTATGAACTGAGCTATGCGATTGGAATCTACTGATCAAAATGCCTAGTCCAAGGTTCTCGAGATTAATAAGGTACTAAATGACAGTGGCGTTGCTAGCTGATGTCCAACTACAGTCTTCTTTCTAGACGCTCAGAATGACCTATCAATGCCTAAACACTCTTACCTCGGGTGTGGTTAGAGATGAAATAAATCAGTCACATATTTGTAACAGAAGCTGGTTGCAGTAAAAATCAAAATCAATAAAACTGGCTAACCGAGTGCACTTTTCGTCTCAACGGGATCTTAATAATAAGCACTTATTGTTGGCAGCGCCGTGGCCGAGTGGTTAGAGCTTGACTCTCACCAAGGCGGCCAGGGTTCAGTGCCAGGGGACCGCATGTGAGATTTGTGGCGACAACACGGTGCAGGGGCAGGTTTCTTCCGGGATCTTTGGTTTTTCCCGCCAACATTCCACCAACTGGTCTTTATCATCTTTCCTTTCACTCATTTCGCCCTCATTCTGTCACCTACTTCTCTTACTCTAATACCAGGCATTGGGCTGGTCATCCATCCTGGGTTCTTTTTCAGTTCAAAAGTTTCTGTTCCTCAGCATGACGCCTAAAGACCCTACGATAGGGGTAAAACTAGGGAGGTTGAACAATGCTGGTTCCCAATACTTAAACTTTTAAAACAACAATTATACAAAATAATGTGGTCTTGCCTATATGCTATTTTGCTCCTTTATATGTGGTCCTTGGATGTTATACCTTATATTCCATAACACAAAATTCTCAGCACTAAACCGCCTCTCGACAATAAAAAATAAAAGAAACATCCTTGAACTAATGTTCTAGTTTTATAGGTAAGAGAATAGACGCCCAGTTTAGTGCATACAATTCTTACAGATATTCTAATTGGTTATTATAGGCGGTAACGTCCATGGCCTGCATTCAGGAACTCTGTTCAAATTCCATGGCCTGATCAATTTTTTTTGCTTTTTCCGCTCCAGCTCAATCTCCAAGGTAAATACTGGATTAGATTAGATTTATTTGCGTTCAGTAGGTTCACTTGTAGCCAGAAAAGGCTGTGAACACTGAACATAAAGAGGTATAAAGTTTAATAACATATATGTGTACAAAAGTTAACAAAAGACACATATTATAGTATACAGGCAATGTGAACAACAATATGAAAAACAAAGCAGGGATAATTATATATGATACAAAATGAAACACTTTATAAACCAGCTTTCACTTGGCTTATGTCAGTACGTCTCAACCTTTTTGCAATGGATACCATTCTTGTTATTTATTAAATACATATACATTAAAAATAAACTTTCAACTTGCATCAAATATTTGTTAGGAATGATTTGTCATTGGAATAGTTAGATACTACTTATAGAGCTACAGAAGCATTATCAGGATAATTTGTCATTCGGATAATCTTGTACAGAATAAAACGATTTTGAGCAAAGGTACTCTCTAACAGCTTTTTAAAAGCACCGAAATTATCAACTTTTTCTTTAAGAACATTAGGGAGTGCGCCAAATATTTTGATAGTTTCATAATACACACCTTTCTGGAAGCAAGAAAGTTTAGCACTGGGATAATGGATATTATACTTTTGTCTAGTGTTTATTTTGTGAATTACATTATTTGTTGCACATAAGGCACGATTACATACAAAGAATTTTAGGATCGAGAATATATACATGCAAGGAAGCGTTAATATCTTCAATCTTGTAAAAAGATCTCTAGAGGAGCATCTGTTGTGGGTGTTAGTAATGATTCTTATAACCCTCTTTGCATAAGAAATATTTTTTTACTTTCTCCTGAGTTGCCCCAAAATAATATTCCATATTCCATAATAGAGTTAAAGTATGCATAATATACTAATTTAAGTGTGTCAATAGAACTCACATTAACCAGCTCTCGGATAGCATAACAGGCAGAGCTAAGTTTAGGTAAGATATAATTTATGTGAGCTTTCCAGTCTAAACATCTGTCCACTTGAAGGCCCAGAAATTTTATGCTGTCAACTTCGTCTAATAACATATCATTAATCCCGATTTCTATTTCAGTATGTGATGTACGACAGGTTATGGAATATTTAACCAAAATTTACACCTTAAGTCTGAAACAATATCAGAACTGGAATTAACTGCTAATATGTAATAATCAGACATCAAATCGCACACACCATAGCAATCAATGTACACACTCAGGTACTACATAAGGCCAAGCGTGACATTAACATACGTCCGTGTCAACAAGTATACCGAAGCGCTGTGTGTGTACACTCCAGTACGGATACAAAATGTAACCTACGCTACAATATGCCATCTTCCTCATTGCATTCCACGCGGGAATTACAGTGAACAACCATGTACATTCGTAAGTAAAATTGTCAAATGTGAATTTTTTGCGCCTCTCGTTGAAACAATATAAAAATATTGACAGAAAGTTCGTTCAACGTCACATGATAATAATGGTGTATATAAGTAGTACAAATAATTTTCATGTGTTTTTCCGAGACTTTATTTCCTATATTAGGAAACACTAAAAATCCAGTATTTTTATATAGAACACTGGACAATTATTTATTTATTTTTTGCTCGTTTGGTAGGTGATGTATTCTGTATATTTTTAATTTATGCAGACACCTCCTCTACTGCTTTTAGACAATTCGAAAGTGCATTCTTCAAGCTGTTTAATGGCTGTTAATACTACCCGAAACTTTTGATTTATAAAATAAAGATTGTCCAAAAATTGAAGGGGTGGATCCAGACTGAAAAATTCAATGCCATAGCCGGGATTTGAACCACGATTTTCTGGTTTCCATCCAGTCGCTCTAACCATTTGAGCTACTTTGGCCAACATGCCAACACGACATTAAATTCTCCAAATGACTCGTGTTTCTCCCAGTAAATCACATAGAAGTTCTCATAAACACATGAGACGTCTACCTTAATGGCGACTTACTATGCTGTAAGTACCTTAAGGCCCGGGCTTTATAGTTCGGGCCACTATTAGGTACAACTAATAGAAATTAATTGTTCTTTAACACTAGGTGTGTAGGACGCACTATGAAAGGGTAGAGCCAGACTGAAAAAGTCAATGTCCTAGCCGGGATTTGAACCACGGGATTTGAACTCACGGCTAGTGTGAAAGAACAATCAATTTCCATTAATTGTATCTAATAGTAACCCGAACTATAAAGCCCGGGCCTTAAAGTACTTACAGCATGGTAAGTCGCCATTAAGGTAGTTGTCTTATGTGTTTATGAGAACTCCTAGTGGTTTACCGAGAGAAACACGAGTCATTTGGAGAATTTAATGCCATGTTGGCCATAGTAGCTCAATGGTTAGAGTGGCTGGACGGAAACCAGAAAATCTGTGGTTCAAATCCCGGCTATGGCATTGAATTTTTCAGTCTGGCTCTATCTCTTCACAGTGCGTCCTACACACGGCTAGTGTGAAAGAACAATTAATGTTCAATAATTGTTGTGAAAGTAAAGCTATTAACACAATATGAAACACCTTGCACTTCCTGTAAGGCAGATCTACCTGCGTGGTGAGCAGTAGTTGTAATGGAACTAAAGCTACGAACCGGACTAGCCCTGCGTGTTGTCCCCGGAACTCACGTCAGCAGCTATATACTGCGGGACTGGTAAACTTCATATCCCTTTAAAGGTGTACGGGATCCGATGCCTGGTAATAATCATATTTGTTATACAGAGGTGATAAATTGCTTTATATATTTTGAAAAGGTAATACGCATGTAATTTAAGAATATTGCAAATACATCTTATTTATTAGTGAGAAAATCGTTAATTGCTTCTTCTGTAAAACATTGCTTTTCATGACGTACAACCTTTTCATATCGTTACTTACAAGGAAACTATCACCATGCTCATACCTGTATTCACTTGAGAGTTTTATGGCGTCATCTCTGCCCTATATGGGGCCTGTGTGTCAAAAATCGAGTGCGGAGTATAGTTTGAAGTACCCGAAAATGAGTTCAGAAGACATAGGAGCATGTGGGTATAATAACAGAGCATTGTACGGTAGGGATTGTTTACCCCTGAAGGGCAGCGGCCTACACATGACATACTTAAGGAGCACCGTTCCTCTTACCTGGAACGGAGCGGATGAAGGGTGTCCAGCAGCTACTTGCAAGTGGCATTTTGCAGGCTTTAGTTTTGGGCATTGTAGTTCTATTTTGTAGCAGATTTTAGGTTCACATGGTTTATATACAACAGACATTATACAGTCAAGTTTTGAGGTACATAACGGTCTGAGTACAGTGATAGCTCCCTTGTTACTATTAACAATTTGAACGTTTCCCTTCAAGCAATTTCCATGTACCTTATTAGAGGATTTATATGTTTAAAATTTGGTTTTCCTATTGGTAACTCTGTGTTGAGTGCTTTAACTTTTATATGGTGCATAAATAAATAACACGGTATAAGAACAACATCCAGTGCATTCACTTTAAGGCATGCCAGGTTCGATAGTAATCCGTAGCTAAGACTTTAAGTTTGATGTACAGCCGGGTCATAACCTCGACAACTAGCGCACCTGCTCTACTTTCCACGGCTCTTAAGCTAGCCTTGTTCCGCTGATGGAACTACTTCCCATAAATTCTGACGGGTAGTGATCGAGCTTCCTTCCGTGGCCGTGCGGTGGCAGCACTAATGTTGAAATATTACCCCATGTGGTTCAGGGTTAAGACACACAGCGAGGGGTTCAACTCTGATTCGACAACAATTTGTCTGAATACCCAAAACTTTTTTATTCCCGACGTTATAGATAAAGTGACTTTCGGAAATTGGTGTCAGATGTGGGGACGAAGGTGTCAGAGAATGTTCTTTCTTTTGAGCGTTTTCCTGATGAAATATAGCAACAATTTGTTAGAGTGAGTAAAAGTGAGAGAGAAACTGTTGCACACATACTCACGAACCACCCCAACGGATCAAATAATAGAGGGCATTGGTGACGCTGGTCGAAGGCAAGGATAGATATCAGTTGGGGAGAGTTGCCCTTAACGGAAACTTTGGCTAAGTTTATTGATGACCGACCATCTACTGGCCCTGGTGTTGAGAGAACAATTGCCAAGCGATTCCTCCAATTTCTTTTCTTTTTACTTCCTTCCCATTCGTTTATTGTAGGGAAACCAAATGGACATAAATTGAGCACTCACAAAACTTTCATTTTAAAATACGCCTTTAGGGCTCGAAATTACGACGATATTCCATTATTGCTTTATGGAGGGGCTATCTGAACCATCATTCCGAAATTGAAGGATCGGCTGTTCCAAAGAGCAAGCAAGGGAAATACGACTTCATAAGGGCTTTAAAACTACCCCTAAGATATCTGAGTCAAAATTAATTGTATATTTCTAATCCAATCTATCAAACTGAATCCTATTCTTAAAAGTTATTATGTTACATTCACATAGCTTCCACCACTCATTTTTTGATGAACCATTTTAACAACAGGATTTTCTTTTACTTCACAGGTATCAAGAAAAACATTTGCGAAATTATTTTTACTGTGGGGGCAGAAAGGATAGTCAATATCTGAAAACCTGATCGACATATACTGGGTTTCAGTAACATACCTTTGCACGACTTCATTATAAACAAAAGAATGGTGTCTGGATCCGGTGGAGTACCTGGGTTTACCGGTTTGACTCCCGTTTGCGGAATGTGTTTTGGTAGTGTTTTAATCAACTCTAAATATTTGCATAGTAAGCTTTTGTTTGTAATGATTTATTAGTTATACAAACTTATAAAGCTAATTCATGAGGACAACGTTATAATCTATACGCAGAAAGTTCAAAATATGCAATTTATTATTCTTCATAGAAATATTTTAAAATTTTATATCTTAAAGTGAGAAGGTATTTCACTGGAGCTAAATTCACTTTTTTATTTTTACATTTTATTATAATTTCAGCCCTCTAGATTACAAATATATAGTTAAAAGTTCATTGGAGCAATATTTTACACCTAATTTGCTTATTATATTAGTGAGAGTTAAGTTTTTGCCATCCCCTTTTCGCAAACTTTCATAAAATCATAATACTGAACAGATATTTCTGAACTAGGCCTTGTTTTGTAAGGGATGTTTAAAGCTTCCTATCAGTACCACACTAACACCAATGATGCTAGTGTTTCTTCCTTGGCTGTGTATGTGAACAGTTATTTGTTTTGAATATTTTGTACTAGTTATTGTAAGTATATGATATGGGTAGGCTAAAAACATTTGGAAATAGCAAATTTACAGGCAGTGGTTTTACAAAAAACAGAACAGTATATGTGGAAAATATAAATACAATAGACAATGAAACCACGTATAATATTGAGGTTAGTAGGGCCAGTTCACACAACACATGTGCTAATCAAGATAGTACTCATAGAGAAATTGATGAGCTGCGAGTTCTGAAGGCAAGAAAAATGAAGAGGAACTTCAAAAGAACAGAACAAGGGAGAATGCAGAGGGTTAAGACTATACAGCAGAAATTGTTCTGACTAATGTGAGAAGTAAGTAAGTTATTAAAATATATATATATCTATATATATATATATATATACATATATGTATATACATATATACATACTTTAAAGCTGTTTTTCCAGCTTTCATATTTTTTCAGGTTCTGGTACACTTTTTTTTTAAAAAAAAAAACAAAGCATTGCGGAGATAGGAGTACATTCTCACCTTAAGCAAAGCCGTCAAAAATATTTTCGAGTTCCATGATGAGTAATATAGACTATAATGAAGGACTGATGAACAGTTTCGTCCGCAAACTTGGAGGATCCAGGTTTGGTATTTATCCAACTCTTCTTTTGTGAATTACTTTGTCCACAAAGACATAATTTTAATAATAAAAAGAGTAGATTAAGTAATTTGGTTTAAGCAGAGGAGAGGAAGATAATATGAAATAGTCGGGAAATATGGAATACCAAAATTTCGGCTCTGTGTGCTATTGCTATCATGTGGCAGTGCCATCAAGTAGTTAAGAAAGACTCCCATGACGCATTGCAGTCAAAGCTGACAGCTTGTTGACATTTCACTAGCTGCAGAATAAAGTGTCTTTTGTGATATTCCAAAGTTTTTTTTCAGGTAAATTTTCAAGCATTTTAACTCACTAGTACGCATGTGACTTAGACATTGATGCTAAGCTAAGTTCACTAAAAGACATGTAGTTTGGTAGTTTTTATAGCTGGCAGTTTTTGCCCATTACTTTAAAGGTTCACTGTCCAAGATGCCGTGTCTGGTATTATGGAATACCAGGTATTTCGTAATACACACGTGAAAGTATATGTCATATAACGGCACAAAATATACTGAAGAAATAAATTAGAAAATGTGTTTTGAGGGTAACATTTGTCACCAAACAATTATTATTAGTTATATAAATAGAAATATAGCTTAATTTAAAACAAAAGTATATGTTTTAAATTTTGAATTTATTAAAGTGCAAGAAAAACCTATTTGTTCTTATTCTAGACATGGTCTATAGTTTAGGCATACAAACATTTATTTTTAAATGTTTTATCTATTTGAAACCAATCATGTTTTATGAAATCGAATTATTTTTTTAATGTTTTAAACCACCTATTTCATAATAACCGACTATTCCATTTTAACCTCCATTTGTAACATTTATAAATACATTGTTTTTATAATGAATAGCAGTGCACCGATCCTCGTCAAAGGGAAAGGTACAAACCTTAAACATATTAAACTGGAAGACAGGTACACAACGAGATACCGATGGAGAACATTAGGAAAGTATGCACCAACGCCTAACACGGTGAAGGAATCTACCTTTGAGATATACCTAACTAAATATTTGTGGATCTGTTCTAAGTATTATTTATTTTACACCATCATGACATACACGCTAATATCTACATATCTCTTTATCCCTTCCTTAACCAGTAGTTTTAGTCCCTCGGATATTAAATTCCCAACAGTTCTGAACTAATGAGCACAGGACCCCAGGTCAGAAACAAGAAGCACAGTTTTACAAAAATTAAAATTATACAATGGTAGAAGAGTGCCACACACCACTTGCCGCCCGGAGAGCCCACTTACGCCGAACTAACTCAATGGTACCGAGCCACTCGTGAGCAAGACTCGGCTCAAGCACTCCAGCACTATTAAGCGCCTAAAAAGAGAAACACGGCGACACCCGGCCGGCAAGTTAGGGAGCGGTCGGCTCAGCAGTTTTTTTTTTTTTTTTTTTTTTTACAAATGAAAGTTCATCACAATTAGTTATAGTATTGTGACTTTGTGGGCTCGCGAAAATAAAAGCCCGATTGCACCACTCAAAAATGTTGTTTATTTCCACCGAATTACAATCGGAACACTTGCCGATTACACAGAATTACGTAATGCACACAATTACAATTCACCAGTTCGTCCGTTACAGTTCCACTTGTACTCGCAATTACGTACACTCCTCCGACGCACGTACGCAGTCCGTCCCCTCGCTGGACGCTCCTCACAGCTGCTCGCCAAGGACTGACTGAACTCACTCACTGCAGCCCCCTTTATAGGGATATCATTGTTTCTCGAAGTCTCTCGTTTCAGTGAATCACCGCGAAGGTTCCAGACGGCACGGGAAGGGGGAAGAGGCGGCCAGCGACCAGTGACAGTTCCCTAATCATCCCCTCAGTTAGTGACTGAGATAAATGGGTGGGCGTGGTCCAGATGACTCTGGTCCCCTACTCAGCTGCCGTTGGTCGCGCTTTCCGATAAATGGTTGACAGTATGTACTCATGATGATTAATGAATTTTCATTTAAAAGTCATTTGTTTTTAGAAATATAAGCGGTATTCCATAATACCCTCCTCTCATCTACTTTCGTTGTAAGCAGAGAAGTTTGTGTCCCACCGTAAACTTCTAAGCAACGTTAAAAAGAAACATATTTTTGAGCTCCTCTGAGTAAAAAAGAAGCATTTAAAATGTTAATGTTTGTTGGTGTGAGAGTGTATGTGTATATGTATGTGTGGAGGTGCACTTCGGCAAATTGGCAAATTCTTTGTTCTGGCGTACGCTTAAGTCAGTATCATTTACTGCCTCCTAGATAGGTCTACCATTTCATTGCCAAAATGTACCATATGTGCTTTTAGCCATCTAAAGCATATTTCACTGTGCTAAATTATGGGATTCAGAGATGGGACTTAAGAGCTGGAAGATTTAGTTGTGCCGCTACACCTGACGGAAGGCCTTTGAGAGGGAGGTGAGATGAAAGGAGAGAGACCAGGTTCCTTATAGTTTCAGATTTAAACTCTCTGGTGGTAGTTCATACAACCGCCCTCCCCCAGCAAGCTTACATATCTCACTAAGGGCCCGGAATTCTCGGCCCTGAGAACGTAGGTTTATATAGAACACCAATTTTTCCTGCCCTGCACAGACTACCCCAGACCTGAAATACCCAAGTAGGATCAGGTGAAATAAAAAAAAAGTAATGAGGGAAAATTATTCAAGGCATGTAATTAACCTTACAAGCATTCAACTAACGATCCGAGAACACCACCAAAAAGGCCATTGATCAGCCACGGTTATCGAACACAGGACCTCCCATGTGCGAGTCACACACATGCCACACTCTTTTGGTATGCGCCAATTTGAATTAAGGCTAAATAAAAATTCTAAACAATCAGCTGAAATAGCTATCAATATTTAAAGTCTTAGAAAATACATATAAACTGTAAGACGTAAGTACTGCAATCTGCTTGGCAACGTTTAGTCACTGAGCGCCTATAAATTGTCAACTAGCGCAGAGAAATTTGTAATTCATTACTTCTCTATCTTTTTTATCCTATTTTCCGTTTAATTAAAATAATGAAAATGACGAGAGCCTGATGTTCAGTTTTCATTACACTATACGCGCATTTTAGCACAGAAAACACCGATATGTGGAAATTCCCTTAAACAATTATTTAACTGTTAAATGCATTCAGCGACATTTGAATATGAATAATTGATTAATTTCGGTATTTGCATTTAAATACATAGCCATCTGCCATCAAGTACATACATAAACGTTCTGCATATCACAAGCGCTTTGGCAAATGTTTCAACTAATAAAATCATTGCAGAATCAAAATAGAAAAAAAATGTTGCTCAATCTTCTGTAAATTATTTTTACTACTTATTTTTCTATTTATTTTTAAAGATTTAACTTATTTCAAATGGTTATGTGATATGGAAAAATAAATAAAATGAGTGAAATAATGCTCATATGAGCCCTGGACTCGTAGAGCTCAGGATTACCCAACATTTATGTTTAAGGATAAGGAAAATCGCCAGAAAAACTTAAATCGTTATCTCACCTTAACTGGGATTCGAACTCTTGAATATTAGGCAGAGACGCTACCTCCACACCACAGGGTGAGCCACCTACTTCTTATTAAGGCAGATGAACCTCCATTACTCATTTGTTGTAGGCATAATATCGACATTTAAATCATTTCAACGTACTTCACTTTCTGATGGGGTTGAAATACTATTTTCCCTGCAGGTATACGAAAAAGAAAGAATGGTTTGTAATTTGTAATTTATTTCTCATCTTTCCTTTTACATCATCAAATTGAAATACAAAATCAAGATTACAGTTATAAAATCCATGGAGGAAAACACCGCATTGAACATCCTATCATGTTGCCCACCATTGAATAATAATTCGGTCCCCGTACACCTATCCCTAGGTTTCTGTGTATTGGAGGCCCTCTACTACTTTTTACACATTTTTCCATTTCACCTATCCCACTCTACATTTTTCTCTTAATTGTTCTTAGCCATCTCTCTTTAACTTTCCCTAAATAATTCTCTACATTTCTCCTGTTATTTTTCCCTTTTACTGACAAATTTTTTCTAATTACTACTTCAGTCCCCAAATTGTCCCATTTACATAGCCAAGCCTGCTCTCTCCATATATTTCTTTGACTACAATATAATATACAATGGAAATCTGCATTCTCTTCTCCACACAATGGACATTTATCTAGCTCCCTCTCTTGACCTATACCTTTAAAGTTTCTCACTCCTGTTCTCGCCCAAGCAAAACCTTCTCGCCCTAACTTACTACATATATCTATATGTCCTTCTCTCCCCCAGGTTGTTTTTATTTCTCTATATAATATCAGTGAGCTTTTGTCACGTATTGGCGAAAATTCCTTGTCTGTCAATATCTTCTAATCTTAGCTTTAACTTCTTTCCAGAAGCTTCTATATCCATACTCTGCATTTATCCAAGAATGACCCATACCTATCTGCTTCAACACGCCATTGATTGTATGTGCCTAAGATCCACTCCAGTTGCCTCTCTTTTGAATATGAAAACATTCTTTAATAATATTGCGATCTTCGAAGTTAGTGATTTTGTATAAATATTTCATTGCCCTTGACAAGATTTTAAGTTTAGTAGAATGCCCGCCTAGTTCCAATTGTGCTGCCCCGTTAGGTGATGGTATCGGTAATCCCAATATATATTTACAAAAGGATCTATGTACTCTTGGCCCAAATGACCTTGTTGTCGACGGGCCCTAAAACACTACACACTCTATGTACTCTTATCAGTCTCTCTCCAAGCCTCATCTACTACCCAAACCTCTGATCCGTGTAACATATTTTCTACTACTGCCGTATAAATCCTCTCCAACCATTTGACATTTATATCTGGCAGTTTACTGTAGCGTGATCTTATCACCTTCATGGCCATTTTACCTTTTGCCACAGACATCTTTATTTTTTTCTTTCCAGCTACCATCTGAACTTAACCTTGTCCCCAAATAATCAAATCTCCTTACTACCTCTATTTCTCTTCTATTAACATCCCATTTCTCATCCTTACGCAACCTGTATCCTTTTTTGAAGACCATAATCTTTGTTCTGTTTTCATTCACTTTCAAACCCCATTTATTGCAATAAGAATTGGCTGCCTCGATTGCTCTTCTCAGCCCTTCACTTGATATCTACCCAACTACTAGGACAACTGTAAACAATAGCCCCGGGATTTCTTTATTATTAATAACTAAGAAAGAATAATAATGTTCAGTTGATAAAAATATAAGGGAACTGAAAATTCAAGTAATAACAAAATTGAAAGTTGCGTAATTCATACCAATGGGAACAAAGGTTTCAAACATGGTTTGCATCATATAAAATTAATTTTTAATAAATTGTATATCTTACGGCATACCAGTTATACGATGGTGGGCTGGCAATTCCTGGGTTCAAAATATAATTTTTTTTCTTTATTACTCAACATAATCTCCAGAAAGGCTACCACATTTGTCATATTGGTGTTCTAATTTAATTAAACCATCTCTGTAGTGCGATGTATCATGGTCCTCAAATCAGCTATTTACCGCATCAATGACCTTCTCCTTGCTGTCAAATCTTCATCCTCCAAGAAATTGTTAAGGTTCAGAAATAGGTGGTAGTCACTAGGTGCTAGATCTGGAGAACAGGGTGAATGTTAAAGCAATTCGAACTTTAATTCACACATTTTACTCTTGCAATGACTGAAAGATGGTTTGGAACAATGTGGTGAAGAAACGAGACTTTTCTTTGCCAAATGAGGCCTTTTTCTTATCACATCATCACTCAAACGTTGCAGTAAACTTGCGTAGAAGTCACCAGTGATATATATTCCCGGCGCCTCCGTGGGGCTTTCCATAAGGCAAGACCTAGATACTAACAACCCCCCCCCCCTATCTGGTCCTAGGGACTCAAGACGGGATGGAAGTGGATACGCCACTTATCTCGGTGGGGCCGCCTGGTGATCTAGCACACTTTCTACTAGATATGCTGGCTAGTACACGGGAATATTAATGAATTCCCTCAACCCCGTCCGGAGACATACCCGATCGCCCACGGTTATCGTGAACCACTGCCCCTCGAGTCCAACCCAATCCGAACAACTCCCACTCAGGGAGCGGCTCGAATGTTCGGCCCGAGGTTCCTCTAGTGACGTCAGATGTACCACGAGTGCTAGGGGTCCGCAGCGCCTGCACCACGGCAGCTGAAGGGGATGGATCCCCTCCAGCCACCAGTGATACCTTTAACCTTTTCCAAGTAAACAGAAATAATTCCCTGTGCATCTCAGAGAATCGCTATTACCATGTTAATTGCTAAAATTGACTGCCTTTTTTTGGAGTTGGTTCATCTGGCGCAACCGGTTGTTCTGACAGGGATTTACTTTCTGGAGTGTAGTGATGTATCCAAGTTTCGTCCATGATAATAAGTCGTCTCAAAAATTCACTGAGAGTTTTACGGTATAGCTCGAAATTGTTAACAGAAACTGTTTTTCTTTGCAAATTTTAATCAAGTGTCAAGAAACATGGCACCCATCTTGCACATACCTTGTGAAAGCCAAAAACATTAACACGTGATATGTTTACAGCTTCTAATATCTCAAACAACTTTTATCTGCGGTCTTCCAGTACTAAACGATGAATTTTTTCCATGATCTCTGGAGTTGTGACTTCCACAGCGTATCCAGAGTGAGGCTCATCACTACTGCTCGTACGTCTCATTTTAAACCCTGTAACCAAGCTTTTAATCATTATATATGAAGGGGTAGATTCTTCCAATGTTCTCTCCATTTCCTCCTTGATTTCTTTAGGCGTTAAGCCTTTCAGATAGAAGATTTAATCACTACTTGTTTTTACAAATGCTCCATTTTCGCGAAACTACTACACTTGTCTTGTTTAAAACGCTGTCATACAAAAACTAGACAATCTATTGATCTGTAACTATGGATACAAGCTAATCTAGAGTTAAACTATATGATGGTATCCATCAAACTGACACAGTAAGGCCATCTCTATGTGAGGTCCGTGACTTATCAGCTGACCCTTGTACAAAGTATAAAAACTTAGGGTTTTAACAGAATACGCATTTTATGCCGCACAAATATTTTAAATGTGCTTTTAAAATAAAATCCGTTACACATTTTGAGGTATTTAAAATTACAATTCATTTTACAAGTTTAGATATTTTAGGGGACACAAGTTGTTTTGAAAATATGACGCGTTCCTGACGGATTAGGAACTTTTGTGTAACTTTGGTATTTATTTTTATTTTCGTTTTTCAATTTATGATATTGATAGGTCCATCTTATGTACACACAAATTAATGAAGTACTTATTTACCAGCAAAACTTAAAATTTGACGTTTTCATTCTTCAACCACGCGCTGTTTAAAACTTCAAAAGAGCTCCACAGTTTTGTAGTGAATACAAAAGAATGTTTGTCTCTCTTGAGCATGGTATGAATACATTCCTGAATCTGCAAATATTTTCTCTAGTTAAAAGTTCAACCAACTGCCGCTGTCTTATGTTACAATGTTAATGCAGTGTAAAACATTGGAGTTTCCGGTTTCCATGGTGACCCAGTCAGATATTGCTACACGCCTCATCTCTGCGTAAGAGAAGGCGCAAAGTGAACGTTAAATTCAGCGTAATATTGTACAAGTGTAAAATGTGTTGAGAGTTCTATGGGGGGTAAACGTTTCTCCCAAAAAATCTGCTGTATTTGTTCTCATAAAGAATTACTGCCGCGAAGTTAAAACGTTTCTTCATCTTACAGTACGCACGTGGATGGAATGGCCCAGAGACCATGGCAGTAAAAATAAAGTGGGCCGGGGCTTTGCTAAATGGAAACATCTACCGGCAGTTGTCTCTTCAGTGTGTCACAGAATGAAACGGAAGTGGTAAGATAGAGAGAAAAATACAAGGTTGTTCCTCTTCTTTCGTTGCGTGCAACCAGTGGCGGACTGGATAAACCTTATAGATATCTTTTGGTACTTTGTAGGATGTGAAGTCGATAGATGCTGTCTACTACACATACTGTAAAAGTACTGGAAATTGATCTTTTAGGACCGCATTCATAGTCACACTTGGTCCGGACCAACTTGCTACTTTCGGTGGACCAACGGTGGACCATCGATTTTCTTGTCCATAAACCGGGATTAGCGATAGACCGGGGACCAAATACGTTGGGCCGGCTCAAATTTTGGTCCGTCTCCTAGGTGTACATTAAAGGCGGACTATCTTTGCAACATGGACGACAATGAAGAGAGGAATGTATCGTATTCGTGAAATAACACGACGGAGGAATGCTTATATACAAAGAATAGAAATTATTACAAAGTACGACGACCTAAACTTCAAAAGCAGATACAGGTTTAGTAAAGGGAACGCCAGGATGATTCATCCTAACCTGTACGCCAGGGACGATAACCGAGGGCTTTTTTATTTATTTATTAGATCGGGTCAGCAATAATATATGCTTTGCAGATCTGAGAGAAAAAATACAACATAATTATAGACTAATAACATTGTGAGGTAGTACAATGTGCCTCCTCTGAACTAAAACAAATGTGTTATTGCACTAATATATATGTGGCACTGAACTAATAAAATGGTATACATACTTCCATAGTGAGAATTTACACAGTAGAACAGAATAATAGAAACGATAAATTGAAACAGTAGATTATTCTGAAGTGGAAGTGTCATCACTGTAAAGCAGGTCCTGTGGTAGTCGTCGCTTCAGTATCGTTGGCCGGCGACTTCGGACGCCGATGTTATATGTGACAGTTCCTGGGACGAGGCGTAGATTGTAGAAGAAGCGTCGAGCGGTCTGTCGGATGAAATGGTGGAGAGGAAGAAGTCCCAGCTCGTGATGCAGCTGCTGGTTGCGGACAAACCAAGGAGCATTGGTGGCGATTCGCAAGAATCGACTCCGGATGACCATGGACGCCTCAGGTGACAAGTACTGGCAGCCTCCGAGACCTGGCAGGCATAAGTAATAAGAGGTCGAACCAGAGATTTGTATAGGAGCAGTGAAGATTCTAAATCAAGTGAAGTATGTTTGTGAAATAATGGAAACAGTTGTGAAAGACGAGCGGATGCCAGGGTAATGGTGCGGTCAATATGAGGCTTCCACGTAAGCCGAGTGTCCAGTAACACTCCAAGGTACTTGACTGATGTAGGTGAAGGGAGCCACGGCACATGATCAGTCAGAAGGCGTATAGGCGGAGGGAGATTATAGCGGCGTAAAGTAAAAATCTTGGCTTCAGTTTTCTGAGTATTAAGGGAGATGCACTAATTTTGACACCATTGAACGAGGTGATCAAGAGAGAGCTGTAAGGTTCGTACGGCAGAAGATAACCGAGGTCTGAGTATCTCACTTGACACTCAAATCCTAACAGCACTTCGGTATTATGCAAGAGGAGGATATCAAGACAACTCTGCTGACCTGCACGATATTAGTTGGCATCAGTAAGCCGCATTATCAGCAAACTCGTTATAAATTTCCCTCCATGCCTCCCGCTTTCTCACATTTGTATTTGCTGACGCGGGTATATTTTATATAATGTTTATTATTTTTTTGGACTAGAGAAAATATTGGTCTTACTCTGACAAATTGATACCACGATTCTTCATATTATCCATATTCACAGCACACCAAACTTTGTCATCGAATCTCCAAAACCAGCAACCAGTCTCAAAAGTGTGTTGCGATTTTACAACGAATAAACATATTTAACAAAGAATCTGTCTCAGATTTTGCATTAAATATGGTATTTGGTGTGCCGAATCGCTGAAAATTACAGAGGTCAATCGACCGACCAAGGTACTGACTGTATAAAGTCGGAAGGTTTTTGTTGCGTGCCCAACCATTAAGGGTTTTGCCCCAGGTAGGTTTGTTTTAGGATATTGTCGGATATGTTGTAGGTTTTTAGGAAGAGTTTGTTGCGGGGTAACATAAACTTTATGTTCCTCGGGTTATAGGAATAGATGAAAACCTTCTATTTTTAAATTTGAATTAGGTTGAAAATTTTGATGCCAAACAGCTTAGAAAAATTATGTGGAGCTCAGCTTTAGCTGCTGTAAGGATTAGCTCCTGGGTTATCCCGGTGCCAACAAGCCATGCGGGGTACTCAATTGGGATCTAGTGGAGTCATATTGTCCCAATGACCTAACAAGGGAACCTTTATGATTTGGTAAAGTAACGTAGAATTTTGATGCCCGACGTCTAATTTCATCTTCTACGTATGGAAGACCTGAGGCTTCATGAAGCAACCTGGTAGAGAAAAAGCGACTCATAGAGTAGATGTACCGAAGTCCTCTATTCTGTGCATGTTGAAGCCATGCTTCATGTATCCAATGCTGGGGCCCGGTTTCTGCCCTAAAGCGCGGACCATCGACATACTTGACTGTGCCTCACGAGTGTTCCCTCATAAGCGGCATAAGCCTCATAAGGGGGTTAATATTTGGCGGAAACTTCCGTCATCGTTGTTTTAAAGCAACCGTAAGTGAGCCAATCTGTTTTTGGTTTGAATTATTCAAGTCCAACACATACGCTTCAGCCTGTTAACAGAGATAAGGCCTAGGTAAGCGGCGAAAGGAGAGGAGTACACAAACATTTCACCTGAACGGCTGAAAGATATACTTTGAAATGACAGTCCATACCAGCCCTTGAACGACTGTCTCTTATTGATTTGACGTCAAAACATTCAAACAAGAACCTATGAATCTAGTGCAGCTTCACGTTTAAGAATCAAAGGAAAACGGGGGTGAAGAAGAAATGTATTGGTGGTTTAGAACCAGGTAAAGGGTGAGGCTGGATAGGGTAGAAGTGATCTTTTATTTCCTGACCAATATAAACCTCTGAGCATTATTTTGACACTTAATTTTCCCTCCAACTTCAGTTAAATTCCTCCACCCAGCCGGTCATAATTCTCGAATAGATAAATCATGATATAATTCATATGAGATGAAAGGATATTTCAAATAAAATTGACATACAAACAAAGTAATATGAATCGGCCTTCTAGAGAAAGAGTAAAGAATCATTTACATGTATGACTGAACTGCATGAGTTACATTTATATTAAAGCTTACATCGATGAAGGTTAACGTTGTGACTGCCATCGAATGGAAATTAGAGAAACAATATATATAACGTTAGGATTTAAATGTATAAAAAGGCAAACAAAGGTTCTTGTTTATAACTTTTTTTATTGTATTAGCTATATTTTTGTTCGAAAGTTCAACGAAGCATTGCCTTAGCGGTCTCTACTAGTAACAACATGGGCAGCAGCTTTCAATGTTCGCCCCTTTGGCAACCCGGAAAATCCAGTAGTACCAACATAAGCAATTGTAACACATTATGACTCCTTTAAAGCAAGTCAGATCGTGGATTTTTGAATTGACTTAAAATTATGTCTAACACTTTGTTAGAATAAATGGCAAATAAGGGATAATTTCCGAAATGCTGCAAGTTCTAAACGATTTGATGCACTTAGGCAGCTAAAGTTTGTAATCAAGAGATTTAAAGGCATTTTGTGCATTTAAAGAGTATTTAAAGGGATACACAACAATGAGGTGGTACATGAAGATTAACACTGAAAAAGAGAACGATATTAGAATAATACATTACCTATTTTATAAAGCGAGTATTTCGAAATACAGTTATGATAAGATGCACTTAACAATGCAGGTAGCCAACATTATTTTCAAATTTGTGTTTATTGTTACAACGCTCACTATAGAAATGTGTCATATATTTTAAAACTTATTTAATTTGTTCTGTTAAGAACAATGTCGGTTTCAAATGTAGGTAGGTGGATTTCCATTTAATTTATATCTTAGGATACATTTTTTACATAAATTACGTTCAATTACTGGTATTCTGAAAGTTAAATATTTTAAAGAATTTTATTCTGTATGATCTATTATTAATTATTATAATTTTAATATAAGTATATTATAACTCTTTCTTCAATATGATGGAAACATTTCTAAATAGACAATTAAGGGTACTTAAAATGGAAATAAGACAAAAATAAAAACTCGTTACCATATTTAAAATTCTCAAACCATAAAAAGGATTTTAAATGATTTAGTATATAAAATACAAGATATGTTGTGTACAGTATTTTTATAGTAACTTTTAGTAAACTTTACTTATTGGAATAATAAAGTGGCTGTAACGATGAACTTTGGACCTCGTTTTGGTGGCTTTACATTATCCTGATGTTATAAGGAACACTATGTAATTTATGTAGTGAGTAACGGAATCAGTTCTCTTTTCAGTGGCAGGACACACCAAAACCGAATCGAATCTGTTGTTGGTGCTTCACAAAGAAGATGAATGTAAGCTCAGGGACACAGGTGGACCTAAGAACCCAAGGGATAGGGAGGAATCGGGAGACCAATAGCGACGCATGTGGGGTATATACCTCACTTCCTTCTTCGTCCTCCTCAATTACGAACAAAATGTCAATAGAGACTGATAAAAAGGAGAGAGAAGTTGAAGGAAATGGATGTGCCATTGTAAACTTTCCTTCTGTTTCCTTCTTACTGCACATTCCCGGAAATGGACTTCACAAGTATTTTCCGGAAATGGGCAGGCAGTAGAGTGAAAGAATGGGATGGTTTTCTAAAGAGTATTTATATTTTAGACTCTCTGAAAGTATGCTGAAGAATGGATAGTATTATCAACCTAATGAAAAGCGAATACTGGATTTCCGCTTCCGGTTGAACATCTAAACCCGTGAGAGTACTTGAGGAATCTCGGAGTATAATGTTTCGGAATGTGTAGTGTTAAGCAAGTAAATGAACACTAAAAACAAAAGAGGTATACTTTAAGGACTTCCCATACCGAAACGAGTGCAGCTGTAAAGGAAAAAAAAAAAAAAACTAAGAAAAAGAGTTAAGGATATTCGGAAAATGTAATAAAAATAACTGTTCTAAATATTCGTAAAACAGTTAACGAAAGCTTAGCCAAATGAGGATCTAACTGTGATTTTGCTCCTCTGTTTATTTAAATGTTGTTGCACTATAGTTTTCAACTTAGATTTTTAAAAATGTACTATATGATTGATTTTTAAAGACGATAAATTTTCATGTTTTGTAAATAATGATTTTTGGTGAGTTTAGAGTATCACCTTTCTTAACAGGTTTCTGCAAATAAATTATAATTTCACTTAAATATTAATATATAATCTTTTCTAAATATGTACGTCCTTAAAGATGATTGTGTAAATCTTACTTTGTACTAAGGTTTTTGTATTTATAAGATAGAAAAGCCATAAATCAAGAGGAGACCAATAATAACTCTAGAAATATATTAAAATTACATCACTTTTGGTATACAAGCAAACATTTTTGTTTTTGGATATATTTTCGAATATTTTATTTCTACAGAATGATAAGTAGCAATTCCTTCAGTTCTCATAGTCATGCAAATAAAATAGAAGTTCAAGGCAAACATATAGTGACCCTGTTTTTAAACATTTTATTATCGCTATTGTATCTCCTCGGGAGTGCAACAGGATATGCAGTGAAACTATTTCTGCAAATGTTTATCTCGATTATTATGAAATAGGTAGACGATAAACTCCTTTTTCTAGTTTTATGTCCTCCAACGTTGTCATTATTGGACGATGAATGGAATGGGTGAAATGATGCTCATATGAGCCCAGGTTCCATAGAGCTTAGAGTTACCCGACATTCGTCTTTGAAGATAAGGGAGAACCCTAGACAAAGCCTTATACAGGTAACTCACACTGACCGAGATTCGAACTCAGGATCGGATAAGTTTTTGGGAGGGAATAATTAAAACGTATAAATTGATAAATTAAGAAGTCGCTCCTTTCCTTTTCTGGAGTAGAATTTATTTCTATCCCGCTTTAATCTAGTAGGAATCGATTCATATTTAACTTTAGAGAATCAGAATATAGTACCCACGTGATAGGATCTGGTTTCGCTTTACTACTGTGAACAACTTAGTCGTGTTGTCAGTGTAATTATAAAATTGGCTAAACCGCTTCCGACAACCTGTCACAAACATATATGCGAAATAGGTAAACATTTTTGCCTACGACAGCTTGCTATAGGCAATCCCGCAATGCAGAAATGCCGGAGAAGCTGCCTGCCGCTCACGGCGAATTGTCTGTCGTAAGAAGAGGCGTCATGTCAAGGATAATGTAGACATTATTTGCAGCAGTCACTTTACTGCCACGTTCAACTGCAGACGTCCATCCATCAGGTACAGCTGTGTCGCTCATGAAAATTCCTTTATTTTCTCAGATTGGTAAATATTGTCTATAGCTGTCATGTGTTGTTTAGGACTTTGCCGTCACTTTATATAGTTTCTCTGTTTTGATTGCCCCTTTTCAGAAGAGGGAGGTGAGCATCACGGTGTAATATAACCGTCTACTTCCATCAAGTTCTATGGCTTTATGGTTGACGTCTGCAGGAGACAGATCTACACTGTCGAGTTAATGGAATCATGCTGATATAATGCACGTCGGTTTATTGGTGAGGAAGTATTAAACCAAGCTCAGTCTCCACTTAATGTTTATCTTACTCTCCCTTTTCCTTCCTAAGCTGAAACGGTTTCGTATTCATAGGTTAATGTTTGAGTTTCGACTTTTGACATGAAATTGATATGAACTGTACTGATACAGAAGGTGATGTGTGTGCCTTCTGGCCATGCAATACTCCTCTCCTATTGCCGTTTACCTAGGCTTGAACTTTGTTCATAGGCTAATGCGTGTATGTCGGATATGAATTCAGCAAGAGATTTTCTCAGCCGGGTCTGACGTAAGGAGTTTTTGCCAACACAAAATATATTAAAACGCATCAGCCCGTTGCGTGCATCGAGAGTGCAGTGGACTGTATAAGATATGCCCCACAGGGATGTGTCAGATCTTCTATTATGATTTGCTGGTCACTAACTGATAAAAGAAGAACTACTTACCACAATCCTTTACCACCTCGAATAAACTGTTAAGGGCATATTGGACGCTGAAAGGGCTGATAGTAGTGAAAGGGGAGGTAAGCAGAGCTAAACGTGTGTGTTGGTGCTTTATTTTTATGCCATTTTGAGTAATTTTTAATCACTTCTAGTGCGTCGTGTTTATTTTTGTTTCATAAATATCCTTTGTATCATATAATAGTGCATATAAACATCTTGTAACTTCCTTTACTATTGCTTTGTGGGGGTGATTATATGCTAAGTTTGAATATGGTTTATATGATCTATGTATTTCGTGCAATGACGTTTTCCTGTAGTCATGTTTCTCTTTCTTCAAACCGTTGCCTTTTTCGATCCAAGTGAATGTTAGAGATAAAAGTATTGTCGCGAATCCGTATCTACAATCGCGCGGCTTGTTTACACAAAAGGAACTGATGAGCCGGCAGACAAATATAACATGTAGATAAAGGTCTGCCGAAACAAACAAACTGAGATAAATGGAAATTTCTGGACTGATATACATAATTCAGTTTATGGTTTATTTTAGAATGATCTGGAAATTATCAGGAGATATATAAGCTATTGTGACACGCCAGATGGACAGTTGTAAACAGAGTGAGTTACGAGTTATAAATAAAGTGAGTAAGCAGAGTCAGCTGGGTTGGTGTTGTAATGAGAGCTGTTTGTTATTGTCATTGACCTTGGTGCTGTAATGTTGTTACGTGAGAATTGAACAGTGTATTGCTACGGAAATAAAGAACATTTAGAATTTCGGCAAATTAGACTTTTAATTCTACGAACCCACGAAGTCACAGTATGTACACTTTTAGTCTTATTCATTTAAATCATTGGAAGCGGATATTCATCACAAAACTTTTATTCGCAGAGATACTCCACATTGGACATTTCGCTGTCAGTACAAGAAAGAGACAGGAGGTTGAAGGGACAGTCATGCTGTAAAAAGCAAGCCGCTTCTCATTCCTTTAAAATACCATTCTTTGCATGACCTCGAGAAAGAAAAGTGGTTTACCTACCACTACTAAAATATATATTAATAACAGAAAATTCAAATCACAGCAATCATTATTTTTAAAATGGTTAATACCACAACGTAGGTTTAACTATAGTGTTGCGAACCCATTATTTACGATAGCGTGACGCGGAGCGATAAGGGACAGATAGTGCCTAATGGAGATAAAGAGCTTGCCTAAGCAAACACAGCGCGGAGATAAAAGGCATGCCAAAACAGATAAAGTTAGATAAAAAGAGGAACATTCTAGTGACATTTTGACTGTCTTAAAGAACATTCCATTTCTTGTTTGTTACAGAATATTCGAGATATGCCTAGGGACAGTAGTAAAGACAGTCGTAAACAGCGCAGTAGGAGTAAACAGAGTCCAAAACAGGAGTTGTAACAAGAGTTGTTGTTGTAAACGGTGGAAGTTGAGTAAGCTCTTTGTTGTGGTCAACGAACTTGGAAGATTGTAATTGTGTATGCTACGTAATTCCGCTGTAATCTGAAGTGTACCAAGTGTATTTCTACGGAAATACAGAACATTTTGAATTTTTGCTAATTGGACTTTTAATTATACGATCCCACAAAAGTCACAATATGTTTTTGGAGCATACTTTTATTTATCTCTTATGTCCACCTCGGTAGCGTAGATGGTAGCGTGTCTGCCTCACGTTCAAGAGGTCCCGAGTTCGAATCTCGGTCAGGGTGAGTTACCTGGATAAGGTTTCTCCGGGGTTTTCCCTTATCCTGAAAAACGAATGTTTGGTAACTCTAAGCTCCATGGACCCTGGACACATTTGAGCATCATTTCATCCCTTTCATTCATCGTCCGATATGACTTAACGTTGGAGAACGTAAATTAAAAAATATCTCTTATGGCTTCCAGTTATAAAACATTATGAAAAATGTATTAAAATGAAGCCACCTTCACAGATTATTCACAGACAATTCCAAATATACATTTGGTTGTTCACGAAAATATATTACATAATTTATATGTTAATATTTTTGGCCATTCTGAAATAAATAAAATGCAATGGAAAAATAAGTTGTGGAAGTTAGTTTGTGATAGAAGAATTTTTTGAATGTTTTCGTGTCACAGCGTTTTAAGAGGCTAAGGTACAACAATATCATATATTGTAATATTTGTGTTATTTTAAAGTTACGCCAAAATTTAGAACTGTTAGAAACTGTTACGAATTTGGAATTATTGAGACAAAGCAATACACTTATAGGGTAGGTCAGTTATGTTTAAAAGTGGAAGAAAATGAGTGGTATCCAGGGTGACGAAAAGAAATCAATAATCTTTCTTCTGTAGGCGTCGAGTGGACAAGTTATGTTTTATGTATGAGTGAATGTATAGGAAGACTTTTATGTAAAATGTGATTTTATATTTACACTTAGAGATCAGAAATTAAAAATAGTATGGCTAAGGAATCAGGTGAATTATTATTTTTAAAATTCGATCACATAATTTAACATTCCGAGGCCACGACGCTGAGATAAAAGTTTCCTGCACCAATTAAGATCAAGACGGGACAAAAGGAATATAAAAAGCTACAGAACAAACACTACAATAAGAGTTTTAAAATTGATCATCGATATAAACCAAATATATAAAAATTAACATTACAACATTTTAAAATTATTAAAATTTCGGTAATAAATTTTAAATGATAAAAAATTTTATTATGAAAATTGCGAATT
The DNA here is from genome assembly GCA_030765055.1 of Mantis religiosa. Lineage (NCBI taxonomy): Eukaryota > Metazoa > Arthropoda > Insecta > Mantodea > Mantidae > Mantis > Mantis religiosa. The sequence continues at coordinate 65,402,622 of CM060958.1, read as the reverse complement.
ATAGGGAAAATTTTCACTAGAAGGATCTTCCAAACGAAATAATCTTTTATCAAATGGCTTTCTAACGCTAAACCATAATAATACTCTTCCATCGATTTTTTCTTTGTTTTTGAGTTACGCTGTTTGCATATAACACGTTGAAACGAATATTTACACACACACATAACCATGGAGATTTCTTCAAAATTGCCTCTTTTGATTTAGGGAACTATGTTAATTCTTAGTAAAATCTCGGATTCGAATTATGGGATAGAATGAACTAGCTGATAGGCTAGCCAGGGAGGGCTCGGCCAACACGTTTATTGGTCCAGAACCTGTCATTGGTATTACACCGAGAAGGGTCAGATGTGAGATCCTTGATTGGGTGTCACTTCAACATGGCACTTCATGGCGTAATCTTACCACGGCTAGGCGAGCTCGATCTATGATCAAGGGACCTAGCACGAAGAACAGCAAGATTCTGATAACCTTCAATCGGGTACAACTTAGAAGTGTTGTTGGCCTGTTGACAGGACATAACACCCTCAAGAGACACCTGCATGTGATGAAGCTTAGTGCAGATTCTACATGCAGGAAGTGTGGTGGAGAGGATGAGTCTTCTCTACATATTGTCACCCAATTATCGGAAGGTACGACCAACTGGCAGCTGGGTGGTGCACAGGAGGCATTCAGACCACGCCTACCCATTTATCTCTGTGGCGCTCACTGAGGGGATGGTTAGAAAAGTGTCACGAGCCACTGTACCATCTCTTTCCCCTCCCCCCTGACGTCTGGAACAATCAGGATGATTGTTCCAAGCCACGAAGCTTCGAGATCTGTCTATAAAAGCGACGCATTAGTCGACTCAGGCAGTTCTCAGTTCTTAGTCAGCTCTAGAGAGAGACGTACCGCAAGTTGCCGAGTAGCGAGTGTTGCGTAATTGTCAGTGTTACGTTATTGTGTGTGATACATGATCCTGCTGTGATTTGTAAGAGTACCAGCTGTAATTCGGTAGAAATAAAGAACTATTTGTATTTCTGCAACTTGGACTTTTAATTCCACAAACCCACAAAGTCACAATATTTTGTGTGACTGTGAAGCACTTGCTGCACTTAGACACTTTATTCTGGGCTCAGACAAACTGAGACCAGATGATATAAGAGTGCTCATCCAAGACTCATCTTGTCCTTTTTGGAGGCCACGGGATTTGAATAAGCACTCCAGTAGGAGGGGCACAATGGGCCCAATATGCGGCCTACGTGCAAGGGACCGAAAGGGCTCAACCCATTTATTTTCATTGATTGATTGATTCATTCATTCATTCATGGGATAGAATGCAGTGATTTCTCTAATTTATTTTAAGAGCTGGTATATATACTGTCGCGACCGGCGGCTTACGCACACAAGGATACAGTGCAGCTCGAAGATAAGGGACAGATAAAGATAGCGTGGAGATAAAAGGCTTGTCGAAACAGATAAAGTAAGATAACTCGAAGATTCTAGTGCCGTCGTGTTCATTCTAGAAATACGAAAAGAGGTATATATAAGAGATCGCGACACGTCAGCGGAGAGAGTGTAATCCGAACTGAGAATCGTCCGCATACAGCTGTGTTTGAACTCTTTTGTTTGTGAGCATTGTGTTGGTGTATGTTACGTAATTCTAATAATGTAAGGGTTGACCAAAGTGTATTTCTACGGAAATAAAGAGCATATTGAAATTTCTGCAACTGGACTTTTAATTCTACGAACCTACAAAGTCATATGTATTCTTCTGAGAAGGAAAGCACTTTCTTAATCACAAAATATTACGTCAATAATTTCATAAAACGGACATTTACTATATAGTAAATCGATAGGGTACTTAAATTAAAATGATATTTATTAAACATTTATATTAACACACTCTCTTTTATGTCTTTCTTGCACGGTTTTAGGCTATAGTTTGTAAATCTGGAATATCAGGAGGTGAGCCTATAGCAAGAAGACCTGCGAGCATAATTTACGAGTTGAACGCCCAAGTAATGCCTTAGTCGTTACTAGATGTGTGTGGCGGCAGGCCAAAACGCTGTCATATTGCTGCTGAGACTAAGAAATAAGCATAACAAAATTAATTGACTAAAATAGAGCACCGTGTTCCGGTCTCCAAAGGTAACGTCGCTGCAGAAGAAAAGGATTAATTTCCATAGAAATGACGTCTTACACTGACATGGCACTGTCCCCTCTTAATCTTATTCTACTTCATGTTAGTTGACATAAATATTATATTATTGCTATACTCTTGTAGACAAGAATACATATAGGAAACATATGGGTTTAAGCGATAATCAATTCTTTAAAAACCTGGTCGCTATGTGAAGACTTTGAAATGCTATTCTCTTTGAATGTCTGGGAGACAAAATGAATACCGACTTTAAATTTTAAAAATGTATTAATACATCAAAATTCAATCATGTACGACAGCTGTTCAATAATGAATGATCACAATTTTTTTTGACAACGTACCTTTACTCATCCTCATAATTTTGATGGTTCTTCTCAAAATAGTCTCCCCTGAATGCGATGCACTTGTCCCAGCATTTCTGTCAGTCTTCAGAGACATGCTGGAAACCATTTTTGGAGACATCCTTCAAAATCGTCTCCTCAGCCTTCACCGCTGCTTCTGATGATAGATAATGCCTCCCACGAAGGCGTTTCTTCAAGTTAGGCAATAGAACAGAGTCACATGGGGCTAAATCCGGACTATAGGAAGGGTGAGGTATGCGCTTCACGTTGATTTTTGCAAGATATTCAGCAACAACATTGGCAATATGCGGCTGCGCATTATCGTGGTGCAGCATCCGGCCTGCTGCATGGAAATGTGGTCTTTTGCGCCAGATATGGACTTGCAATGTTTTCAGGACATTCCTGTAGTATTATCCAGTTACTGGTGTGTGTGCAGGTACAACATGCTGATAAACCATTCCATGAATATCAGAGAATGAGATGACCATAACTTTCCCAGCAGAAGCAACCACTTTTGCTTTTTTTGGGGGTTGGTGATGAAGGAGATTTCCACACTGAGCTTTGCTGTTTGCTGTCAGGATAAAAATGATGCAACCAAGTTTCATCAGTAGTGATTACGTTTGAATGAAACTCCGGATCTTCCTCTGACATCAACTTTAACTGCATGCAGACCTGCAGGCGAATGTCCTTTTGTTCGGGAATCAACATTCTAGGAAACCATCGCGCACAAACACGTCTCATGTGTAATGTTTCTGTTACCAACGTGTGGATGGCACCCAATGAAATGTTCAGAATTTCAGAAAGTGATATTAAGGTAATTCGTCGATGCTCTCTCACAATGGCAGCAGCAGTGTTGATGTCTTTTTTCCGTAAGAGCAGTAACTGGAGCACCGGGCCCACTTTCCTTTGAAATTGGTTGTCTCCCCTCTTTAAACATTTTAAACCACCTTCGAGCGTGCTGTAGTGAAGAACAGGCTCTCCATAGGCCTCCTGAAACATTTTATAGGCCTCAACTGAAGATTTTTTGAGACGAAAGCAGAATTTCAAAACCGCATATTGTTCCTCGCGTGTTGCCTCTATTGCAGCGGTAGGCGATACTGAATATGTCTGAACTTGCCTGGTTTTCAGAGGCGGGAACCAGGAGTACCAACAATGAAACTGCCTGCCTCGGTAGCGTAGATGATAGTGTGTCTGCCTCACGTTCAAGAGATCCCGAGTTCGAATCTCGGACAGAGTAAGTTACCTGGATAAGTTTTTTTTTTCCGGAGTTTTCCTTTATCCTGAAAGACGAATGTTGGGTAACTCTAAGCTCCATGGACTCCGGACCCATTTGAGCATCATTTCACCCATTTCCATTCATCGTCCGATATGACTTAAGGTTTCACATTAAGCTAACAGAATATAATAAGTTTGTATTTTAGGGCGAAAAATTATGATCGTAAAAAATTATGATCATTCTTTATTGAACAGCCCTCGTACACACTCAACGTTCTCAGGTAGTTAAATTCTTCACCCGAAAAGGTTGTTACAGTACAACAATAAACTACCGTCCCCACTAATCCGAGCCATCCGGCAATCCGAATTTCCCTTATCAGAAGAATAAGGTTTCGTAAAAACAGCTTGTTGAAGAATACGTAGTGAAAATCATGTGAGTATATCACGTCATAACTTTTATTAATCTTTAAACTGCACCTTTTAGCCAGTTTCATTTCTGATAATTGTTCCATTCACCTGTTTCTCACATTTAAAATACTTCCGAAGAACGTAGTTAGATTTTTCGGGTTACGGAAAAGACGACCGATGTATGACTTTGCAGCAGATGAGTATAAAATCCACCACTTCCAACAGCAGGGACCGGGCAGAAGTATTTGAGAATTTAAGAAGGTTCCGAAGGGAGAAATATCTGAACCCGGTTCTTGACAAGTGGGGAAGTGATTGTAACACCCCATTGAACAATGAGACGAATCTAAAATCTGGCTGGAGAAAAGTCAGATGCCTTATATGTTAACATTTTCAGTATTTCTTGATACGTAGTTTTTTTCGGGAGGGGGGGGGCGGATGGACTGTGATTCACAGCCAGAGTTGAGGGATGAGTTGATCATGACGTTGCAGATGGTTAGGCGCATTCTAGTTATTGTTTGTACGTGCTATGCATGGAGAATGAAAAACCATTATGAATCCTTTTATTATAGTTATGAACTTGAATCAAATATAATTATGTATTTCAACTGAACGAATATTTATTTCGTTTAGTATTGTATTAGTGGTCGTGCACTGAAATTAACTATTTTTGAAGTTAAGTTAATCCTACTAGGTTTGTGACGGAGGTTGGGGACATTAATTATCTTTTTCTTTTCTAAGAGAATATAATTTAGTTGGCAGTGTAAAATTAGCAGATGGTCATTGTAGAAAAAATTTGGACACTCATTTTTTTCAGGAACTAATCATACCTAACCTCCAGGGTGTCAGTGAAGACATACAAGTAGAACCTTTATTATTAAAGCTACGATAAAGATATATTACAGTGCACGAAATGTGTATTAAGAACATATAATTTTAAATACATTAAACATTGGTAGTAGCCCAAGAAATTAAAGAACTTAATTTAAGTAAATCGTTGTTAAGAAATTCTGCAAAATGCCTAGGTTTTGTTTATAAATATACAGTTCCCAAAGTAAGCGAAGGATATGATAGGATCACAAAAAACAACAACAAATCGGGACTGGAAGTTATTTATAAGAAAGAAGTGGATTGAGCCTTGGAGCCATTAATGGAGGCTAGTTTCTGAAATGGAATTGTTTTTGGTGTTTCGGTACACATTGTAGTCTTCAAGAAGGTGATACACTGCTGGTATAACAGTAGTAACGCAGACAACTCCTACAAAGTTACTAAAAATGACTTATAAACATCTGCTACTGATACCAGCAGTAGTAGTTTTAATAATAGATGCCCGACCTGCAGGTATTTTCTGTCATTCGTATCGCCTACTAGGATTGGGTTTGGGTTTTCATTACGGAGGAGATTCGGTACATAGGCTGGGCCCATTGTTCCTATGCCCAAGTGCGGCACCCTCAGGAGGAAGGATGAGGTGAAGAAGACAGAGGGCGGCCGACTCAAGGAGCCATGACAGTACATAGGGCAGAGTCCCTATAGCTTACTTGGATATAGACTTCCCCCGACAGGCCAGTACAACGAACTCGCTCCCCTAAAGCGGAACGACAATGAGCCCAGCAGCCGAGCCCTAATGGTCCCAGGCAGGCAGCAGACCAGCAGAAAAATCGGGTCGTCCAGGTTTACCTGGATGGAGTGGTTTCACCCAGCACCTAGCCGCTTAGTGCGGTTTTATCTGAGCAGAGTAGTAGTTGTCGTTTGTCTCAAGCGTTTGTGTCAGGGCATAGGTTTCTCTGATCTGTTGGGTTAAGCCACTCAGGCTGCCGCCTGGGGTATGTATTCCCAAGGCCGCCTTCACCCGAACTCCCCGCTTGAAGGAGGTCAGAGTGCAGACAGCACGATCAGAGGGGGTAGGAAACTGTGTGATGGTATTATCTAGACCCATTTCTGGTTCTAGGGTTTATGGTGGGATGGAGAGAACCCCTTCAGGCTAATGGCCCATGGCGTCCTTGGGGAGTTTGTACCTCCGCCTCCTGGGTCATACCGACCCAAAGTGTTGACCAGCTGGTTGGAATGGGTAGACAGTTTTTGGTGGAGGGTTCGAGATCTCTCTCTTACCATGTCCACTATGTAAGGGATTTGGGAGTATTCGTGTAGGATATGAGTAATGAATCTGCGCCTAGTACCGTAGATCATCCTTAACGCCCGATTCTGCACGATCTGTAGTCTGCGGATGGTGGTCGGGGCCACCAATCCCCAGACCTCGCACCCGTACAGAATCATGGGTGGAATAATCGCCCGGTACAGGCGTAGTTTGAGGTGAGCAGGCATCTTGGATTTGAAGATGGGGTACAACTGACTGAGTGCGACATGGCCTAGCCCCGCCTTGGCCCTGACATGGGGTGTGAAGTTTAGCCCGCGATCAAGCAGGTATTTAGCCGAGGTAACCCAAGGGATTTGCCTCTGCCTCAGCCTCAGTGTTCCCGTCGGTCGCCAGCGTCGGACCTTAGCCAGTAGAAGAGCAGAGCTCTTCCCTGAACTAAATGCCATCCTCCACTTCTCACTCCAGCGGCCGATCGCTCGGAGCTGTCGTTGCAGGGGCGGGAAGCAGAAATTGACGTTTTTATTACGTGCAATAATGAGAACATCGTCCGCATACTGGCACGTAACTGTCTGTGGTTCTGTGGGGAAGTCAGACACGTAGGCCGCGAAGAGCAATGGTGATAGAACACTACCCACCGGGACTCCCGCAGCTATGGGTCTGACACTGGAAAGCTTCCCTTCCACTCTCACTCTGAACGTGCGATCCCGAAGGAAGCTGCTAATCAGCGCAAGATAGGGAGGAGGGATATTAACTTTCTTGAGCTTGTACAGTAGACCCTGATGCCAAGTTGTCGCAAAGGCCTTTTCCACGTCCAACAGAACCGCAATGGTTTTGAAGTTCTCCTGGAATCCCAGGGTTACCTTCTCAACCAATCGAAGCAACTGCATGGTCGTGGAGCGCCCCCGCTGAAAACCAAACTGATGATCCGGAAGGAGTTGCCTGTCCTCAGCAGGCGATCCGAGCCCCAAAAGACCCTGGCTGGCGGTCCCGAAATGGTCCCAGCAGAGGAGCGGAGACCGGTAACCGACCTACCGGAGGAGGAAGTAGTCTTCCTCAGAGCATATCATCCTGCCATGCACCGCCGGGACACCCGCCGACACTTCTACCCTGAAAGAGACCACTAGATCAGAGATGATATGAAATGATAATGGAGATGAAACGGAGGGACAGGAAATTCGGGGGATGTAATCAACATACCCATCATTCGCCTATAGACCCGGGAAAACCCTCTAAAAATCCCATGGGTCAGGTAGGTCGGCCACGGGAATCGAATGCGCGCCACAGACGAAACTGCCTGAGCTATCTCACTCGGTATCATCTACTAGGAATCCTATGAATTCTACACGCCTATGGATTGGATGGAACCTGTAAATCTTGCGGGGTCGAGACCAGAGCTACCACGTTCTACCTTTTGCATAACGGCAGTACTTGAGAAGAGAAACTGACTAGAAAAGAAATTATCTAATTAGCAATACATAATATCAGGAAATACTCCAAATATAGAAGTAGTGACATGAAATTAATACAAGCTTACAGATAAAGATATAAAATCAAACAATAACACTATAACAATCAAGGAAGAATTGAATCTAACGATCTCTTACTCAATAAAATATACCAAGCCCTGTAATGCACTTTATAACGATATGATCTTTATCTACAGTGAGATCTTGCTGATAGAAATTAAAATAGTTGTGTATTTAAAGACTAAAGTGTACCTATACAGTTATACTGTAGACAGGGAATAAATTGATAACAATAAATTATGTGACTGCGGACACAGTCTAGATATGTCGCCCAGAAAATGGCAAGTAGGGTAAACAGCAATTCAATGTTTGCCCTCCTTCTCCACAGGAGTATCCTTAATGACTCTGAAAACCACGTACCTTTTAAACATTAACACACTTTTTAGCAATGGGCAAGAAAGCGGAGCTTTTTTTGGAGGGGCTCTCAAAATCCCAGCTGTGAGATGTCCGTCGTTTTGTAAAAGACGTAGGGCTTTCGGATGCTTGAGTTGCCTCCTTCGTCTTCCATCTTAATGGCACCGGTTGTTCGTCACAGCAGCTTGCATTAAACAGAGTGTAAAATGAGTGTGAAAAATGGACGTGTGGTGTTTTCTCAGAGTCCGTGCCGAAAGTGGCACTCTCTTTTCTCTCACGGTTGACAGCGACAAAAGAAATATGTCGTATTTATAACACGAACTCTAGAGTGGCTGGACCTCGAGATAAAATGAGCCACCTCGGCCTTTTACTTACACTCGACATCACACAGAGATAAAACAACTTTTACTCAATCTTTAAGTTATAAGACTTTACATAATAGAAGACGAGTTAGACGTTTATGTAAATCGTAATACTAAAACCAACTTTCTTATTTTTCTAGGGTAGATTTTTATGCTTGAAGTGTTGCATTTTACATAAAAAGAGAGCTGTGTTATACAATGGCAAGTGAAAGAGAGGAAAACGTTTTTATTCATAAAGTATTTAAATTACACAGACTACTTGATGGCGTTTTCAAAATATGCAGTATACGTCTAGCTGTATTATTAGCTTGATTCATTGTATCTGTCTACCCTCGAAGAGAAACTAAAATACAGTTTTGGTATCATGGGATAGTCGTTGAGAAACCAACACGTATCCTATAGGAGTAGTTGCAATTTTACATAACTAAAAATCTCACAAGCACTGAGAAACTGCTTTCTACACGGTGTTCATTTTTATTCATTACTTCCAACCCTCCGATTGAGCATGACGTCACCGTTGACTGGTGAGTCTATCTTGAAATCATAGTGCCCTCTACAGAGAGGAAGCGATAATTTTTGTGGAAAAGTAAGCAAATTACAGCGCTTTTAGTGTGGGTGCGCTGGTGACTATTACAACCAGCTTCCCCTGGATATGAACACAGAGAAACGCGTCTTCATGGTTCAATGCTACTTTCGTACCGGCATTAAAATTGGTGTGACATATACCAGCTACGTCCAGAAAGTAAGTTCTGTTTGGTAATAAAATTACATTGTGTGCAGATACAGAAAAACTATTTATTGCACAAAATTCTACAACTCTTAAACTACTTTTCCACATAACTACCGAAATTTTGCAGGCATTTTTCATAGCGAGACACAAGTTTTTGTATACCTTCTTCATAGAAGTTTGCCGCCTGTGTCTTCAACCAGTTGGAAACATTTTCTTTCAGCTCTTCGTCATTGTTGAAGTGTTGACCGCAAAGGAAGGATTTAATATGCAAAAAACAGAGGAAAGTCGCTAGGAGCGAGGTCAGGGCTGTACGGGGTGTGGTCAAACACGTCCCAGCCAAATCCCTGTAGGATGTTTTTCGTGACATTTGCAGTGTGTGGTCGTGGGTTGTGAAAAAACACAACACCTTTTGACAGCATTCCATTTTCAATTGGTTTCACTTTCCTAGCATTCAGAAAACAAATCACAGATCTGATTTCACAAGCGGCGGGATTTTAAATCAACACCGACACTGTAAATAAGCACAATAAAGTGTACGTGGCTGACGCGATCTCACAATGGCGCATGTTTCTTCTTGATACACAGCGTCTACCGTGCATGTGCGGAACTGCCATCGCAGCGCTGCAGCGGAGGTAAATAGAAATAGAACTTACTTTCTGGACGCCCTTTGTGAATACAATTTAAACCACTACATACATGAGTTTACGCAACGCTATCCAGCGTTCAGAGAAGTTCCTCGGAGCTTAATGTTTTCAAAAGTGTCCAGGTACCGTTAAATTGATATACTTTTGTTTGCAACATAAGCGTCTTACTTTTTATCAGTATACAATATATTTTTTTTCATCCTCACCCTTAATTAAAATGTATATTAATGTTGGTATATTTATGTCTTTCAAAACCAATAGGTGCATCAAACATTATTCGCAAAAAGAGAGACACTGGAGGCTATAAAGTGACTGGTCCCAATCTAGAAGCAATAAATAATGTTATGACAGAAAGGCCTCAAGTATACCTTCTCGCAATACAGACAGTGTTTAAGGGGAAGAGAGAAAGGAAATATAAGAAAATGGACACATAAGACTATGTACTAGAGATATCTTCTTGTTTAGACCTGGATAAAAACTTTGTAATATTGTAACACTAGTATTTTTCATTCCTAGAACATGTTCTACTAATTTTCTAGTTTGTAATGAAGTTAAATTGTGAGGAAACTGAGGGTGATAGAAATATTTCTATTTTATGTGACAGGTTTACAATATGTATATATGCCTACTATAACAGAAAAACAAATGTACATTGTGAAATATGTGTTCATTGACTTATCATTTCGTATATTCTTCATGGTATACTTTTATGGCTGCATAATTATCTTTGCAGTGCATTGTATTGCAGTATATAGTTTTTTTAAACAGTTATCGTATCCACACAAGGCGAAATTACGCACCTTTATATTACGCGGGCAGACCCAGCTCCCAAATAGTATATTTACTTTTCGGTAGAGGGAGGTCTCAAAGCTGCTGTCAGCACATCAAATACGATCGCAAGCCACTAGGGGAATCGTATATAAACTTGCTCCATCAGCGATGCTATTGATGACGTCAAATTTTGTTCGGAAAATTGCAGATAAAACCGTGTATATTCTAACTAGAAGTTTTGGAATGCAACATTCATGTGTTTTTAAATAACTCGGCGCGTTTTTGTTTGAGTAAATCTATTACATAAGGAATAGCATCCAATAGAAGTCTACTTATCGTATCTGGAATGGATAATACAGCGTAACTCAATAAAGTGTCCTCGTGTTTTGGGAAACCTTCCACAAATTTTGGTAAACACTGATTATAACTTTGAATTTTTACGAATCGAAAACAAATATTCATAATTAAATCTTTCAAATTTGATAAGTAAAACACATATAATCCTGAGGCATTATTTAACTGTTTGGCTTGCTCAAAAGTTACACAGCAGTGTTGGAAATGTGGGGTCAGGCATTATAATTAAATAGCCGCCAAATATAAAGGCCATTCTGGACATTTTAATTTCCTTCATTTCGTCGCAATATGCAAAGTGCTTCATCCATGAAACAATTCTGCAATATTTAGGAAGTAGGTAACAAGTTTTTTACCATGCTATCTTTTTGATTCAGAGATGTCAAGCCATGTGTTGCAAGTGAAATATATATATATATATATATATATATATATATATATATATATATATATATATATTGCGACAAATACTTAAAAATATACGACATTTATATTAACTTGAAAATAAGAAAAGATACTTCTTATAATAGTCACTTCGAAATTCGATTGATATGTTGAGCTTAATCCTGTTTTTGCTGGAAGTTAAGTGAACTTCCATGACCATTGGAGGACTTGACGTATCATCACTTTTTGTATACTTTCACCAAACTTTTGAAAGGAAGAAATCTTGATATAGCGTAAGGTATAAGAAGATTGGGAGGAGGAATTTAGCACCTAGATCCATGAAAAATCTTACTACAGAAGGTTTTGTAAAGAGCTACTAGGCTTACCAGGATCAGCACCTAGGGAAGTAGCTTTAGTAGAATTAGGAAAGACAAGAAGAAATGGAATAATAATGGAAAAACTAATAAAATTTTGGTATAGATGTTTGACCAAAGAAGAACCCCCCAGGGGCCTACTTCGGTAGGTACGGGTTTGGCGCACCCGGGGTTCCCAGCCAACAGTCTCCCTCGTGTGGGCTCCTCTTCGTGGTTGAGGGAGACGGTCAACAGGCCCACCCACGTGTAGACCGTGCGTGGAGACCCGTAGAGAAGGTTTTAGATTCTTGTCTAGTTTAGAGTTTAGGATTTAGTGAACGAAACTTTCAGTAGGTTTTGATTGATGTTTTTTATGTACGTGTATTTTTAATAGGTTTTGTTACACTTGTGTAGTTTTTAGAAAGTTTTATATCTGGCTTTTGCCATGACTAGTTTCTTAAAGGGCGCTGATGACCGCCGTAGTTGAGCGCCCTTATATATCATCATCATCATCACCAAAGAAGAAGGGGAAATTATGAAATTATGCATGAGACAGCAAAAGGATTAGCGAACTCAAATAGTTGGTGGGCAGAATTATGGGAAAGATAGGAATGGGAGATATATGGAGATTAGAGAAAAGGAATACACGCGATTTGGGTAAATTAGTAAAATGCAGAATAGAAGATATAGAAAGACAGGAAATATGGGGAAGTCTAGAAAATATGAAATCATTACAATTTTACAAGCAAATAAAAATAAATTGGGGACGAGAAGCATATGTAGATTACTGCAATAGGCAAGAGAGAGAAGGGTTAGCTTGGATGAGAACATGAATAATATTTCTAAGAGAGATAAGAGGTAGGGAAAAGGGAATTCGTGAATTGTGTGGGGGAAAAGAAAGTATAGAACACTATGTAACAGAATGCTAGGAGGTTGCAATATGGAGGAAAAAGGTTTGGGAAGAAAAATGGGAGAAAGTAGAGAAGAGCATAGTAGCTATAAAAATGTTAACGGGCAGGGAGGAAAAGATGGTAAGAAGTATTGGTGAATTCTTGCAGAAAGTAAAAGAGAAATGGGTCAGAAGTGTAAAGAATATAAGAAAGGAAGACGAGGGGGAAGAATGGAACTAATTAAGTAATCATGGAGGTATGGAGGTTAAAAGCTACCTGGCAGAGCAGAAGACCAGGGTGTCATGTAAGCCAAGGTAGGAAAAAGGTAAAGACAAATAAATGTAGCCAAAAGTTGTAAAGTGTAAAACTTTGGAATATGCACAATAAAGATATATCCTATCATGAAAAATCCTTTGTACCTGGTCCTAACGGGGCTTCCCCGCAAGGGAATATTAAGATGAGAGTATACTAAGGGTAGATTGATCTGGGAAACACGCCAACAGGTGACAGGATCCCCAACAGTTTCATATTTCAACCCTCCGGTAACAGCCTATACAAACGGATTTCATTCCTTTGCAGGCTTATACACTTCCTGGGGGACACGGAACTAGGAAATCGTCCTCGATTTGGAGGAATATTTTCCATGTCATGCAACGCCAAGATACTCGCCGACACATACAGCCTTGAAAACAACCAAACAGGATGGAGGTGTAATTAAAGAAGTAGAAGTGAAGTGAAGTGGTGTGAAATGAAAGAACTGGAAACTCAGGGGACTTATTATTCTTCCCAGCTAGCTGGAGAACTCCAGAAAAAGTCAGAAACATTAGTAATCAAACCCACGACCTCGCAGATGTTGGTCACAGACCTTACCACTTGAGCCATTCCCTGGGTGAACTGGAAGACCAGTTATAAAGCATTCGATGCTGCTTATATATTGAACACAAAAGGAAATTAAGTTACGCAAAAACTGGCTAATAGCTGGAATTCAGGACTTCCGGTGAATGATGTAGTAGAGAGAGAAAAATTGTTTACCTGCAATGAAACAGCGTAAATAAAACTGCTAGTAGATAAACGAATAACACGTTAAAAGCATATAAAACAAGTGTGTTGTCTCTCATACATTTTATGTATGGATTTGACTAAAATAACACTGAAGTAGTGTAAACGAAAATCCATTGTAAGGTGGAAATGAAAACAAAGCCTGCAGATATATTTAATCCAATATTCGACAAAAGCGAGCAAACATTGCTGGTAATGAAAAGCTATAAGGTAACATTTGAAATGGATAAATTCAGGTCGGGGTGGTATTTAACGTAATGTGTACAGCTTCCTGCCTAATTATTCCCATCACACTAATGATAACAGCGAATGTGTTGCTATTTCGTATAGCGTTGATGTGTAATGGTGCGTGCTCTTGCCCTGTACAGTCTGCATCAAAATAAGTGTTCTTTTAAAATCTAGGGCACAAGGAAAAACGTATAACGACTTCCAAAGTACGAGCACCAATATGACAATTGAACTAATAATAAAGAGTATCTACAAATGATTATTCAACGAAACCGTTATTTGACATAAATTTTGTGTTTTATAATATATAAATTTGGCCGAGTAGTAACATTTTGTTTCTCATTTACGAGAGTAAAATAGTTCTTGTGATATTAACATATTTATGGTGTTTTATCGCCATTTAATAAATTGTTCCACACGATGCAATTTTAGTTTCAGAAAGATCATAATTTGCTGTTATACTCACAAATACATTATTAGTAAATTTATGAGATGAAATTTCAATCTGACCCTTAGTATAGGATAAAAATTGTTCAATTCTCATTTTATTAATTTTAAAATTTGCTTGTGAAATATGTGATTTGTTATTTAATTGCACAAACACTGGTGACATTATAAAAATCATATCATCAATTTCCTTTGGTACTGTTTTTATCCAAGCACAAACAATTTCAAGATTTTAGTTTGAAAACTTCATAATGTGGAGCAATTTATATTTTGAAAAGCGCTGAAAATTAAAAAGACAAGAAAATCACCAAAATATGTGATATAAAGCATGTGCCCACTTACAGCGAACCGCTTAAATAATCACAGGGTTGCATGCCATTAATAATAAGAAATTGAAGTACAAGGATTATTCTGTTTAATTAGGTAAAAATATCTTTTGCCATTCTTTGCACTTTTTGACTAATTTTCACAGATGGAAAAGTGTTTTCCTTAAGGAAAAGTCATCTAGAACGGGAAAAATGATTGAATAAAAATCATTGGAAAACTCTAAAACTTTTTGAAAATAGATCCACATAAAGGGTAGTTCAAAAAAATTTCTTGAAAATCTTGGTGTGTCATTCTTGAAAGATGCTGGACTATCGTTTTTGAGTTCAAGACGGACCTAAAATACTTTTTATTGTGGTTTATGGGATCCCAAAACTATTTTCAATATAATCTGGCTATCGGATATTTTGGTGAAATGAATAACTTTTCTTCATCCTATATATTTGGTAGATCAAGTAAAGGCTCTCTACTCACTCTCTTACAAATTATTATTAAAAGGCCTATCATTCCAATTCTTTAAACCTAAATTAAGGATTATAATTACATATTTACACATTTCATTTTATGTAAGGCGAACACTGTACACAAAGCGATATATTTTTAAACAGCAGATGGCTGCATAATTTCAAGTTAATTGCATAACCACGACTCAATAGCTCCGTTACTATCAAACCTAAATGAGAAAACTCTTTCGCAGTTTCGACTATCAGTATATGATGACTCACAATGACTCAAAAACGATTTAAAGTGCATTTTTGATGAATTTTCACGAATTTCTCTTTTCTCGGGAGCCTCTATTTGTAGATTAACACGGAAATTGGTATATTTTAGAAATTTATTACCATACTTATATGCTGACATAAAAGTAATCAAAGTCTTCGATTTTACATTTGAGCCGCTGAAATTAACTTCATAATTTTATATCAATTTATATTTTATAAAGATTATGTTTAAGCAATTATCTAAAAATCAAAGTTAAAAAAACCTCGTATTTTAGCGTTCAGCACAATATTTCCTATCTAATTTTTAACTCATGTCATTCTTTGGTGCTTTGAATGGCTTTGTTTTTAAATTTGTGCAGCAAGATGTCCAAAATAATGTTAAAAAATTTTGACACTATTTAAAAACAGCTCTTTTTATTGACATATTCCAGCACATCTTTTACTAAAATAATACGCTTTATACGTTCATTAATCTGTCAAAATAAGGAGTTGTTATACTGAAGGTTTAAACCTAATATTAAAATAAACTTCAAGGAATAACTAATAATTGTCAATTAAAATTACTTAATTGCCATAAATTGACCTAATAGTGGTTGACTATAAAGCCCGGGTCTTAAAGTACTTACAGCATGGTAAGTCGCCATCAAGGTAGTTGTCTCATGTGTTTATGAGAACTCCTAAGTGGTTTACCAGGAAAAACACGAGTCAGTTGGAGAATTTAATGTCATGTTGGCAAGTTGGCCATAGTAGCTCAATGGTTAGAGAAACTGGACGGAGACCAGAAGATCCGTGGTTCAAATTCCGGCTATGGCATTGGATTTTTCAGTCTGCCTCTACCATTTCACAATAATTATCAACTGTATTTTATTATTTCTTGGAATATATTTTATATGTCACCATAAATAATTTTCAATGTCGTCTTGGAAGGAGAATAAAACGTACATTAAAAATTTATTGATAAAAATATGGAAATATTTTTCTATAAAAGTTAGTGAAACATTAAAAATTCTTGGTCTATTTTAGTGATCAAGAACATTGTGGTGTGATCTTCCTAGAATTTTCAAACCTGAACTGTCAATAAACTAATATAATAATACCTTATAAGCTGATAAATAAACGATTTTATATATGCTTTTAAAATATATAGGTACATGTCACAGATTTCTCTGAAGCACGTCATTTCATGAATATTCAAGGCTGATCGTAAAAAGCACTTGTATGAAGAAAACATATGAAGGTGCAAGTTCTACCAGAGATCTTCGTGAAATGACAAAGCTTATTAGACATGTAATATAACTCTAACTGAAATTTATCTGCAGGCACTTGGAGGACCAATTCGATTGTGTGTAGAATTTTCACAAAGGTCCAGAATATATTTAAGGGTATATTTTTTAAATGTGTAGTTAAGATATAAATTTAAATTGAGGACATTAACGTTTTCCTAAAGGTTTTAAGCTATTTTTTTGTTAATTAACTTCCCAATGATGACAAAAAAAGTTTTGTAAGAGGTTGAACTATAGCCTAGTGCAAGGAAATGTGGCAAATGCGTTTGGTTTTCCTATAATGTTTTCCTTTGTTTAATTTTGACAGAAGATATTTATAATCTTTGTTCTACCACAGCCATGGGTTGGTTTGAATTCATGTTCGGCGTACACATTCTACCATATGAACATAGTTTAGGCCTGAGTGGCTGGAAGGCATGAATCACAACTGTGGTCCACGCCAGCTCTTGGACAAGTTCGTATTGGTTAGATGCCAAACATTTGCGCTCAAACATTAACCTATGAACACAGCCCCGATTCAGAATAAGAAGCGAAGTAATGGATGATCAAGAAAAACATTAAGTGAAAGACTAGGATCAGGTAATAGATGGAGATTGGGAGTGACAAAAGTAGTTCATTATTTTCTTACCAACATAAACCACTGCACATTACACCGACACGATTACGTACTCTCGACTGTGGGGTTTCTCGTCAGCATCTTACCACCAAAGAGAGACGTTATTGCTTGGGTTATACAGGCACATCGAGTCTCAGCAGGTAAGCTCTAAGAATTGCCTCTGTGATTGCCCATCAAAGAGGGACATGCAGAAATGTGGGGCCCTCGACCTATAACCATACGAACACAGACGTAAAAACTAATGGCAGCGCTTCTCTTTATGTGATGACGTCATTAGAGGGAAATGAAATTAGACCTAGAGTGGCGCGCGTGTGATTTTACGACGTGCTGGAGAGCGGTAACAAAAGGCGATCAGTTCTTGCAGCCTACTTGCTATCGATATTTCTGTAACGCGCTGAGTGATAAAGTTTATTGTAGAGAAACATTGAAGCATAATGAGGCTTACAAATAAACTTAAATGTTTAATGCTGGTTACTACAGGACTATTTATACCATTTAGTTACATTAATTTCACTTTCCTACACGATTTTATAAAATTGTTGTGCAATAGTACACAAGATATGCATATTTTCCTTTTTCCTTTATACCTTTAATTTTGTACAGTCGCTGCTATTGCTAATACCAGATAAAATGTACAATTATATTCTTGCGAAAGAATAGAAAGGTTGTCCAAACTCTAACTTCCTCAAGCCTTTTCTAAGTTCTGGAAATGTTGCATAGCCTATAAATACCCTTTGGCAATAGAAAAGTTATCGAAAGGTTTGAGTAACTTTTGTTTTGCGTAGTCACAGGAGGTTGTATTTTAAACCTTGTGTGCCTTTGGTTGCACAGTTGCTTATAACAAAAAAGCTAGTCATTTTCACGTAAATTAAAAACCCTTGATATTGAAAATGAAATAGAAGTGCAGTTGGGTGTTAAATATAATGATTACGCACTCTCAAGTTACTAAGTTAATGTCTTTGAAGAAGGCACACAACTTATGGCCATTGGGAGTTGATAATATAAACTATCCGCTCTCTGACGTTTAATGTTAGCAATTTTTCCACATTATATAATTATTTAGCATGTCCTATTAAACTTGATTATAATAAGTATAAAGGAAATATAGCAAACGTTCTTAAATGAGGGTAATCAAAACTTTTTGTGACAAGAAACTTCAGTGTATAATTAAAATAAAGAGATTCTCAAGTTGTTATCGGGAAGCAAGCCAGGTGAAAAGACGATTAGAAATCGACGTTTCGGGAGTGTGCATCTCTCCCATCATCACGATATTTATTAAATGTTATAACGACAAACGAATCAATGGAAATAACACAGACATAAAGAAAGACAAAACACTATCAAAATTCGCATTACTGAACAAAAGACTGTTTTCAGTCAAAGACACGTAAATACTTAACTTAATTATCAAGCTATATTCATCTCTGCTTCTTAAGTCGACGGATTTCCATTTTAAGGCCGATTTCCAAGAGGAGCTGAACTGAAATCCAGCATCACGATTAAGCGTGCTCCTTTCGGAGGAAATGGCAAACGCCTCTTTAATTCTCCGCTCCCAGTAACTGTTGCACTTTGCCAAGATGATCGTCTCCCGGAAGTTGGCTCTATGGTCGTTATCGAAACAATGCTCTGCCAGCTCAGACTTCTCAGGTTGCATTTGTGGTTATAACATTTAATAAATATCCTGATGATGGGGAGAGATGCACGCTCCCGAAACGTCGATTTCTAATCGTCTTTTCACCTGGCTTGCTTCCCGAGAACAACTTGAGCATATTCGTCGCCAAGAAAGCTTCAAGTCTAATTTTATAAAATAAAGAGGTGTTGTCATTATTTCATTTCATACACATCTGCACTATTTATTAAATGACAGTTAAAAAGATTTATGATATCGTAGGCAAAGTAAAGTTTTACGTATAAGCTGATGGCACCTAGTCCAGAATTTCGAAATGAGTACGTAAAAATCTTTGCATACTATATCACATAATGCGAACTATGTACACATTATGAATTTATTTATTATTATTGAAATAATATTATGATGAAAAGGTAAAGAATATGCTCAGTTACTGGCAAAAAATTGAAATAGTCACATGGTTGATGATACAGTCAGCCATAAAATATGGCTGAGAGCTACTTTTCCCCCTCATTTCTCTGTAAGGAAATTAGAATTGTAACATAATAAATGTAAACTGCCAGTTGACGAAACCATCAACAAATGAGTTAGTAATACACAAGGATGTTTAATTACGTTCGTTGTGTTGCAAAGTTATCAAGGTAGTTGCGACACGTATCAACAGAGCGCTCTAGTGTTAGGACAGTTGTAATGAGATTCCTATAGCGTAGCCATCTTTGTAACTCTCTAGGTATATACATGTTAAGGTACATTAAACGAGTTTTATTGGAAGAACATGCAAGAACTTGCGTGGAGAAATAAAAAAAGGAAAATACAGTAAAATTATGTTTGATTTTCCGTAAAGTTTTTGGTAATGTAAACATATAAAATTCGTAACAGCATGGCAAAAATTAATTAATATGTGATTATAAATAATAGAGGGTGGAGCCAGCGAAGTCCAGAGACTCACAGAAGTCTCTAACAGTCGAAGAGATTGTACCCGATGGAGTACATAAGCCTGTTAACAACTTTCAGGCAGAGGGCGAAGAAGCGAACCTTTAAGGGGACCAGGGTTAAGGTTTTTACAGAGGACACACATTTATGACATGTCTGGATCCACCGGAACCACCGCATTGACAAACAAACCCGAAAGCTTCTTCTTGTTTTTCTTTTTCTTCTTCATCTTCTGTTCCTCCTCTTCCCCCTCCTCCCTCAAACACTAAACCTCCAATGGTTTATTGCATGCTCTAAGTGCGCATTTATTTCATTCATTTGGACCTTCCGATGTTTCCTTTTCCTTTAGGTCTGTAATTTTAATATTCTCTTCGGGTATCGTTCCTAATTTATTCCGGCTTGGACACTTTTCTTGGACACTTCATCACCGTAGCACCAAGGAACGAGTCAAGAAGGCTACCAAAAAGACATCTACAGCAGCCAAACAGGCAACCATCGGAGAGCAGCTTCAGACGCAGCCAGCTCCACAGCAGGAACATAGCTCAGCCAGTCACCAACGGCCGCCTGCCAGCCGCTGCCACACCACCGCCGCTTAAGTTCAGCAGCAAGTTCACCGCAGACCGAGCCTGGCCCTGACTCCCAGCTGGGAGCAGGACAGCTTACAGCGCCAGTCATTCAACGCCGCCGCCACCACATCGCACCAGCATCGTGGTAAAGGGAGTATTCCGGGATCTGCAAGCACGATTCGTGCTTCTTGCAGCGGAGTATCAGTGGCCCTCAGCAATGAGAGCCAATCGCATCATGTCAGCCCGGGACCCGTCACCGCTCGTCCGAGTGGAGTTACCCAGCACCGCCGACCTGGAAGCTGCCTTGGTTACCAGCCTGCCCTTATTATGGCGGGTGCTGAGGACGGAGGCTAGCCAACAGATCCGTCTAGCTGTAAGCCGCCACTGCTGCGCCTATGGACATGCAGCAGAATCCTGCATGGCACCACCGAAGTGCTACTACCATGGCGCCTCAAGCCCAACGTCGAGCTGCACGAAGCATGACCTCCGCGCAGCCTGTGCAGAAACATCCCACTTCATTGGGCAGGTACAGTGCCCCCTGCATCCCTAAAGGAAGACACCGCTTGTTCAGACGACACCGACACTACCTTGGCAACAGTCGAGCCAGCAACGACATTAGGAGCAACAACCAGGTCAGCCAGGCTCCTCTTATCGCCATCAACCAGCAGCAGCTTAGGGAGGAAGTTCGGGTCTTATGCGAGGCCATTCAGGATCTCCATTCGCAGTTCCTGGTCATAGCGGCGAAGTTCACCGCCCTGGAGGAACTCTTCAGACAGCTCCAGGCCTCAACAGTCCAGCCAATTCACATCACCACCGAACATAAATCCATCAACAGCAAGCTGGACGATGCAGGTGAGAGCCTTCGCGTTCTCATCCGGAACATCGTCACCTCCGCCATCCAGCAACAAGATACGTGCGGTAGGCACAATCCCTACGCATTCATCCTGAACCTGTCGTTACCTAATGTCACCTCTATCCCCTAGGCTGCAGTCAGGTTTCATGACTGTAGACGGGAACGCACAAAGCCACGCCATTTTCCATCCTTTATCCTTACATTAGCCGGTAGAGGTGTTTTAGTGGGTAGTGCCAAGGACAGGCGGGACCCACAGTCCTCACTGTGCCCTACAACATAGGCTCCATAAATGGATTTTTTCTCCACTCGAAAATAAACTCATTTATTTTATTTACGTGTTCTAGCTTGTCTGTTATGAACTAACTCTTCAATTGTGTTAAAAATCTTTAACTGATTTCTTTTATGATTCTTTGTTCTGTTGCTCATAGTGACTTCAAAAATTGGTGTTAAAAATCTTGTAATCTGCTTTTATCTTTTCTTGTCACTGTCCAAGTTTTGCTATTGTATAGATCAATTGGATCTACCACGGTTTTATAGAATTTTATTAGTTTATCCTTCCTTAATTTATTTTTTAAAGTTCTTTTAATTGGTTTATATAGTTGAGAAACTTTCAAAGTTAGTTCAAATATCTATTTCTTTAATGTAGATCCTAAAAATTTAAATATATTTACTTGTTCAATTACGTAATTGTCTAATATAAGTTTATATCTTAACGGACGATCTCCCTGAAATGCCACGGATATAGTTTTACTTTTTGAGATATCAAAATTGAGATATATGTAGTATATCTTCATTATCAGAAATGATTACTTAGTCATCTGCATGTAGGTCATTACAAAATTGCTGTTATTAATAGGCGCTGATAACCTCTGCAGTTGAGCGCCCTCATACGCATCATCATCATCATCATCATCATCATCATCATCATCATCATCATCTGTTATTAATATCAGAAGTTATATTTAAAATATTTAGCCGGTGTTTTCATTCTCGGATTGTGTTGTCTAAATATAAATTAAATAAAGTGGGTGATGTACAATACGCTTGTCTCACTCCGGTATTAATACCTGCTGTCTTAAATTACAATTTTTTGTTTTGCGCACAAACACATAGTATATTACATTATACTGTCTGCTATTAAACTGTATGCCTTGCTACAAGCGCATCCCCATGGCTGATGAATTCGAACCAGCCTACCTAACTGCTTCCTGACTGCTTCCGCGCCAGTGACCATAGTGCTCGATACAGTTTCTGCTTCTCTGGTGAGCAGTCAGTCTCTTGGAACATGTGGTCTAGACGTGGGCGTAGCATTTCCAGTATTTTCATTGATCCGTAATAATGTACTTCCAACCCAATGCAACTAAATATTCAAATGTGCATCAATTAAGGAACAAACAATACGAAGAGAGAGTAAGACAACAAAAATTAAAACTTGGTTATTCTTGTCCGCCTTTAGGAACTGTCCGTTTCAGTGCCCTTCATGTTCTTCTTCACAATAAAACTGTCAGCTTTGTCACACGAATTATCACCCTACTGGAAACTGTAAGGTACGCAGTACCAGTGACAGCACCGGGAGTAGTGCTTCCCTGCAATGTTACTACTTAAAAACAAGGGAAGAAATTTTACATTACTGCTTATATTGTTTTATATTCCAAATACAGCCATACTTAGTATTGTTCAAGGCGGAATGAAATGTTTTGCCTAAAAACAGAAAACCGCAGAAACTTAAGGAAGCTTCTGTAAGTTGTAAGTTGGCAACACTATTATATTACTAGTCAACGAATAGACATTTCTTGTTTGGCAGGAATTGCGGATTTTCACTCTAGATGCTACAGGCAAGTGGGGCGGCAAAGATTTGTGCTAGTTAGTACCTGTCACGGCTATCGTGGACAGCACGACACTTACTAGTAAACTATACTGAGAAGTGAGAAATAATGTGCTTTGTAATGTAAAAGTTAGCGGAAAGTTGTTATATGACATTCATAATTCAGTTCCTATTGTTCATACTTAAAATTGAATTAATAATTGTTTTATAATAATATTGTCTGCATTACTGGCAGTACAGCAGAAAATTACATAAAAACAACCTAGCTTTTGCAAGGAAAATTAAAAAAACTGTTTGCTTGTTTTTGTATTTGTAATGTACGTCCTCCAACGTTAAGTCATATCGGACGATGATTGGAATGGGTGAAATGATGCTCAAATGTACCCGGGGTCCATTGAGCTTAGAGTTGCCCAACATTCGTCTTTCAGGATATGGGAAAACCCCGGAAAAACCTTATCCAGGTAACTTACCCTGACCGAGATTCGAACTCGGGACCTCTTGAACGTGAAGCAGACACGCTACCATCTACGCTACCGAGGCGGGCAAAAAAAGTTGTTGTTGAGTGCATGAGTATTTGGGTATTTTTTTCTTTATTTCTTTAACACAAGTAAAGCAAGTTTTAGTAAGTAGTTTCGTTAGAAGACAGGATGAAACTGAAGTATTCGAGAAGATCTGAACCGATCTGCACATAAATATGGAAGGAATTAGTGACAGTTAATGGCTCAGGAATTACAGGAGACGTTTACACGAAAAATAAATGGTTAGAAATTTGTTTGTTGGTCAGAAGAAGTTGTGGTGTATTTAATTTACACGCGTAGACACATTAAGAAACCTACACGAGTTTGTTAAGTCAGTGTGTTGCTCGGTCAACTATTTGTGAATTTTATGTTAGTTCGGTATTTGCTTGAAAAAATTCCACTGAGCTTCCGAGTCTGACGGACACGATTAGTTCTGCATTGTTTTGAAGGTGGCGCTTAGTGTCAGTCGATTTGAAGTGAAAAAAGAGGAATAGCTACTAGTGACAGTGATGCTCATATTGCATCATATAACTGATCATAATTTTAAATTTTGTTTCATTCACCTTCGGATGTACTCTACCCGCTTGTTAAAGAGTGTTAACCATCTGAAAAAAAAAAACATGGAAGTGATGCTGCAACTACCAGTGCATTTATGTTTAAGCCGCCACTGTAGATACATTCTGATACCTCAAAATTTAATTCCAACCTCAAAACCTACACCACCTTCATCCTACAAATTCCAAATCTAAACTTTACCTGCGGTAAAACCCTTAACGGGTGGTCACGCAGCAGAAACCTTCTGGCTGTATACAGCCAGCCAGCACCTAGTGGAGTGGAGTGGACACACCTCAAAATAAATCTGTAATTCATTTCTCAGTGCTTGGTGCGTCCAAATTATTTAGTAAAGTCAGCTAAATTTGACTTAATATAAACACATATTATAATATACTACCCTGTGCTGTTAACTTGATAAACGGAAATGCTCCTTTTCTGAATTCTTGGCATTTTGGGCCAAATTAAGTGGGGGAAATGGAGCATTATAGAACAAGGATTTCTCAATGAAAATTATAATTGCAATAGAGAGATTTACCAAGTCACACTTAAGCTAAACAAAAAGGTTAATTGGGCCTTTTCAAAGTGGAGTACGTTCACATTTTTAACCAAGTGTAAAATTTTTTCCTTGTTATTTTCTCTACCACGCACTTATAATACTTTGAACTATAAGTTGAGATTTCATCCATAAACATTATTTAACTCAGCATCCCATTTTATATTGGGCATGAAAGAGTACTTAATTTAGCTCATAGGTCTCTATCAGGCTCGAGACTCTCTTACTTGCAGTAAATATACGATAAGGGACCACTGGCATTATCGCTTGCGAAGGAACTCATATTAACGAATTTTACGCCCCAAAAGATACATAGCTCTCAAGTGGGTTTAAACCTGGACCTCAGAACCAGAGGCTAGCATGTTACTCCTAGATCATGGAAAACAACATCTAGAGATAGTGGTACAGATATTTCACAGAAAGTACAGATTTTGAGGTTCACTGAATGTTCCCCCTCCCCAGGAAAGCAATTTTATAAACATGTTCCCAGATAATTTATTGTCTTTCTGGATATTTTGAAAATAGTATAAGTTGAAAGCAAAAAACTGGGTTAAATAAAAAAGTCATTTTTCGATCACAAATCCTTAAAGCATACCAGGCAAAGATCTTCAGGAAACTATCTCTTATGTGGAAAATAATTGTGTTTAATTTCCTCCAAAACAGTCAAATACTAGACAAAATAAATGTATGCCATCTTTAATATTATACGAGTGACTGTGGAACCTTTATCTAACTCGATGCATTTGGTTCAGTTTTGTGTAACTGAAGTAGCATAGAAAATATATAAAATATAGTTGTAGAACGTAGAGCTTTTTTTGTTATAGACTTTATGTCATGGCATTTATTAGCTGATGTCGAAATATTTCACATTTTACTTTCTCAAGTATATTTAAAGAATATGTTTGAACGTTTATTTCCATCGAAATAGCTCGTTTCCTGGCTACATATACGTATATGAATGATGTTTGTGAATTTTGCATGTAACTAAGTACTTAACTGCTGAATTTGAAGACATTATAGGTAAAAATGTGTCTTCAGTAATGTAATATGGATACCTATGTAAAGTTTTTAATACAACAATACACAATTTTTTTGTAATTTACGTTAATCATATCGGACGAGGAATGGAATAGGTGAAATGATGGTCAAATGAGCCCAGGATTCATAGAACTTAGAGATTCGAACCCGGGACCTCTTGAACGTGAGGCAGACATGCTACCATCATGCTTTCGAGGTGGGCACAATACACAAGGACTTCAGAGTTTGTCATGGGTAGGTAAAGTTGTTTCCGACCACTTATGGATAAACTGTAACTTACTCGACTTTTTGGGAACATTGTCTATGATTGGCTAAAGCTACATATGAACTGCAACCTTCATTGGCTGGAGTAGAATTCGTTGCTACTCCATTTCCATCAGTAGGGATCGATTCTTATCAAACTGTAGCCAATCAGAGGCATTAGAATATCTGCTCCTCATAGAATAAATCACGTGATCGGAATGGGTTCCTCTTTACTGTTGTGAATACCATAGTTGTAAGGTTAGTATAATTACAAAATTGATTATATTTCTGTAAAGTTTGATCACAAATATTACAAACAAAGTGAAAGATAACTTTCATAATATAGTTGTACGAGCTGTCTATAAATAAACGATAGTGTGGTTTTGAAATTACCGATAAATTCAAAAATACGAGTTTGTAGAGACTATTTCACGAATAAAACAAATTGTTAAAAGAAATAAAACAAGTTACTTGATTCCCTAAAACACATAGGCCTACATGAGCACATGGATGAAACTTAACCTTAAATGTCACGGCATAAGAGATTAATAGATCTTACAGGCCGTGCACAAGTTAACACTGGTGAAAGCAATTTGGTCTTAAGGCCGTCACATGGCGCTGATTGATTATAAGAAAATAACAAAGTGACATAACCTCTATTTTCAAACAGCAAACGTCATTTATTTTAAACTACAATAAAGTTTCAATTGTATAGTTACATAAGATTGTAGTACGAGAACAACAAACTTGATTTAATTTATTCACAATTATAAAATTGGCAATTATATAAGTTGAATGCTATACTCAACAATACAGGAACATTTGATAATTACTGAGCGATAATTGTGCATGGTGTACAGTTATCGATTTAGAGATTAGCGATTGGTCGTTATTTGACGAATCCTAGTAGTTGATTGGTCTATACAAGTATAGTGACGTATGTATGAAATAGTCATCATAATCACTACCACCACTGATCTAGTACATTGTAACAGAGGACAGTAGGCTATTGGAAATCGTCTCCCAAGTTAGTGTGATTGGATAAGGCAGATCGGGCGCCACTTGAAGACTCTCGTACAGTAACGACCTGCTAAGTTTATTTTTCCTCGCGAACAAAACGTCGCAGCTCTCGTTGTTAAGTAAAGTTTAATCCAGTTAAACAACCTGAACCTCTCCAGTTCCAGAATTAGCTCTTTTTGTGCGCGACCCATTTGAACTTCAGCACGGCCAACTTTTTCTGCGGTAATTTTCCGTCTCGCTGCATTTCGGCGCGTTCGTAAATAAGACGTCAGCATATGCTTCACGGGCCGTCTCTGCGGCGCCTCCTGGCGTCACGACGCTGCCCTCGTGACAGGACTTCGACGAGGAAGGTACACCCATAAGCTACCACTTAAACTCGTGGGCAGTACAAAACATCCCAGAGTTGACAACCATTAGCAAGGAAATTATATCATTAGTATCAACGATGTGAAGGCCAATGAGAGTAAAATAAATACTGCATGGTCACCTATTATTAACAAAACTCAATATGGTTCCTGAAACTGAAGTTATTTTTGTAAATATTGACAATTTGAATAAATTTATCGAAGTTTGCATGACTTAAGGTTTGTTCTGTATTTTAAGAAAGATGTTTATTTGTATCGCTCGAATGTGCCAGTACATATTTTAACGAAATTTGCACAGAGGGACAACCAGAAAAAAAAAATTAACACAAAGTCCGGCTATATGAAGAGTGATTAGTTTAGTTTATTTGTACTCCAAAATCTTACAATTACAAGTTTTACAATTCTAATATGGGTACAAATTTGCCAGCTACTATTTACGGGCTAATTGTGGTATTGGCTCCCTGGCCGTTTACCTCTGCCCTAGCCCTTGTACGACCTTGACCTAATATTCGGTTGTGTCTTAATTTCCTTGCGCTCCTCATCCATTTCTGTTTGATTTTGTCTGGAAACTTCGTCACCTCCCTTAATCTTTTCTCTCCTTTCAACGTAGGCATTTTTATTGCTACTAGGTAAGCCCCTTTAATATCCCAGTTCATATCCCATACTAATTTCCTACTGTTTTAAATTTCTTTACACTCCGCTACGTAATGATCTAAGCTTATTTTATTTACAAATTAAATGCACTCCTTTGGTCAAACGCCTCTCAATAGCTCCTGTCCTTAACCAAGTTAAACCCTTCCTCTGATATCTATCACACAGGTCTATATAAGACTCACTTCCCCATTCTCTCTTCATTTTGAGGTATACATTTAGTGTTTTCTTACTTATCAAATTTCCCCACGTCACTTGTCTGGCAATGTCCTCTACCCTGTTCTTAATCTTTGTCCAACAACATTTAACATTTCTTTTTCCCTCAAACCAGATATCCCCCATCCCTATTCTGTCCAACGTTCTCTCTAAATGAAATGTGTAGTGTTTAGCGCCCGCTTTTGCTACATACGACACCGCAGGCGATGACACTGATGATACATGAGATGAAGATGGAGTACCGGTGGAATTAGATGGCGGGGGAAACTGGAGATCCCGGAGAAAACCCGCCCCAGCGCCGTGTTATACATCACAAATGTCACTTTGCTGTCGCCTGAGATCGAACCTGGGCCGCCTTGGTGAACCGTTCTCTCTAGCTCTCCCTACCAGCTGTCCTTGCATGTTGAATTCTTCTGTTCTTCTAGACAGATCATTAATATATTATCATCCTTTTGATACAGCTATACTAATATTTTAGGCATCTTTCTGTAAGTACCCCACTTCTGCAAAGTCTTCCCAGTTCCACTCTAGCTACTACAACTGGCGTTGACTTATTCAAACCTAATATCTCTTTACAGAACTGTTCATATGTTAGCCCCCACAATTCCACGCCATCTGTCATTTGTATTCTATTATTGCTTCATAGATTGTTTCAAGTCACTTCACTGACATATCTGGTAATTTATATTTACAGCTCCTTACCCCAGACATCACTATCTTTCCTTTCACTTGAGATGTATTCGCTGGCCAGAAGAAATGCAGAACTAGGACAATTTGTTGGCTAAATTAGTGAAGGAAAGTAGATGAAATCTATTCAGTTTAGTCAGAGTATATAATTTATTACATCTATTATTATTATTTTGTTTACTTTTAGCACCTTCAATTTATATCTTAAATATGAATATACAATCAATCATATATGCAGTTAGTTTTTGTGTAATAATATTAATGTTAGACACAAATAAATATAATTTATATATTGCACTGTAACACCAATATACGGTTAGTATTTGCAAATACAATAATTAGTATATTTAATATCTAACAGTTGAGAAAATATTAATATTTTTATGTTGAAACTTGTTTGGCTAAGGCTTATATATGGAAATGTACTTTACAAACTCTGTCCACTGCGTGAGAGAACTAATTCACCGAAGAAATAGTCAATAGTCTAACAAAGTCGCACTAAAATGCTTAATTTAGAGCACCTGCCTACCGTTCTAGGGGTCCCAGTTTCGATTTCCGGTGGTGGGGGTGGGGATTTTCCTCCGACCAAGATAATTCCCCATCTTCCCCAGAGTCTGGAAGTACGAATGAGAGTGTGAATTTGTGCGTGATCTAAGGATTAAAAACCAAAGATAACGAGTTAACACCTTCGGCGGTATGTTCCAAAAGAGAACGGCCGCCGATATCACCATATGGTTCAAGCAAGCAAGCAAGCAAGCAAGCAAAAAAAAAAAAAAAAAAAAAAAAAAAAAAAAAAAAAAAAAAAAAAAAAAAAATCCTTATTTGTCAAATTTACATTTATCACTTATTTTTTGTTCAAATAAACATAAGCCACATATGCTCAAGTTTTTCTCGGAGAGCAAGCCAGGTGAAAAGACGATTAGAAATTGACATTTTGGGAGTGTGCATCACTCCCAGCATCAGGATATTTATTAAATGTTATAACCACAAATGAGTTACTTGATACAACACAAATATGAACAAAGACAAAACACTATCAAAATTCGCATTACTGAACAAAAGACTGTTTTCAGTAAATTAAATGCCAGGTCAGGAGATGGAGTGAGTATAGAAAATTAATTGAAAACGTAACTATTTAACTTGATTATGAAGCTGTATATATGTGCTTCTTAAATCGACGGATTTCCATTTTTAAGGCCGGTTTCCAAAAGGAGCTGAACTGAAATCCAGCATCACGACTAAGCGTGCTCCTCTCTGAGGAAATGGTCAAAGCCTCCTTAATTCTCAGCTCCCAGTAACTGTTGCATTTAGCCAAGAATGTCGTCTCCCGAAAGTTGGCTCTATTAAGGAGGCTTTGGCCATTTCCTCCGAGAGGAGCACGCTTAATCGTGATGCTGGATTTCAGTTCAGCTTCTCTTGTAAACCGGCCTTAAAATGGAAATCCGTCGATTTAAGAAGCATAGATCAATACAGCTTAATAATCAAGTTAAGTAGTTACGTTTCTTTGACACAATTTTCTATACTCACGCCATCTCCTGACCTGGCATTTCATTTACTGAAAACAGTCCTTTGTTAAGTGATACGAGTATTGATAGTGTTTTGTCTTTGTTTATATTTGTGTTATATCCAGTGATTCGTTTGTGGCTATAACATTTAATAAATATCCTGATGATGGGAGAGATGCATACTCCCGAAACGTCGATTTCTAATCGTCTTTTCATCTGGCTTGCTTCCCGAGAACAACATGAGCATATTCGTCGTCAGGAAAGCTTCAGGTGTTATTTTATAAGCCACATATTTTAATGACCAATAGCAATTAAGTACTCTTATTAAAATAAAGCAAGAGAAGTATTTTGGGTTTATATTTAGTAAGTTATTGACACGTGTTTGTAAATTAATAATCTTTCATGAGGCAATTTCGGTTTTGCTTTTTTAGGGTAACTGATATGCAGCTTGTGTACGTTTATATACAGATGACTAAAATATCATTCCTTGGTAACGAGTACACGAAGCGTATCATAGTTAGCCAACTATGCATAAATTTTAAAATGAATACCTCATATTACTATTGTATGTTGTTAAGCGAGGTGTCCCCGGGAGTCGAAACTGCCCCTCTATTTAACAGCGAGCGCTGCTGAAGCAATCTTCTTAGGTTTCTCCTTGGAGCAAAAAATGTAAAAGGGGCACATACCACTGATCCCTTTCTTTAAAAGAAGTATTGGGTTTGAAAGTGTCAGCTCCTATCGTAATATCAACACTTATTACAAAAATATATTTCCTTGCAAATAATTTTAAATATTAGGTAATATTGGTTTTAACCCTTTAATGGGTGGTATTGCCCTGGATCAACATAATTCTGTATTTAACTTTGTCGGTTATAATAGCAAAGTTTTGAGTCTTTTGAATTGTAAATATTATATTATTCTTAGAGTAACATTGTGGTGTTTTATGGTATAAAAAGGCAACATCTAAGCAACTGCAGTCAAATGATACCCCGTCAAGATTCAAGAATGCCAGCACACCGATTATTTTACTTGGGCCCTCCCCGTCCAGTACTACAGGCACGTTTGACTGCAGTTGCCAAGATTAGAACCCACGACGTTTGGCTTTGAATGGACGACCGGTCCATTGTATAGCGTTTTAACGACCATGGCTATTCGAATCGATTGCGTTGAGGCACCGCAGAAAGCGGTGTGAGAATCTGTTCAGCAAGTACAGCAAGAGCGGCATAAGTAGAAAAATACTTCGTCAGTTAAATGGTTAAAATAATTTGAAATAAACATTAAAAAGAAGTTCCAGAAATTTTCAAACATTTGCATCTTTTTTGTACATATGATTTCAGAATATAACAATAGCAGTAAAATTGGGAATTAGAGCAGTTTTAACATTTTGTAAATTCATATCACTTGGATCTTTATAGGTGAATGGGTACTTCTTTATACGTACATAAATATTATATAATACTTCATACAGAATCAATCTATTCATCAGTGATTTATGCTTACATTCGATCTTCACTAACGTCGTATCTGAATATCTGATATATTGCAGTCTTTGAAGGTCCTTGAATTTGCTGTCTTAATCTGACGTCCAACTGGATGCTTAGACACTGACAGTTAATACGCCTAGTAAATTGTCCACAGGTCATATAAATAAAATTTGAGAAAGACTTTATAATTGGTTAGTTGACCCATAAAACTTAAAGAATCGAAGAACTTAAAGTTCTTTTCCACTGGGAATATATCAGCCATGCAAATTAGTAAACAAAATGCTTTCTCAAAGAGTGGGGACATGTTAGAAGTTACTAGTTATGATGTTAAATAGCATCGGCTGTCTCCATGTACCAAAATTACAAGACAGGTAGGTGACATGTGACCTTTTACACCCTCGTATGTAAATTCCTTAATTTCAGCGGCTAGCGAGTTTTATGCATGCATACGTGTGGACGGACCACCAACAAACAAAGCTAATAGACGCTCCTCTCAGTACCGTAAGCACCTAATATGATTGGATGGTTTGGGAGAATGAAGAGCCAAGCCAGTTTATTGCCGCCTGCTTTCTCGTCCCTTCATTACTATTTATGTTGATTTAATTTATGTTGTCAGTTGCACTGGCTTCATTATTTTATGTACAAACAGTTTGGCTTGGTTAATGTATGAGCTAATTATCATTTCTAGGGCTAGTTTATGTAATGAAGCACCAGAACTCATTATAGAGGCCAGTATATTGCATTTATTAGCAAAGTGCAGCGAGCCAACAAATCCTGGTGTATTCGAACAACATCCCTAATTAAAAAGTCTGACGTGACAAACTCACCATGGCCTTCTCTGTCAACGATACATATTTTGGCTTATATTTTAGTGTTCATATAAGTAGTAATTTTTCGCTCCATTTTATTTTCTCTATTATTTTTTCTAGTAACTATGTAATTTACTCCATTTGTAGAAGATATTCTGACGTCTTTGAGAGATATGATTAGACTCTTCTTGAATGGAAGTGGGATACCAGTAGCATTCTATGTTGGCCAGAGTAGATTTCGTTGCTACCTCTCTTTCAGTAGGAATCGACTTGTATCTAAAATTTCATAGAAATTACATCAACTTTCTAAGCCAGCATATAGCGACCTAGTACTAAACATCTGACTACTGCTTCGATTTCTTGTATTTATTTTGTACTTACTTTTGTAATGAAACCATTTATGGAAACCTTTATGTCTTTAGATTGAGTATAAGAAGGTAACAACTTTTAAGATGAGTTTATAGAAAGAAGACATAAAATCTGGTGCATTTCTCTACCCATTCA
Organism: Mantis religiosa; assembly: GCA_030765055.1. Lineage (NCBI taxonomy): Eukaryota > Metazoa > Arthropoda > Insecta > Mantodea > Mantidae > Mantis > Mantis religiosa. Next base: position 65,369,427 of record CM060958.1, on the reverse strand, counting down.
ATAAAATATTTTTATAAAAGCTTATTCTTACTTCTATTTCAAGTTAATCGAGGTAAAAAAAATTGTATAAATACTTTTAAATATGGTGATAAGGTGTATCCTTCTTTTGGCTACAATAATAAATAGTCTAAAGCGATAGCCAAATCTTTAAGAGTTAATTGCTCTGTGATGGCTTTGAAATTACATCCCCTTTGAATCATCAAAAAACATAAGAGATAAATAGATAGATAAACCAGAAGGAGACTGGATGAGAGAGAAACACGAATAACCACTTTCAATTTGATAAAATTAGAAACTTCAAACCACTAATAAGATTTCGAAAATAAATATTTCCAAAAATAAAAATGTGTTGGAATAATCTGTGTGCTTTAAGATATATTTTCTGTCTGTATCTGAGAGTTTACCATTGTACAAAAGTCGTTCCAAACGAAAAGCACTCCAGGGGATATACTCAGAAAATTCAAGATATCTATAAGGTTTATTTATCATAAAATAATCTTAATACATGATATTTTTTATCTAAGCTGTTAGAGTCATGTTTGAGAGAGCCAAAATCATTGAAATACTGTCCATTGGGTTGGGAGGATTTTCTTTATAAAGTTTGTGTGGAATTCTTGGAAGCTGAACTTAAAAGTCAAGTATGATATTTAACTAATTTTTACTTTTTGAATTGTTGTTCACACACAAGGACGTTTTTGCACAAGTATTTGTTTTCTGGTTTCAGGGGGACCCAAAATAATTTTCAACTTTCTTTACCTAATTACATAATTTAAATAGTGGAACTAAATTAAAATAAACCAAAAAAATATAGTAATAAAGCTAAAATAATAGCACAGTCAGATATATTTCTTTTGGTCAAATCGTTACATCAAATTTTTCCTTGGAAAATATTATTTTCCCTGGTACTTATTGTATGTACATAGTAGGGAAGGTAATAAACCATAACGAATGGAATGCAATATATGCTTTTATGATTCCGCGTAGTAGAATTGTGTTCATCGACTGCATGAATTAAGTAAAATCATTTATTATGCTTTGAGATAAGAACTGCAAAATTAAACGGTATGAAATAATCATACGGTAATCATAATCTAATCTGTGATTTCTGAATTTCACTCTATGGTATCACGTCCAGGAATGAGAAGAGCACGTAGGTACAGAAGTTGGTCGTTGGCTCCACGTGCTTCTCCTTTACATTGGCCGTCTTTCAGGATTAATCCCGGCTCCTGTTAATGACCGTCCACTTGGATCAGCCCTGTGTTTGTAGATCGATACGGGAAGGGCCAGATAAGGCAGAGGAGCTCCAGTACAAATCCTACCGAATTATGGGGGACATTAATCCTAGCCCGGATTGCGAGGTGCCTCTAAGGAGTTAGAAATGTTGTCGGAACGTAATCACATTCCTGCAAAATATATACATCGCTTAAGAGCATTTAACTTTCCGAGGAGGGGGAGGAAATGCAACTGTATGCATTTTTATTTTCTCTACAGTGAGTACAGGACGTATTGCTTTCAACCAGCAACTTTGTAGCACGATTTCGTCGCGATTTGAAGGTCCCTGAATTAAAATAGGTCTATGAACCTAAAAACCAGAAGTCTGTTAAATATAATGTAATGATAAAGACTGCTACTATGGAGTCTCCGAGGTAGAGTACATCACTTAGGGCGTTTGTACCTTCGTATTTCTACGAGACCTATAGGAGGAAGAGATGAGCGAAGGAACTTGAAGAGCAACGATGGGCGTAAGCATGACGGAGTCCCTAACGTTTCCGAACGCATTCGACGCTGTTCATGCCCACTCATAAGCCCCTAACCCCCAGAGGTGCCGCTGATGGACCTCTCGGGGGCGGGTACTAACTGGGCGGTCCAAAAACTCGCCAGGAAAAACGAAAACTATAGAGTGCACATCCCCTTCTAGCCGACCCGCCAAACGTTGTCGCCTGGTCCCAACCTTCGAAACAGAAGACAACGAAGCGCCCAGAAGAACGTGTTTCCGGGCTGGAAGGCCGTGGTCAGTCGATGAGAAGGCAACTGACGTTTCACCCGTATCTCCATCAGGCATCTTCAGAGAATTGGCTTCTGCCTGGTTACAACTAGAGCGGTGCCTGAGTACTGTAACCAACCAGGAGTCAAGTCTCTGAAGATGCCCGACGGAGCTAAGGGTGAAACGTCACTTGGTTTCTCATCGACTGACCACGGCTTTCATGCCCGGAAACACGTTCTACTGGTTTAACACCGGCCGTGAAAGCCTAACCATGTACAACGAAGGACTTTTGGGCACAGGAAACCAGCTACAGGAAAGTCTGGTAGAACAGGAACCACCCCGGGATTTGCCAAACGACCTGAAAAAGTCATGAAAAACCCATGGATCACAATGGTTGGTAGCTGAGGATCGAACCTGGCACCTCCCAAATGCCTTACCCCTTTCCTTGGACGGAACTGGCTCGGTAGTTCCGTCCAATTTTTTAAAAAATGTTTAATGTCCTTTAAGCGGTTAGGACATATTAAACGATGAAGGAACTGGGTGAAATTATGCTCAAATGAGCTCGGGATCCATAGAGCTTTAAGTTATGTGACGGTACGATATCTTCATTGCATAGGAGGTGGCCAAATACCACACTTGTACCTACATGAGTTCTGTGTTCTGCACATAAATTTCCCACCCGAAGTTACTCTTCACACGGACATCTTTTTGTTATTTATTTTCTCAAAGAGGCCTCTAGTGCGTTTAATTAAAATACTGCATAATACCTGTAATGCTCGTACAAGATTTAAGTCTGTTACTCTTTTGCAGAGCTAATCTGTTTAATAATTTATTTTTGGACATTGTAGGTCACATCATATACGTGCTTCATGGCATTCATTGTGAACCATTAAAATGCAAGACTTTGTTACCTAGCAAAAGAAATATACCTCTTATTTAACTCAAATCATTTTATAAAATCTTACATTTGATACTGGATGAAGTAAAATTCTCTTTATTTAATTTTATACCACCTTTTTCCCTCTCATATAGGCATATTTTCATTTGTTTCTAATGGCACCTATCTTTGTCGTAAAGTAGTAAATAATATATGTTTTAAACGAATCACTTTTTTGTAAATTTTTTGAGCCAGAACCACATATGTTATGATGGAATCATTTATTTGGGTAGCGTTTTAAGTTTTGTGATTTTAAAATGAAAATCTCCTGTAGCATATTAATTGAAAACATACATTGAATAAATACTTAAGGGGTTTTATGGAATTTTCTAATACTGATTTCAGGGCTCAGAACTATACGAACTACCCTTTCCTTCCATATGTATCTTTTACATAATTAAAAGCAAATAAACCTGTAACTCTCTACCAGAACTTAACTAACACTTTCTAGTAGAACGCGCAAAAGAAAAAGATTTTATTTGTCTTCATTTAAAAATACTCTGTTTGGGATTCGAATTGAGAACCCTTTAAGTGCGAAATCCAGCTGCATTACTCTCAAAGTATATATATATACAACTGAGCTCAGTGGAATTACTCTCTGGAACTAAAACCTCACAAACTGCTACGGCCCGCTTAAACAAAAGAACATCAGTGGGATGCGCGTGAATAAGGAAACAAAGAAATATCGCGTTTGCTCATAGCCCACCTAAATTGACCAGTGACGATGTGGTCCGTAATCAAAATTACACAGTGGTTTGCTGCCGGGCACATTAAGCTCTATGGTCGCCCCACTACCGCGCCTGCATTATCTACCCTTTGGGTTTTGTTCTATACAGAGTACTGTGGGTGTACAAATCAATGGACTGTAATGCTTATCAGGAAAGCTGGTCGTAAAAATGTCTGTTTTTGTGTGAAACTAGAAATTTCTGGCTTGAATATCTTTCCAACAGCAGAAATTATACTTGGTAGAGGTTGGCCCAGGACTCTGAGCTTTCTGGAGAGGTTCCTAATTACGCTTTGGTTGAAGTTAAAGAGAATGATTTATAAATATAACCCATATGATTTTGTCAAAAAAGCTCTTGGAGGACTTATTTAAAGACAATTATTTTTACTCATGGTACTAGTATATCCCTAAATGCAAGTTTTGGAAATATATAGATGCTGTCTCATAAGTGGTGTTGTTTTATAAGAAGAAGAATTATTTGAAATGTTCCATTGAGACAAGAAAATAACTAATTTTCGTAATATAGACCAGTAGATTGTATGATCTTGAGCCATCGTTCATCGAGGTTTAATATTCCAATCTCTGGCTTTTGATGCGAAGAATTCAATGACCCAACCGAACTGCTTCGAAGTTTTCAAAATTTCTTCCAGCCAGAAAATGGGCCATGGATCGAAAAGATAATCTGATGGTGCGAGATTAGGGCTGTATGCTGGGTGTGGTAGTAGTTCAATTCCTGACAATTCCTGAATTTGTTCCATGGTTGTTCGTGCAATATGGGATGTTGCATTGTTTTGTTGTGACAAAACTCTTATTTCGGTTAACTAACGCTGGGTATCTCCGTCTCAAAATTTCATGAACTAGCTTCAGTTGTTGAGAATAAAGAGCCGCACCAATCGCCCGATCGCTTAGAACAAGTTCTCAGTGAATCACACCTTAAACATTACAGATACAAAACATTACTTTGGGACCAAACTGATTTCTTTAAAGATGATTTTAGCAGATCGGCGGGGATGAAGCCACTACTGTTTCGAGGCATAAGAATTTCGGTAATATAACCATTTTTCATCACAAGTAACAATTCTCCTGACAAATCTATCATCCATGGGATTATGGATAAGCTGACGACAGATATCCAGTCTACATTCAGCCTGTTGAGGTGTCTGTTCAAGAAGTAGAGATACACAGTTTCTGTATGACTTTGCAAGTGTCTTAATGTGACGATGTATATTGATGTACCAAGTTCTTCTGAAAGCCTACGGGTACTTTTTGCGGATTGTGCTGTTTTCGCAAAACTTGGCGTGTATCCTCATTATTCCATACTTTAGATCTTCCAGAACGTTTTCGTCTCCATTGTTGAAACGTTGGAACCATCCTTGTGCCACACGTTCACTAACGATACCTTCTCCTTCCACTTCACATATTCTTCGAGCTGCGGCAGCAGTAATGTTTTAGAACGACTCGAAGTTTGTTATCTCCAACTACAACTGAAGACTGATAAATGCTATCAATGTACGCAACAATAACCATGGTCCCTGTAAATAGCACTGCCAAACTAAAGAAAACCAATAGGTAGGATACAAAATCCTAATATGTCAATGGATTAAATTTCTTTCAATTGTTCTTACAGTATTTGTACATTTATGTATTTGTTCTCTAAAATGCACTTTAATTAGTCACACTATACCAAAATTATAATGGAATTGAAGCTCCTTGTACGGTAGGCAAATTGAACAACAAAACAACAGGGACGAGCGGTGACGTTGTGTGATGCCATTCCAATGACTGCCTCTTTGATTCAGGTTCAAAAAATGAACTCACGTTTCCTCACCAGTAACAATTATTTCCAGAAACTCCTCTCCCTCCAAATTGAAGTACTGTAAGTGTTCGGAAGCGACTGTTGTCCAAGTTTCTTTGTTTTGGGCGGTTAACATTCTTGGTACCGAACGTGAACAAACTTTTGAGTAAGCCAGTTGTTGAATAATCATCATCACACTTCCTTTACTGAGGGAGGTAATGCGACACAGTTCCCCTGTTGTTACCCTGCGATCACCACGAATGATGTCATCGACTCGCTAAATGTTGCATGGAGTCACTGCAGTCACCGACCTGCCGCTTCCCTTTTCATCTGCCAACGGTGTTTGCTCTTCAGCTTCGTTACAGCGACGAACCCATCGTGACATCCCCCGTTGCATCACCATACAAATCTTTAGCCTTTCGTGAATGCGAAATGGCGTTTAACCTTCCGCAAGAGGATGCGGTGCTGCCATCTGTTGACTTAGGAAGTTACTACTGCAGGGGATTGGAGAAGAACGTTTGAGGGATTGCGCCAAATTCAAAGTTTTCACATAACCTTTTTATTTAAGAAAAAAAAGTAGGCTTTACTTTTTGACCCACCCTCGTATATACATAAGTTCAAACAACTTTTATTGACGCTACGAAGTTCGCCGGGTATAGCTAGTATATAACAAACAGCAAATATTGCGGGTATCTTTGTGTTTTGGTTGTTGCAATTGATTTATTTGGACGCCTCACGTAACGAGAGATGCTACTTTTATCAAGCTTAAACCACAAAAATTATCAGGAGTACGAAATTGGAGTTTTCCTTGATATAACTTTCCGCAGAAATAAAGCGAAAATGTTTCGCTAATTTTATTAAACATTCCCTAGGTCATTTTCTAATTACAGCCTCCACTCTTTCGGTTCCAATCTGAAATTGCCAACACTGCAAAATTTCCTCAGACGCTATTAATCTTTAACACCGCAAATTACTTGGGGGACAAAGAGACAGCGAAACAATCGAGCGAAGGGAAAACAATTGAAAGTTAATTTTCCATCTGTTTCTACTTAACGGAACTTTCTCCGACTCCATTTTAATTGGAAAGTTCCGCGGAATGGCGTAAATGAATAATCGCCTGGTGTCAGAGTGGGCGGCGGAAAAGCATGGCCCTCTGAGAACGTTACTAATATGCAAATGGCGCCTGCACGCCAAAAGCCGGACTGCCAACTTCAGAAGAACGAATTCTGAAAAGAGAAGACTCTAACAAGTTAAGGGAGACGCTTAGCATTGAGGTGTACAGTTGATTCTCCTGTCGGCTCAAGGTTTTACGAAACGGCAGGGGTTTGTGATTTGTGCTAACCTTTTCTCAACTTAATTAAAGGCATCAAGTCTAATGTCTCTTTTTAATCCCAAAGAAAACACAGGCTGGGACAGTAAATACTCTTTATAGAGGAGTTGTTCTGGTACTAGAATAATATAACACACCCAGAATGGCTTTTCACAGCGCACTTAAATTTTATGCATTTACGTTTCTTTTTCTCATAAACTAAGGAGTCGAGAAAAAGTTACTTTTATCCTGACCTAAACAGAGGAACTGGTTACCCTTTTAACGAGCTTAGAAAAACTTTTTGTTTCCCTCTACAGCTTACTTATTCATTAAGCTAGAGTACATAATACAAATACTAATTATTTATAAATTAACTTTTGTTGTAACAGAAACTTTGCAGCAGAAAATAAAGGTAAATAGTAGTCGTAAGGAAACAACCGGAGTTCAAGACCGCACTTAGCCCTTTTATGCTTTCAACGTGACTGTTATGAGGAAGGGATGAAGGGAAGAAGCTAAGGACGACGTCTCAGAACGAGGATGTACGCTAGCAATGGGGTTTCCGTAGCGATTTCAGCACAGCACCAATCCGAAAGCTAGCGAGCCCTACCTGAGCCACTCGCACCTGGGGGTCCGGATAAACTTATAGACAGGATGAATTCTAGGAAGGAATAGGGATCTAACAGTTCCGTTAAGAGCTACGGAGAAATCTTCCCACAGCCCTCCTGCCACAGCAAACCTACTGCCGTAACTTGGTGCAACAACCTTGAAACAGCTGAAAGGAGATGATTGGGCCCAAAGGGCAGAAAATTCGAGGAGGAATGTACACACACACATTCCCTTACCGACCAGGTAAAACATGAAAACGGCACAGAGTGGCCGACCCCATGGCAACGAATCCGACACTTCCAGAATGCATGGAAGAAAATACTAATTCATAATAATGTTATAACTAGATAGCATTTTTGTAGATATGTCCCTATTAGGGAAGCAATTCAACTCTTTCAGCCGCAATTGTACGAGCTTAGCAATGCTGGTACTTCTGACTTACAAGAAGTAACGTCATAACATTTGAGCCTCTTCTTTAAGGAATTCTCCGATTTGGGTTGGACTCGGCAGGATAATGTTTAACGATATCCTTGGGAGATTAGGTACTCCTGAACGCCTATTCACGTCTACACGGCTATTTTATGTTTACATTTTAAAATTAATTTGGGATTATCATGGAAAGGAGACGAGATTAAAATGTGACGTAATGATATTGAAAAAGAACGGTAAATCGTAATGATTATTTAAATATTGGCAAAACCAAGGTAAATTTTTAAAAAAATTATTGAAATTCAAATACTATTTAATTTTGTTTCAATGATAACATTGTAAAAGAAATTACGGAAAAATAATCCAACAAATTTTAAAATCACCATAGCAACGTGAACGAGCCAGAAGGAATCTAATGAAATGTCCTTCAGCGTGTGACCTTGGGCGAGTAAAGGCGTGTTTTAATGTCCCTCTAAAATCTTACACAGATTATTTTTATTATGCATTTAGTGTGTATGGTTTGCGTGTGCGTAAGTGACTAAATGACCATTGCATAAAGCATTCTTTGAGAAAGGACTGCTTTACTAATATATGAGTTGCATCGATGAAAATAAATGTTTTGAAGTAATTAAAACATCATTTTCCAAGGGAAAGAATTGAATGTGGATAAATTATTCTATCATCCTTAAGAAATCTTATAATTTCTTCTTCTTCACCGAGACCACGTCCGGAGGTAAGAACTCACGCAGTCACAGAGGTGAGAGCAGCTGAAGAACATCTGGAACCCGACTACAAGATCATCAGAGAGGTGACATTCAGATCATCTCATACGTAACGAACAGTTGCAGCGTCCAGCCGTGTTGTGAAATCCCTCAACTAGCTCCGTTATACTTAAAAGGGTTGAGAAGTAATGAGGCAGGAATATGTGAATTTTGTGGAGATGAAGAGAGCACTGTTCTATACCTGATAGAATGTAAGGAGCTAACAAATTACAGGAGAAAAATATAGGATAAGAAATGGGACAGTGTGAGGAAAGAGGTATTGGCGGTACGCATGCTAACAGCGATGGGAGAAAAGAAAAATAGATGTATAGGAGATTTCATATATAGGATAAGAGAAAAATGGATTAGAATAAAAGAATTAAAGGTCAAGAACAAATGGTATCAAGATGCTCAGGAATACCGAAGGCCTATAGCCAGAGGACCTGAGTCAGCAAGTAAATCTTAAGGTCAGCTATTTCATATATTTGTACAGGAGGTATAATACAGCATGTTCTATGTTAAATTTTATTGTACTGAATTTGTAATGGATACTGTACAAATAAATAAATATCAAATCTCAAAAATCAAATAAATACTACCTGCGAGACTGCTGGATGGTGGAGTGTTCACTTGTGTGCCTATTCATGCATGGGAGGTGCAGGTAGCATTAAGACATTGTCCTAAAGAATAACCCCTGGAAAAGACTGTGTGTTTTTATAATTTCTTAATTTTAATTTTCGTCCTCCAACGTTAAGTCATATCGGACGGTGAATGAATTGGGTGAAATGAAGCTCAAATGAGTCCAAGGTCCGTGGAGCTTAGAGTTACCCGACATTCATCTTGAAGGATAAGGGAAACCCCCGGAAAAACCTTATCCAGGTAAGTCACCCTGACCGAGATTCGAACTCGGGACATCTTGAACGTGAGGCAGACATGCTACCATCTGCGCTACCGAGGTGGGCGTGTGTTTTTAGGGAAAGAATGACAAAAGTATTGTTATGCAACTTGATGATATAAGGACTCATGTATAAAATTGATTATACATATCGAATTTTAATTGTTTGCCTGTTATAATATACAAACTATTTATAAAGAGAGTTAAAATCACTTTCAAATACGTTGTTATATCTTAGTTTAAGAAAGAACAGAATAATAAATCATAAAGTATTCAACTGAAATGTCCGTGAAAACAGCAGTGTGTATTCGGATATACACAATGGCAGGCTTGCCTGTTGTAGTTTGGCCTTCCTTGTACCGTGGCAAAACATACTTAATTACACAATAATGACAATTTGTAATATCTGGAACAGAGGAAGTCAGCTGCGGGAGTTGTGAAGTATTTCAGCCGGGAGCGAGGTCTGCAGTGCGTGTGACGTCAGGCAAGAGCCGTGTAATACCAAGCTGCCTATATAAATGACGCTGTGAGTACAGAATCTTAGGGTTTAGTCAGGTGTAGCACACTCGATGACAACAATATAACTGCCACGTACCTAATGTAACTGTTAAATTTAAAATGTGATGATTTATTGAAGGACAAATATACACACAAGAAAGACTTGGCTGATGTTTACAAGCATGTTCCCTAAACCAGATTTCAGAGGTTGTATTCACTAGCCGCATGGACATTGTGTATGTTTGGATCGACATATATGTGTACGAACAATTTTTTTTTTTCTGTTATGAAATTAGCTAAGTCGAACCCCGAAGTACCTTGTCGGATTACAATCTAACGTGCAGACTTCGATTACAAATTTCCCAGACGTTGCGTCCTGACATTGACAAACTAGTTAAAGAAAAACGAAACAGAAAGTGTCGGAAAATGTCCAGGTAACTTTGTTCTGAATGGGTCTCTCTAATTTGCAGAAAAAATTACTTTATGTTTTGTTTTATTTACTTTATAATATACCTGACCTTCAGATAAACTACGAATTGAAGTTTTATATATTTCCTCATGGCACAAAGCCAAAATGTAATTGTTTATAAACTGTGACAAATTGTGTAATTAAAGCAGTCAGCAACACCCTAGATATAAGTTGTACATATTATTAATACCCGATACCCCAACACATCAAACTGTTTCCTTCCTATTGGGCAGCAGAAATCAGGGCGATGACGTCACCCGCTAACCTGCCTTTCGTTCGGGGGCATATTTGGCGGTTAGAGCTGACGAAACTGATGTCAAACCACCACTACCTGTCTTCCCCTGATCTAGAAGGTAATGACTAAAACAAAGAGAAATAAACAAATATTTTTATTAAGGCGCAATTGAATCATGGAATAATTTCACTACACTTTTGAAGCTTTCCTATCTTGCACGTTCCTTCATAATATATCAACAAATTTTACTGTATTAACTTTGTACGCCTCCAACCTTGTTATTGAAGAAATCAGTTGCATGCAATATCATACTGTTTCGTAGACTTCTTTGGTAATACTTCCCTTGTTTTCGTGTATTCAACATTTCTTGTAGTCTTTCCTAATTTATGTCCAAGCCATTCAAATAATCCGCCATTACATTAATCAATACAAAGCATTCGTTATACATATGACTACCATCTCAAGAAACAACAATGTTACAGATATTTTATTCCACGTTATAATCCTCCATTTCTTGTATGAGTGCTGGTTAAGAAATGAACATGCCGAAATCATATTTAATTAATAGTTTTAAAATGATTGAATTAAGTAAAACTCTATCTGCTTTTAATATACACACTGCTGGGTAGCTCTGTGTGCGGTCCTGTTATGATTTCACAGTTTTCATAAGTGACTTAGATGTTTATTTATCCTCCGGTATGTCAATGATAAACATACAAGGAAAGTGCATTTAATTGATAATGTATTTAAGAAGAAAAGTATAAATGATGTAAAAATAATTATAAAAAGTAAATTCACATTAAAACAGCTCAAAGGAATCTATAGCCTGACAACCCAACTGCTGGCCTCACGCCCCCACACTCGAGGTAAGCATCCCCACTCCCCTGGCCGGAATGTTGGCTTTCATAGGCTGGAATTCGCTACCTATTGCAGCTGCTCAAACTCTTCACAATGCTGCGTGGACACCGCTCCTATACCCGGAACTTAAAATTCGCACCACCCAAAGGGAGGAATTGAACCCAAGCACATTCCATAACACAACGTTCCAGCCCACTACGCCACGACGCAGGGCATTACGAGGACTGTTCAATAAAGAATGATTATAATTTTTTACGGTCATAATTTTTCGCACTAAAATTCAATCTTGTTATACTCTGTTAGCCTAATGTGAAACAAACACGCCGTAGTAGTTTCATTGTTGGTACTCCTGGTTCCCGCCTGTGAAAACCAGGGAAGTTCAGACATGTTCAGTATCACCTACCGCTACAATGGAGGTAACATGCAGTTAAAGTTGATGTTTGAGGAGGATCCGGAGTTTCTTTCAAACGTAATCACTGCCGATGAAGCTTGGCTACATCATTTTGATACTGAGAGCAAACAGCAAAGCTCAGTGTGGAAATCTCCTTCATCACCAACCCCCAAAAAGCAAAAGTGGTTGCTTCTGCTGGGAAAGTTATGGTCATCTCATTCTTTGATATTCATGTAATGGTTTATCAGCATGTTGTACCTGCACACACATCAGTAACTGCACAATACTACAGGGATGTCCTGAAAACATTGCAAGTCATATCAGACGCAAAAGACCACATTTCCGTGAAGCAGGCTGGATGCTGCACCACGATAATGCGCGGCCGCATATTGCCAGTGTTGTTGCTGAATATCTTGCAAAAATCAACGTGAAGTACATCCCTCACCCTCCCTATAGTTCAGATTTAACCCCGTGTGACTCTTTTCTATAGGCTGTGGAGGCGATTTTGAAGGATCTCTAAAAAAAAAGCTTCCAGCATGTCTTTGAAGACTGGCAGAAACGCTGGGACAAGTGCATCGCATTCAGGGGAGACTATTTTGAGAAGGATCATCAAAGTTATGAGGACGAGTAAAGGTACGTTGAAAAAAAATTAGATCATTTTTTATTGAACAGCCCTCGTAGATGTAAAACACAACCTAAAATGTTCCCAAATATGTTCAAAATGGCAGATTAAGCCATTTTTCACTTATAAATTAAGAAATCAAAATTGTATGTTTCTTTCTCTGCATCTAGGTCTTTGTGCATAAAATTAAAAAAAAAAAAACAAAAAAAAAAACAAATGAAGCAAGAAAACAATACACTATAAAGGGCTTTCTGAAACGGTTCATATGGGGAAAGCTTCAAATTATTGCACATTGTCATCTTAATTTTTCTGTATATTTATAGAAATTTTTCAAATGTTAAATAATGGAGATATAAGGTATTTACACAACGTTCAAATTATCATAATTATAAAGCACCACATAGGAGTGATTGAATTTTCTTCAATTTAGATTAGGTAAAACTACGATAATCATAAATATGTTTAGATAAAAATGTCTTGTCTGAATGAATTGGATAATTTCTCAAATACTTTAACAACACTTGTATCCAAATGTCTAAGTTTCAAGATTGTAATACTCTAGGTGCATTCATATTAAAAATTATACCGACTTGTGTCAATGTTAGTGTCTACTTTAGAGTGTCATACTGTATATGACAAATAGTTAAAGCTATACATTTCATTTTCTTCTCTTTTATTATTAAAGTTAGTGAGCTGTCTGTTATGGATACATTTTGAATTGCAGAGGTTCATAAGCATGAGTTTGTGAGCAGATTTTGTGTTTATAAAAGGTCAATAAGGTGAATAATGGTTTTCGTAACAATTAGTGTAAGTAAAACGGTTACCAGTAGACTCTTACAGCTGTTATCGTATAGCAAGCAGAGGGAATAGGCACAGATCTGCTTCTAATAAAACACTCCCTTGTTTTCTTTAAAATGCTCCGAAGGAAGTGTTTTACAAAACATCATATTGCATCTAAGTTGCCCAGAGAAAGTGAAAGCACAGAGGAAGAGGAAAACAGTGACGCAAACAGAAGAGAATATGAGTTATACACGATAATGTGAACAGTGCTTATCTTTATCTGCCACACCTTCAACAGCTTCTGGCTCAAAATTTGATTGGAATGATTACTAATCTAAATTAGTCTTTTCACCCCGAACTTTTTCCATCAGAGAGCAGAAAACTGAAATCTGGGGTGCAAGCTCACTTTATCGGCATTTCATCCATATTGTTTTTATTTCGATGTGACCTAGGCGGTTAATTGTTAACATAAAACGAAAAACGTAAGCTGGCTGCTGGTTATAACATGGACATGAACAAAAACCCCAAGAAATTAGGAATAGAATAATGGAAGTGGCTTGTAGATAATGACTTATTGTTGGTGAGAAAAAGTAATAAATATCACTAATATTTTATATAAATTATTATTATTATTATTATTATTATTATTATTATTATTATTATTATTATTATTATTATTATTATTATTATTATTATTATTATTATTATTATTATTATTATTATTATTATTATAATTATTATTATTATAATTATTATTATTATAATTATAATTATTATAATTATAATTATTATAATTATAATTATTATAATTATAATTATTATAATTATAATTATAATAATTATAATTATTATAATTATTATAATTATAATTATTATAATTATAATTATTATAATTATAATTATTATAATTATAATTATTATAATTATAATTATTATAATTATAATTATTATAATTATAATTATTATAATTATAATTATAATAATTATAATTATTATAATTATTATAATTATAATTATTATTATAATTATTATAATTATTATAATTATTATAATTATTATAATTATTATTATTATTATTATTATTATTATTATTATTATTATTATTATTATTATTATTATTATTATTATTATTATTATTATTATTATTATTATTATTATTATTATTATTATTATTATTATTATTATTATTATTATTATTATTATTATTATTATTATTATTATTATTATTATTATTATTATTATTATTATTATTATTATTATTATTATTATTATTATTATTATTATTATTATTATTATTATTATTATTATTATTATTATTATTATTATTATTATTATTATTGTTTATTATTATTATTGTTTATTATTATTATTGTTTATTATTATTATTATTTTTATTATGATGATTATGATGATTATGATGATTATGATGATTATGATGATTATGATGATTATGATGATTATGATGATTATGATGATTATGATGATTATGATGATTATGATGATTATGATGATTATGATGATTATGATGATTATGATGATTATGATGATTATGATGATTATGATGATTATGATGATTATGATGATTATGATTATGATTATGATGATTATGATGATTATGATGATTATGATGATTATGATGATTATGATGATTATGATTATGATTATGATTATGATTATGATTATGATGATTATGATTATGATTATGATTATGATTATGATTATTATTATGATTATTATTATTATTATTATTATTATTATTATTATTATTATTATTATTATTATTATTATTATTATTATTATTATTATTATTATTATTATTATTATTATTATTATTATTATTATTATTATTATTATTATTATTATTATTATTATTATTATTATTATTATTATTATTATTATTATTATTATTATTATTATTATTATTATTATTATTATTATTATTATTATTATTATTATTATTATTATTATTATTATTATTATTATTATTATTATTATTATTATTATTATTATTATTATTATTATTATTATTATTATTATTATTATTATTATTATTATTATTATTATTATTATTATTATTATTATTATTATTATTATTATTATTATTATTATTATTATTATTATTATTATTATTATTATTATTATTATTATTATTATTATTATTATTATTATTATTATTATTATTATTATTATTATTATTATTATTATTATTATTATTATTATTATTATTATTATTATTATTATTATTATTATTATTATTATTATTGTTATAATTATTATAATTATTATTATTACTATTATTATAATAATTATTATTATTATCATCATCATTATCATTACAGTTTACCCATGGTAGATAGATAAACTACCTTCCACATACATGAAACTTCGCTGTCAAAGTACTAAACTGTCAAAGCAATAATATGTTTATGTGTATGAGTGAGTATGCGGGTAAACAGCACAAATCGAAATCGAAAATTCGGATGAAACAACCTTGTAGCTCATTCAAGGACGTAAAGTCTCGTAGCAATTCCCAATGTTAGCTATCCCATACATGAAAGACATTGAAGATTACACTGTGCAAAATCAACTGAAGATCACGTTTAGGAGACAGAAATATTGAGAACATTAAAAGAAGCAAAATTGTTTTTGGAGAACATTTAGTCTGTACCTTTTGTGTTAAAATTCTTTATAGTACGAAGAAAGGCACATAAAACATAATTTTAAGTCATTGATTGCATTAAGTGAGATGGGTCAGCGTGCCCTTTAAGTTGAGGTAGTCCTATGGAAATAAAGCCAGCATTTTAGTTACATGCAAGGAGCGGCTGCACTTGGCGAGCTTACCAAATGTGGCCATTAACAATGGCTTTGTGCCTCCTAGGACGTTTCCTTATGGAGCATGCGCATTAACAAAGCATTCCTTAGACCTGGTCTATTTAACTCCCTCCCAAGAAAGGAATTTCGGCACAATAGATCTTATTTTCCTCATTTAAATTTCACTAAATATTTTTAGCAAGAATAGATTTATCTTCCAGTTTCAGCGGGTAGCGTACTATCACGGAAATTGCACTGGCATGACCTAAATGAGTATGGCGTTGGTTTCTTTTAATCCTGAGAAATCGAAATTTTGTGAAACTCTTTTATAGTTTTTTTTCTACAAAAGTGAACGAGAATTTCATAACTTGGAACATTTTTAGGGTTAAAAAGACAAAACAAACAAAAAACAAACAAGTGTGGCAGCAATTTTTTCTTCATGTTGTTAGGAATAGTCAAATATATTAGTATTTATAATAAAATAAAGAAGTGATGTAAAGTGGGTAGTGGTGTAACCATGGCAAGGGATCATGGTGAGTTGTTGAATATTTTAAAAAGATTTTGTTCTTCTGTTTCTGAAAGTATTAGGGGTAAGACGTATAGTTGTCTATCCGAGTGTATAACAAAAATAATTTTGTGTATGCATCAACGAAGTATAAGTAGCGTGTGCGAAACAAAAGACATTGTTCACTGTGGAATCTACCGCTGGTTGTGAAAAGACTACATTGATAATATCTGTGATTATTTCAAAGAATTTAAATTTTTTTGTGGGAAATTAAAATTCCATCTTTGAACGAGAAAAGTATTACTCATTCCTAAAAGATAAACATTACCATATTCATCAGCCCCTTACCGCGATCCTAGGAAAGAAAATTATCATATCGCTCAACGATTATATATGCACTTAACTATCCAGAGTTGCAGGAGAAACTCTTAGATTTATTCAAGATCGTTACCAAAGGTGAGAAATTATTCTGCATCCACCATCATCGCATCATAATCCATCCCAACAAAATCAGCTTCAAAAGAACTCACAAGGCAATAAAAACTAATTTGAAACTTTGAATGACACCTACAAAAACTCGTGCACAATTATTTGTAGTCATAAGTAATAGACTACAAATATAGATTATGAAACTAGAAGATTTATCCTTAATACGAGGGCTATTCAATAAAGAATGATCACAATCTCTTTTTGTCGACGTACCTTTACTCATCCTCATAATTTTGATTGTTCTTCTCAAAATAATCTCCCCTGAATGCGATGCGCTTATCCCAGCGTTTCTGCCAGTCTTCAAAGACATGCTGGAAACTATTTTTGAGAGATCCTTCAAAATCGCCTCCGCAACCTTCACATCTGCTTCTGCTGATGCATAATGCCTCCCACGAAGGCGTTTCTTCAAGTTAGGGAATAGAAAGAAGTCACATGGGGTTAAATCCGGACTATAGGGAGGGTGAGGGATGCACTTCATGTTGATTTTTACAAGATATTCAGCAACAACATTGACAATATGTGGCCGCGCATTATCGTGGTGCAGCATCCAACCTGCTTCACAAAAATGTTGTCTTTTGCGCCTAATATGGACTTGCAATGTTTTCAGGACATTCCTGTAGTATTATCCAGTTACTGATGTGTGTGCAGGTACAACATGCTGATAAACCATTTCATGAATATCAAAGAATGAGATGACATAACTTTCCCAGCAGAATCAACCAGTTTTGCTTTTTGGGGGGTTGGTGATGAAGGAGATTTCCGCACTGAGCTTTGCTATTTGCTCTCAGGATCAAAATGATGTAGCCAAGTTTCATCAGCAATGATTACGTTTGAAAGAAACTCCGGATCTTCCTGTAACATCAACTTTAACTGCATGTTACCTCCATTGCAGCGGTAGGCGATACTGAACATGTCTGAACTTGCCTGGTTCTTACAGGCGGAAGCCAGGAGTACCAACAATGAAACTACTACGGCGTGTTTGTTTCACATTAGGCTAACAGGATATAATAAGGTTGAATTTTAGTCCTGAAAATTATGACCGTAAAAAGTTATGATGATTCTCGTATATGTAACCTATGAAACAAAATTAGACTTCTATAATTTCAGTATAGCTTTGTATAATTTTAGTATGTCTATACTTAAAGGAAGTAAATTAAGAAGATCAAAAGGGAACAGTATTAAGAGCAGTTAATTTATTGTATTTTATAACATATATTGAAGAAAACAATTTCAGCATTTACAAATTTGGTAACAGCACACATTTTGAAGACATCAGTACCAACATAACAGCACAGCTCGATATACATATCACACTTGTTCATCGTCTTCTAATTGTACTTTAGAATTTGCTGATGGTTTTGGTGAGAGTAAAGAAGTTTGAAGCGAATTTTTCATCTTTGTCTTTGATCAGGTTTTGCAGATTTAAAGACATAATAAAATAGGTCAAAGACTTTTCACTCCCGATCTTTATACAAGGTGAACACAACCAGACCATCGTCGCCACTAGTGTTCTAAACTTAGTTTTGGTACTAGCAAAAGAGAATTTACCTTTTTTGGGTTACACCCCTTTCAAGAAATAAAGAAAATGGAGGGTAAGGTCATTACTGAACAATTGTAGGAGGGCCTAACTAAACTAGTTAACGAAAACGACCGGATATTCTCAGGAGTTTAGCAAGTTTCGAGCATTATAGTGGTCTCTTTGCAATTACTGTGTGTAGCTGCAGAACGAAGCCCGTAATATCCCACATCTGACACCAACTCCAAAATGTCGAAGCGCCTTGCACTCTATCGGGTGGCTTCATTAAAAAGGGGAACTTCAGTGAACCCAAATTCAATTAGAGAGCATTTGTTTCCTTTGAGGTTTGAATAACAGGGCAGGGTAAAGAAAAAGTCAAGCGTAGGAGTTGGCTGCCTGCAGTACAATGGCGTACTGTTACTGTGGAGCATTAAACAGTTTAAATACAACACAGTGAGATAGAGGATCTATTTGTATGCTGTTAACAAAACTGACTTTTGAACCTGTTTGCTCTAGAGGAGTACACGTTAGCATCAATCACTTCAAAATACGCCGCTCTATTACTGGAATTGCACTAAATACGAGGGCTGTTCAATAAAGAATGATCATAATTTTTACGGTCATAATTTTTCGCCAAAGAGTTCAATCTTATTATATACTGTTAGCTTAATGCGAAACAAACACGCCGTAGTATTTCCATGGTTGGTAATCCTGGTTCCGGCCTGTGAAAACTAGGCAAGTTCAGACATGTTCAGTATCGCCTAACTCTGCAATGGAGGTAACACGCGAGGAACAATGTGCGGCTTTGAAATTCTGTTTCCGTCTCTACAAATCTTCAATTGAGGCCTATACATTGTTACTTGAGGCCTATGGAGAGTCTGTTCTTCCCTACAGCACAGCTCGAAGGTGGTTTAAAATGTTTAAAGAGAGTAGACAACCAATTTCAAAGAAAGGTGGACACGGTGCTCCATTTACTGCTCTTACGGAAGAACACATCAACACGGCTGCTGCCATTTCGAGAGAGGATCGACGAATTACCTTAAGATCACTTTCTGAAATACTGAACATTTGATTTCCGTGAAGTAGGCTGGATGCTGCACCACGATAATGCGCGGCTACATATTGCCAATGTTGTTGCTGAATATCTTGCAAAAATCAACATGAAGCGCATCCCTCACCCTCTCTATAGTCCGGATTTAGCCTCATGTGACTTTTTTCTATTCCCTAACTTGAAGAAACGTCTTCGTGGGAGGCATTATCCATCATCAGAAGCAGTGCTGAAGGTTGCGTGGGCGATTTTGAGGGATCTCTCAAAAAATGGTTTCCAGCATGTCTTTGAAGACTGGCAGAAACGCTGCGACAAGTGCATCGCATTCAGGGACGACTATTTTGAGAAAGACCTTCAAAATTATGAGGATGAGTAAAGGTACGTTGTCAAAAACAAATGTGATCATTCTTTATTGAACAGCCGTCGTACAACCGGTCAAATTAGTTAAATTGATGTAGTAAATTTACCCTCACTGATACTACAAAGTAACTGTGAAATTCAATAATATAAAACAACCCCTTTTACTTTTTAAACAAATTTACTTTGATTGCATCGGTAATTCTAAGTACGTCCCTTACTATTTTCTCTAACATTCTAAGAAGCACTCTATTGCATACACAAACTGGATATGAAGATTTCAGCAGAAGCACATATCTTGAAATCCTCTGTATCTAAACGAATATTTTTAGGGAACAAAAGTTTGTGTGAATGTCCCTACGCGCGCGTGGGGATTTAAGTACTCTTGGGAGACATTCAACTGATTTTGATAAATCTTCAACGTTGAAAATTCCTGTTTATTTTCTTTCTAAAGCTGTTGGCTTTAATCAGAACTCCTAAAGCTAAGAGGTCTGGATTTCCAAACAAAAATGATGGAATCACAGTAGAACATTTCTAAGTAGAGGTGACATTAACTTATCCAACATTGCTTTACATTTTTATTTATTTAAAACTGCTTCCGATGCTCCTTGAGTATAGAAGCAGAATGAGGTGAATGTGTATTTGTGCATTTCTATGAGTAAAAAGTAAAGTTTTATAGATGGAAAAAATATTAATTTTATGGAGTTTACCAGAAACCTACCAAATAAACAAAATAAATATATAAATAAACAATTTAGCCCTGAAGTAATGTTGGCAAACATGACAGAGCATAACATATCCTCATTGGAATGGTAGATTATATTTGATATTATTCCTAAATATTGGAAATTTTATAAAATATTACAGTTGTATGACATGAATCAGTTATCAGTATCAAAGCTCCGAGGCACCTTCATTATAATTTTAGACCTTTGTCATTAAGTATATGACTGCAGAATCATTTTAATGAGCTTTATATTTGTCAGCTCTTTTTTCTGCATTTTCTATATTTCAGCTTCATTATCAAGGTACACTAAATACATAAATAGAGAGAAATGCTTCTACTTTCTCTAAATCATTATACTTTAAGCTGTGAGATGTCGTCAGCCATTTTCTGCACTCGTATCAGTTGCAACTATTTTCAACTTCTTTAGTTATTACAAAGCATGGTTTCTATGTTTACCATATATTGTTCCCATTCTAGGCTAGGTATTCTTCTTCTGGTCTTATCACGTAGATTTTGCTCGGTGATGTTTCGTTCTATATTCGCAAGAGAGAAAATTGCATTCACCGTAACATTAGGAAGCAGTAATTCGATTTTTACAATTACTTAAGAAGATTATGTTTTCTTCGATTAAAGACTACTATAGCAAGGGACCACTGTCACAGTGACGCTGGGGATTGAGCTAGGATTTCTTAAGTTAAAATGAATAAAAAAAATGCCCGTGTCTAAACCTTCTCTCCCATAGGCCGAAGTTTAACAAGAAAAGTGACTTAAAATTAGAATTATTCACTAATAATATGTAATTAATTGCACCATATATCAGTTAAACGAGAGAATTTGCAAATTGTATAGTTGTTTAGCACTTCAGTTAGTTTTTCTTGAAGGCACCCACATTGGGGGGAAAATTAAGCCTAACTTAAATCTAATTTTCTCTGCGCTACGTGTAAACTTGGTGTAAGTTGTCTTTAATGCTAATATTAAACGCTCGATCAGGGGCTTCCAAGTTGGATAGGAACTTCCGGTATCGCATAAAGGTTCCCGAAAGGGCCGAGCCGGAAGGGTATATTTTGAGCGCTGCATGTACTCTTTTTTCTTCAATAGCACACACTAGATGGGGCTAACAACCGGATGCCAGCCATATTCAATATCGCCAATACAATTATTTGGGTTGCTGTGTTGCATACTAAAAAGTACCCTTTATTTAGTTCAAAATTTAATATTTATGGTATTATTTTCTATATATGAAGACATTTCCATAATATTATTGGCCTATTTGAACTCAATGTCCGAAGCGAATAAGACGCGCCTAACCAGTACTATTTGAAGGAAATTTTAAAGCTAGTAAATGTAATTTAAGTTTTATCGGTATTGAAAGGAAGCGAAATTAAGCTTGAATAAAACGTTCATGTTGTAAAACTACAAGATTTGAAAGGCCTTCGAGGTCCTATGAGCAGCAAGAAGGAAGGTAATGGATTTTCACAAATACCTATTGGTAAGTAAGATGTTAGCATGACATACTCTGAATTGTACCTCAATTCCTATTCATTTATAGTAAAATACTCTAAATTAATATAGCACTTTATACTGTTTCAATGATGTTTTACATGCAGAAGCATTAGTTATATTGACCTTGTTACTTAATTATTATTGCAATAACGAGGGTTTTCTGCTTTTTAGCGGCCTTCTCAAGCTACCAGAAATACGATGACAGAAATCGAAAGTGCAGAATTAATGGAAATTGTGTATGTTTCTTGAATTTGTGATGTGCAGTGATAACCTCCAGGAACATTATTAATGTAGTACGAAGCTTTCTTTCTCATCTATACAGCAATTTATTGTGGTATATCATCAAATATTTCTTAAAGTTGGAGTCTCATTTCAACATCAGTAGAAAAATTAACAAAAATTTTGAGGACTGTTGTGACCAACATGTTCAAAATTTTCAGGTAAAGTGAAGTTATTTTAGGTAGCTGATTGGGTATATTAGTAAGTTTTCTGTTAGTAGTTTTAAATTTAAAATATTTTAGTCATATATAACTGTCCATTAAAGTAAGTAGTTTCCAGTTTAAATTACTGCAAACATAGCTTTCCTGAATTACAGCTATTTTGTAACTGTCATTTGATTTCGATGTGTTAATATAAAATAACATTAGGCCAAAATTAAACACCATGAATATCATTGTGATTTCTTCAGTATTTAAGCTTTGCACATTCATGGTGTAGTTATCCTCCTCTGAACAGGATTTACACATTGTAATTGTTTTATTTTGGAGTTGGGGTTAATTTAGTCCATATAATTAGCTGTCATCAAAGACATAAATACTTAAAAAATTGCTTATTAGCTTCATAGACATATCTCTTTGCATGTTTTCACAAATCTTTAATTCTCATGCTCTTTGTATTAACATGTGTACAAAAATTTATGCAAATTTGCATTTCAGCCGAGTACTTTTCCTGAATTAAGTAATCTAAAATATATGAATTGTTTATAAGAATGTTTCATGGCAGCACCTGAGTTTGATAGTGCGTTATACTGTGTTTGTGTGGTCTTACTTGCTTCACTGAGTCAGTCCACTCCAAGTACGTGAACTTTCAGAGATACAAAAACTGTGGCTGTGATTTCGTACAGAATTCAATTCACTTTGATTTCTGTAGAATTTCTTTGTTTATAACTGGCAGAATCTGTGGTTACATATAATCTGAGAGGCTTAAATTAATATCTTTGGACAAGATGCTTGGATTTGAACTTTTATAAAGTATTTCTTTAAATTGGAATGATATTTTGAAAAATTTGGTTCTCATAACCTTACTAAATCTGTGACAAAGTATGTCAGAGCTTTTAACAGCAATTATAAATATGACCCGAGATTCTATACAAATTATTTGTTCTATTTTTAATGAAATAATCAGTATGTAATATTATTGTACACACTACAACAAATGATGTAGGTGCCTAAATAATCATCTTAGTAGAGATATGGAGGGATTAAAATTGATCTTGAAAAAGCTTTAGCAGCTTTTGAGTGTAATTGTGCATTGCAAGGGATTATTAAAATTCAATTGTGTCATCATCATTATACGCTATGTTTACTTTCATTTCTATTATTCCACATATTCTTAAAACATGTACAATGTCAGCTGCAGCTAGGACCTAAAGAAAGGTGTGGCTTTATCGTAACGGACAGTAATAGATTGTTAACCAACTTCCTTGTTAATATTTATGTAACAATGTCGAGGCCTAACACGTCTTCCGCAATATATGTTTACCATGTTTTAAGGATGACGTTGAGTACACTTGACAACAAAGCCACATAATGGTGGGCACCTCAGTATATCAGAACACAATTGGGACAAGTGGGTTTAGAAAAATGACATAGCAATTAACTGACATTTGCACCGGACTGATGCATTATGCTGTGGTCCATCTGTTCTCAACATACACTGGCCACCGTTTATGAGTAATATTAGTACATAATTTATGTAATGTTAATTACATTAACCGCTATATACCTTAACTGGTGTGACCCACAGAGGTTTTACATATCAATGTACTGATATGACACTAAACCTGTTAAGCATTCCGTCATTGTTCTACGTTGGGGCGAAACCCTCAATCGTTGGCATAGAAAAAAGTGCTCAACCCAAAATATGAACCACCCGTTACACGCAGTGAAGCAAAGCTACATAATAATTTTGAAAAGCAGATACACCTGCACATAATTTTGTGTTTTGTTTGTTTCATTAAAGTAAGCAGATAAGTAATTATAAGCTATAAAATGCTTCGATGTATGAGCAATTAAATTATACTATTAAATTATTTTCTATTAACTCGAACACACAGTTCCATCACTTTCACTGCATAATTAAGACCAGAAAAAGCAGTAGCGGTTTAAAGTGGAACCTTTCGTTGAGTTACATATGTGACACACATTCACTTGTATGTAATGTCCTGAGTGGTTTACACCAATTGCCATCTTAGTCAGGCCGTGCCATGACTCAGGCGATCGCAAAGTGAGATTTGTGGTGGACAACACGGCGCTGGGGTGGGTTTTCTCCGGGATCTCCGGTTTCCCCCGCCATCTCATTCCACCGGTGCCCCTTCTTCATCTCATGTATCATCAGTGTCATCGCCTGCGGTGTCATATGTAGTGAAAGTGGGCGTTAAACACTACACATTTTTTGCTATATTAGTCAGAAAGTACATTCCTTAAAGTGTTACCAAGTTAAAATAAGTAAATTACCCAAACAATTGTTGTGTAACCGCCATTTATGGTGCCCAATTTTAAAGGTTAGTTAAATATTAACACTTCTAACAGGTACGACTCAGCTGTCCAACCTTTAGTCAGCACACCAACATAACATACTGGAGTGTAAGAGAGCAAATGGCTTCGTGCCAACAGCTTAACATTAGATACCAACCAACCAACAGTAAGCAAATCATACTTCACAGTCACATAATTGAAATTTTGTCCTAAAGGAAAATAACACTGTGCATTAAATTTTATTTTTAAAACTTCATTTGGCTTTGTCAGCATTCCCATTACTATGCTTATACATGCCATTAAAGCATTTACAAATTTCAGGCTGTAATGTTCTTGTGTTCCAAAAACAAAGTTAAACTTCGGACGATAATACAGTTTTTATGTACTTAATATTTTTCATAGAGACATTGAACTGTATGTTTCATTCAAATTATAATAGTATATTCTGCACTCGTGAATGATAATTCAAAGTGATTAAAAGTTGAAAATAATGTACGTAGTATAGAACTTTTCAAGTTCTTATTGAATATAACCAGTAACAGAGCTTCTTTGTTATATTTTTAAAGAGATAATGCTATTTTTGTACATAGTTGTTGGTGTCTTCATTTAAAATGTATACATACATTTCTTTAGTGGTGATATTTGTTCCTTTTTTAAAACTGTTCTTCCAGGGAAGTTTTCAGCATTCTGTGTTCAAAGAAATGGCATTACATATAACCGTATGGTACCCTTTCCTTTTCCTATACCTACAGAATCAATAATTTAGTGTTAAGTTGCCATTCTTGTAATTATTACAGTAAAAATATTTGGAATTTCAGCTTGAGGGGAACGGAATACAGATGTGTTGTGTAACCTCAAGAGCATCTTGAGTGAATTCACTCTCTCGTTTATTAAAGTGGTATTTTAAATACAAAATTATTCATATAGAACAAGAAAAAGGTCAAGTTTACAAGTGGCTTCTCGAGATACTTCTCACAAATTTATTGATCAATTTCTTTCGAAATCACATCTCGCACACTGATAAATAGTTTATCGCACATTTCCTCAGCTCATATAATGCGTAATATGCTGATATGCGATAGTGCTGTAAGCTATTCACAAGTGAACGAGATGTGGCATCGAAAGAAGTTGGATTCTATCAGTCGTGAGCACGTATGGGCGGTGGGGAGAAGCGGATGTACCATAGCTCTGTCGAAATAGAACTTCACTACATTGCCGGTGGAGTCGTTAGTTCCAACAGGTTGCATTCGAAAGGTCAGGAAAAGCGCCCTAGGTAGCTTCAATCCCTACCACGGAGTTTAGAATCTGGTATTAATGCATGCTAAATTGTAAGGTGGTATGTCAATGCAACCAGCACAATTCTTCAATGCAATTCAGAGAGTATATATTCTGGAACAGATTTTTGGATTTTTAATTATGTACATTTCAAGATGAGAACATTCCTAGATTTAGTTTTAAACTCTTTTCGCAATCGCTGGATTTTAAAAACTAGAACATGGATGAAACATTGTTCAGCAATCTACTGAATTAAGAACGATGACGGACATTTATTACGAATAGGCAAATAAAGCATTAACTGCCCACTGCATACAATTCTATTGTAGTTAGTACAAAGTTGTTAGATGTTCATTACACATTTGGTTTCAATGAAAGATCAATGTTGGTAGCTCTAAAGACCCAGAGCTAATTTTGTATTCAACGCACTAGTAAAGGCAGTTGTGAATCAGCAGCTGAAAACTAAATAACTTCTGCGCTGAAATCGCAAAATGGTCCTCTAACTGGAGAGTGGTGATGAATCCACAGAAATCGCAAATAGTATATTTTATATATAAAAAACAGGTAAGATATTTTCCCATAGTTCTTGGAGCAGCCGTTATACCCACCGCTCAGTCAGTTACCTCCGTCTCATACTGGACCAGGGGCGGTTCCTCCATAAGGTTGCAGGTTTGCGCTACACCCACTGATTCTGAATATACAGCAGGTGCATTTTGCACATTATAGCTGTACTTGTTTGCATTGTTTTATATATAAACATGTTTCCATTACGCTTATCGTCTGTAGCTGCCCATGACCGCAGAAGTCGAAATAAACAGTGATTAGCTGTAGGAACCACAGGTTTGCAGGGAAGAGTTAACCTAAGATTTCGCCCAAATGTAGGCTCTCTGAGGGGGTTGCGGGAAGGTGAAGAGATGGACGGGGCTTCTTATACATTGCTTAAATGGAGGTTTATAAACCTAGCTCCTCCTACTCTTAGCAACGGCTACAGCGTGACCTTCAGGCTTAGCTTCTGTGTGCTCTGCTTTTCGAACACCGGGAGAATTTAATTAAATGCATGGAGGTTATTCAGAAGAGAGCTCTGTTAAACAACAACACAACACTTGTTCAGGCTTCTGGGTTTATGGCCACTTTGATAGATTATAATTTTGAATTCTGGCTGTCTTTCTTCTACAAGATCATACCCCATGTGGACATTTTGTACAATCAGCTGCAGAAACGAGACTGCAATGCAACATTTGCCATCGCCCAGCTAAACGCATTTGAAAGGGAAGTGCAAACGGTAAGAAATAGCGTGGATATCGAGGAACACGAAGAAACTGCAATTAAGAGGAGAAGAATAGAAGATCATGATGTGAAAATAAGAGAAGCTCTTGAAGTATGTGACATTCTTAGAGAAGCAAAGGACAAATTTAGCTTCACGGGGCATCTGGTAGCCTCAACTTTGTTTCATTAAGAAAATTTCTAAGACATTTCCAGAGGATTCCCTTAGAGAAATAATAAGGTTCTATCCTTTTATCATCGGAACAAAAATTCGTAGAGAACTGACTGTAATTTACAGTCGAGAGGAATTTCGTGGTATGTCCGGCGCTTTGTGCTTGATGGACTTCAATAAGGAAAACAATTTATGTACTACATTCAGCGAATATGTCAAACTCCTCCGAGTACTGTTATCCATCTTCCAGCCAGTAATAGAACTTGAGAATGCTGGATTAGGAGGTTCGCATGCCTGCGTCCAGACCACATACTACTTCTGTCCCTCAAAATCATTTATTTTCATCTATAGTTGTACTAATAGTTATAGGTCAACATTTTGGTAGGAATATAAACTACATTAGCAAGTTACAAGAAATCACACATCATCTGTCACATATACTACATTTTAATTCAAACATGATCAGCGAGGATATGTTAGCAGGGCCGGCGTATGATTTACTGCGTATACATTGAAGTAATTCAGTTGGGTAAACACCGGCTTGTCAAAGTGGGAAAAATCGCATGTGTCTCCATTAACAAAATCATGATGAATATCAGTTCGCCCTCCATTTCATTCTCTGATATTCGTCATCAAATGTAGGGGCACGTCCCCTCACAGTGGGGGCGTTACAAAACACCCTCATTATATTCCTGTTTTTATTAATTTGGGGAGTGCTCAGAACTTGTATAACGTTAGTGGTATAAAGGGTGGCCAAGTAGAACAATGCTAGTTTCGATTGTATAAATAATCAGGTCGTAAATGTAGGCATGCCGTTTAATTTCGGGTGCGTTCATTTTGAGCGAAAGAATTAAGTAGAATTGGTAATATGTATTACGGATAATTTGGGAAAAAATCGGAGGAAAGGATAAAGTCAAGTACCCACAGGAAGTCAGTGACCACAGGCAGAGAGGCCACAGTGACGCGCGAAGTTTTTAACAGTTCCTGGCTAAAAATGAAACAGATACATTATTGAAGGTGCCTAGAGAAAGCGATGAACAACATGCCAAACAAGCAACCTTACAATGCTTACGCTCTTTCTTTAGAGCGCTATCGGACAAGCACTACCATACGCCACGAAACCTACAAACCTCCTGAAACACGAAATGGAAAAGGAGCAAAGGGTAATGTTGTAAAGGAAACCTGGTATATGAGAAACTACCACGACTACATCGTCTAGCGATTAGAGAATTCACGAAAAGCCTAAAATGAGAATGCGCACTAGATGGGAATCAAACCTGGGTACTATGGATATATCTTACTCTGTTTAGAAGCAGCTAATTTACTCACTACAGATTGTTGACGTTGGTGTTTATTCTTTTTTATTTGGAAACAAACCTACTTCCCTACGCTGGAAGTAGGGAAGAATTCTAAGAAATTCCATGAACATTATGTAGAAATTGAAGCTGGTTACAGTGAAGCAATAAGTATTATACAAATATAACTAATTTTAACAACAATACTTCACTTATCTTAAAAAATGACGTGGATTTTTCTTATTAGTTGAATTAGTTGAAGTTGAAATCCACTAGACGAACTCTTGTTCGCGTCGTCAGTCAGAGAAAACCACAGGAGAAAACAAATTCGTCGTTAAGGAAGTTACTATGCTGTTATGTTTTTTTTTTTTTTTTTTTTTTTTTTTCAGTTTTACGAAAATCTGAAAGAGAAAAAAACTTTAAGAACAGAATCAACTGCTGGTATTTCAAAATTCATTACGCGATGTTTATTTTGTAAAATAAATATAATTTCCCAAACCATTAAATCTATCGGTACATTTAATTGTTTTAATAATTTAACTTTAGGATTGATATTATGGTTAAATAACCAAAAATAATCTGCTATGGCCGATTTATCAGTTTGTTTATACTTAACGTTACGAAAATGTTCTTCGTTCTGGTTTCCAAATTACGTTTCATCCTACCAATGTAAACCCGATCACAATCTAAACAATCAAATTGATAAATACCAGAGTTTTTATTATTAGTGTCACGGCAAGAGGCTTAAAAGTTTCGGTACAAATAAGAAAACAGTAGGCGGATAAAGTTTCATGGTAATAAAGAGCCTTGCTAAGTAGTTAATGATAGCGCGGCTATTGTAAACAAGCGCCGGCAAGCAAAAGATAACTGAGGTAAAGGACTCGCCGGCATAGATTAAGTTACGCTTCCAGAATGTGATATTCTTCCGGAAATTTCTGGACTGATAGAGATTGTTTGGGTTCTGGCTTACTGTAGAACAATTGAGAGTTAGGAATTAGGTATTTAAGGACGTGACGGCTTGCAAAGTGAAACAGTGTTGTGAAATGAGAGATAGCCAGCTGTGTTATTGTAACGAGAGCTAATCTGCTGTCACTGTTTGTTATTGTGATCGATCTTGGTAGACTGATGGTGTATGTAACGTAATGCTGCTGTAATCTATAAGAGTATTTCTATGAAAATAAAGGAGATTTTTAATTTCTGCAACTCGGCCTTTTAATTGTACGAACCCACAAAGTTACATTAGGCATTTCATCTTTTTAGAGGAATTTAATAAAAAATATAAACATATTAATACGGCTTTAATTAAAGGTTTTAATAAAGACTTTATACAAAAGAATATTGAAAAATTTAAATATCAAGAAAACTTAATGATATTTCTACCCTTAAAAATAAAAGACAATTATAATTTTAAAACATTTACTTACCATCCTTGGTTTAATAAACAATTTCAAAATGTTTTTAAAGAGTTTGTATAACTTTGGTTCTTTAAAACAATTATAGTATTAAAATGTTTACATTTCTTTAAGAAAGATGAAATTCTTAATAATAAAAAATCTGGTATTTATCAATTTGATTGTTTAGATTGTGATCGGGTTTACATTCGTAGGATGAAACGTAATTTGGAAACCACAACGAAAGAACATTTTGTGCCGGCCCTCGTAGCCATGGTCGCTAGAACGCATATCTCCGGCGTTTCACCGCGTAGAGGGTCGGGGGTTCGTGTCCCGCCTTGGGCATGGGTGTTTATGTGTATAGTGTATAGGAAACAGATAATAAATTAAACGGAAACAATAAAGGTACGATTAAATAAGCAAAATAAAAAAAGTTAAATTGTTAAAACAATTAAATGTCCCGATATATTTAATGGTTTGGGAAAAGATATTTATTTTATACAATAAACATCGCATAATGAATTTTGAAATACCATCAGTTGATTCTGTTCTTAAGTTTGTTTCTCTCCATCTTAATCAGCCGCACGTTCGGGCGCAATATGTAGGTATCCAGATTTCCAATTCGTTGCAGACAGGATGCACGTTGACTGTTTCGATGACCCAAGTCGGAAAACTTCGTTGTAGTTTGAATTGTTTCTTGATTGTGTTTAATTAAATAAGAGTCATGAGATCTCCTGTTTTCAGGTGTGGTTTAGAATGAAATAAATACAATTTTGGATAAGTCCAATTTCGTAATATATAATTTAATTGTATAATCAGGATTACATTTTACATGAACTTTCTTTTTTAGTCAATTATTGCAGGTTACGTCCATCATATCGATAAATCCTTACTTCCTTAATAAATAGTTTCCGTTAATTACATAAAATTCCTTATTCCTGAATGTCTACACATCGCTATCAAGATTACGGAATATCTCCTTTTGAATATTATACATTTTCCGTTACAAAACTTTTATATTCACTGCGGCACTTTTTCATCATCATGAAACAAGGTTACAGAACATATATCTATGAAGATTATTAATTTTCTTCCCCTAGCAACCGTTCATCATTTTTTATATTGCCATTACATGGCCCACTAATAGAGCAGAAAGCAAAACTCATTTTCAGTTCAAACAAAATACCGTTACAATACTGTCACGGCATCAGGCATAAACGTTTCGGTACAAATAAGAAAACAGTCGGCGGATAAAGTTTCATGGTAATGATGCGATTTGCTAAGCAGTTAATGATAGCGCGGCGGGCAGCGATAACTGAGGTAAAGGACTCGCCGGCATAGATTAAGTTACGCTTCTAGAATGTGATAGAATATTCGGATTACGTCATTAGATGCCTTGTTTTCCAGAAACATCTAGTGATTGACAGAACAGTCTGGTAATCATGAATGTGATATATAAGGGATTGTGACACGCCAGCAGGACAGTTGTAAACAGAGTGAGCTGCAAGTTGTGTAGCAAGAGTGTTGTTGTAACGAGAGCTAATGTAATCAGCTGTCATGGTTAGTTATTGTCATCGAACTTGGAAGATTGTGTTATTATGTGATGTAATGTTGTTACGTGAGAATTAAACAGTGTATCTCTACGGAAATAAAGGATATTTTTAATTTCTGAAACTCGACCTTTTAATTCTACGAACTCACAAAGTCATAAAACTGAAAAAGAACATAACATAGTAACTGCCTCAACGACGAATTTGTTTTCTCCTGTGGTTTTCTTTGACTGACAACGCGAGCAACAGTTCGTGAAATCGATTTCAACTTCAACTAATTCAACTAATAAGAAAAATCGATATCATTTTTCTTAAGATAAGTGAAGTGTTTTGTTAAAATTGTTATATTTGTATAATTCCATGAACATTTTCAAAAAAATCACCTTTTTCTATTTTTAGTCTACAAAATCATGTAAACATTAGTGAATCATAAGAATACTTAAATATCATCCGCACGCCATGTTTAAATTCTGCAATCGGGTTTGAAAGTTGCTCAAATGCTAGGATTAGATATAAAATTTAATTTTTTAGCCTTGTTTTCTCGTTATTGAAATTTTAAATATTTTTAAAATGCTCCTTGTGTCGCAGTTTTCGTGTTATACTAATGAAACTTGCTACAAACGTTCACAGAAACACCGTGAGTAGAAATTGCCCTGGGTTTTATTGTGAGATGCATTTAAGCACAGTTTCTTTACTTAAAAACACAAAAATGTCAACTTTTTTTGGCAACAAATATGTATTCATAGCTTTAAAATTACTACAGCCTAAAGTAATTTAGGCACAGAGAAACGTAGAGAAATTTTAAAAAGTGGCAATATTGGAAACCTGTTGTTTAAATATTAGATCAAAATTTGAGCTATTTTGTCGCAAGGGTCTTTTTTGGTGAAACAACAAAAATAGATAAATTTGACCAAACTTCCAAACTATCGAGATGAAATTGATAAAATTCAAAATGTCAGTCATAGATATCTTTAAAGAAAAATTCCCTTGTCCTAGCCGGGAAACACACCCGGTGTCTCTGGTTTGTAAAGCTAGAATATGTAGACATCCTGGTCACTTGACTACAGAGAAATTTGTAAAGAATGCTGTTAGTAAAGGACCACTCTATGGAATTACTGATGTTGCATTCTTCACGATGTGTCCACTCGGTATAGTCACCTTTAAAGCTGACCCAATTGCAAGCAAATTTCACAATCTCACCTGTGAAGCTGATGACGACAGTTTCCTGGAAAGTTATAAAGGAATTACCCAGAAGATGGTGCGTGAGGATTCGCATTCCAACAGCCGTGGCCTCCCTGATAATTATGTGACACTTTTATCTCAACAAAAACAAACGGCAAGCGTTGAGCGGCGAAATCGGCCCGTGTTTGTAGCCACACTATTTTTAGCACACATTCTTGCTTCACAAGAGTTGCTAACATGCAGGCGAGGATAGCGCTGTGTGTGGTGACGAAAGAGCTTTTATTGCTTGTAACGGCGAAAACGATTTGACGATGTATTTCGCTTTGCAACATTTACCTTCAGTCATGTATGAATACAAATATAAATCTAAGTCGTCAATCTCCAACACCTCTCTAACTACAAAGTAATAGTCTGTTCTTTGTGGCTCTGAAACCACTTTCTCTGCTTCCACATTTCTATATTTAAGCATACAAGTTTGAAATACATTTTCCATCAGAAACAACTTTTCTGAGACCCCACAGATCTTGTGGATCCTTCTTACTTTCCCAACTGCTTACTCATAATAACCAGGGAGAGAGAGAGAGAGAGGGGGGGAGAGAGAGAGGGGGAGAGAAATTGATTTTGGTTGAAGTCCAATTTTTCTGAACCACTTTTGTGCTATATATAACTAGTACATCGTAAGAAATAGAAAAATGTAAATATTATTAAAACATTTTCTATATCCATGTTGTGTCTTTGCAGAAACTGTACAAAGATAAACGGTAGTAGACGGCAAAGCCAGGAAGCGTACCGGGAAAAATTCCAAACATAGAGATGTTTACATAAAGTTATGGCACATACACTGGGAGTCCAGTATATGTATACTCTCTTCAGATACAATCACAGCAACGTGTCATAAATCGGTAGGCGCGAAGAATCACATATAACGTGATTGAATATTATGACAAGGGGAAAGAGGGGAGGATTAGGGTTAGGATTTCATTACAGAGGGGATTCGGTACGTAGGCCACAATGCTGGGTCCATTGTTCCTATGCCCACAAGTGGATCACCCCGGGAGGAAGGATGAGGCGAGAGGAGACAAAGGGCGGCCGACCCAAGGAGCCACGACAGTGCAGAAGGCAGAGTCCTTACACTTTACTTAGATACAGACTTCCTCCGACAGGCTCCCCTACTGTGGGACGGCAACGAGCCTAGCAGCCGAGCCCCAAAGGTCCCTGGCTGGCGGTCCCGAAATGGTCCCAGCAGAGGAACGGAGACCGGCAACCGACCTACCGGAGGAGGAAGTATACTACTCCACAGGAGAGTAAGTCTCGGAGGTCTGAGACGCAGGGGTTTGGCAAAGGTTCCCACACCCTCCCTGCAGAGGTTTATGACACCCCCCTGTCAGTACAGTTACAGACCATTCAAAAGCATTCTGACGGCTTCTACTTTTGTGAATGAATCTTGTCGGTTTTAATGTACAGAGTGAAAAGGGCGCATGTTTTATCAACGGTCTGCTCCTTGTGTAATAGGCGTTCTCTGCCACAGACATTCGCTGTCCTTGTCCCACAGCACATTCCTTACAGAGACCTTCTTTGCGTTACTATAATATAGTTTACCTCAGAGCATATCATCCCGCCATGCAGCGCCGAGACTCCCGCCGACACTTCTTCCCTGAAAGAGACCATCAGATGAAAGATAATGTGAAATGATAATGTAGAATAAATGGAGGGACAGGAAAGTTGGGGGATGTAATTAACCTACCGAGCATTCACCTAGTGACCCGGGAAAACCCCCGAAAAAGCCATGGGTCAGGTAGGTCGGCCACGGGAATCGAAACCGAGCCTCCCGAATGCGGGCCACAGATGAAACTTCCTGAACCCCCTCACTCGGTGAAAGAGGGGAGAATCCTCCAGATCAAAGTCAGTAGAACTGTTGGTTATCTTTTATTTCCTAGGCATGTTTTGCATAACGCATATCACTGAGTAATATGAGCTTCTGTGTCATTACCAATTCGATAATATAGATACTGTCTCATATGTAATGACATTTTTAAGAAAAACAATTATTTGAAATGTGTTCTGAAAAGCTATTAACTAACCTAAAAAGTATAGACCATTAGATTCTATGGTATTGAGCCATCGTTCAATGAAATGAAATGAAATGAAATGTGTAGTGTTTAACGCCCGCTTTTACTACATACGGCACCGCAGGCGATGACACTGATGATACATGAGATGAAGATGAAGCACCGGTGGAATGAGATGGCGGGGGAAACCGGAGATCCCGGAGAAATCCCGCCCCAGCGCCGTGTTGTCCACCAAAAATCTCACTTTGCGGTCGCCTGTGATCGAACCCGGGCCGCCTTGGTGAGAGCCTAGCGGTCTAACCACTGAGCCACGGCGCGGCCCCCATCGTTCAATGAGGTTTATTATCCCACGATGGTACCAGTCTCTGGTATTTGATGCGAGAATTCGGTGATAGCTACTTGCACTGCTTCAATGTTGTCAAAATTTCTTCCAAGCATAAAATGGGCCATGGATCGAAAAAGATGACAATCTGATGGTACGAGATCAGACTGATTCTTCTTTTAACGATGACTTTGGCAGTTTGGCGGAGATCAAGGCACTGTTTCGAGGTATCAATGTTTCGATAATATACCAAATTTTCATAACAAGTGACAATTCTCCTGACAGATGTATCATCCATGGAATTACGGACGAGCTGACGACAAATATCCAGTCTACGTTCGGCCTATTGAGGTGTCAGTTCATGAGGTACAGATCTACAACTTCTGTATGATTTTCCTAGTGTCATAATGTGGCGACTCATGTTGTCTTTTGAGGCACCAAGTTCTTCTGAAAGCCTACGGGTACTGTTTTGCAGATTTTCTCGCAGAACTTGGCGTTTATCATAAATGTTCCATACTTTGGGTCTCCCAGAACGTTGCAAATCTTTAGTGTTTTCGTCCCCGTTGTTGAAACATTGGAAGCACCGTTGTGCCACACGCTCACTATCGACACCTTCTTTCACATAACCTTCGAGCCAGGAGCGTTTTAGAACGATTCTAAGTTCAAACTTTGTTATCTCCATTTTGTGATTGTTTATTAAAAACTGAAGACTGACAAGTACTGGAAATGTACGCAACAATAGCAATGGGATTCTATAGATATACTTTTGAGGTTCGCACACCAGTGGTACTTGCGCTGCCTAATCATAAAATAAAGCAATATTTAATGCTGCATAAAATTATACCTAAGAGAATTTCGAAGCTGCAACACCAAAATGCGGACTAGTTAAGTTATAAATTTCGAAACAACCTATATATAATTATTTATTTACTTTACGTATCTAATTAGAATCTTACCAGGCAACAAAGTAACTAAATCTATATCGAGTAAGGCAGGAGTACGGCAGGGATGTAAACTTAGTCCAGTATTATTTAAACTTTATATCGATGGAATTTTAGAGGAGATATCAAGTTGTAGGGTACATTCACCAGTTATTAATAATAAAGAAATACCGGGGCTACTGTTTGCAGATGACCTAGTAGTTGGGTCCATATCAAGTGGAGGGCTGAGAAGAGCAATCAAGGCAGCCAATTCTTATTGCAATAAATGGGGTTTGAAAGTGAATGAAAACAAAACAAAGATTATGGTCTTCAAAAAAGGATACAGGTTGCGTAAGGATGAGAAATGGGAGGTTAATAGAAGATAAATAGAGGTAGTACGGAGATTTGATTATTTGGGTACAAGGTTGAGTTCAGATGGCAGCTGGAAGGAACAACAAAAGATGTGTGTGGCAAAAGGTAAAATGGCCATGAGAGTGATAAGATCATGCTACAGTAAACTGCCAGATATAAATGTCAAATGGTTGGAGAGGATTTATATGGCAATAGTAGAAAATAGAAAGTTACATGGATCAGAGGTTTGGGTAGTAGATGAGGCTCGGAGAGAGACTGATAGAGTGCATAGATCCTTTTGTAAATACATATTGGGATTACCAATAGCATCACCTAATGGGGCAGCATAATTGGAACTAGGCAGGCATTCTACTAAAATTAAAATCTTGTCAAGGGCAATGAAATTCTTATACAGAATCACTGACATGGAAGATGGCAATATTATTAAAGAATGTTTTCATATTCAAAAGAGAAGTAACTGGGGTGGGTCTTGGGCACATAAAATGTATGACTTGTTGAAGCAGATAGGTATGGGTCATTCTTGGGTAAATGCAGAGTATGGGTATAGAGGCTTCTGGAAAGAAGTTAAGCTAAGATTAGAAGATATTGACAGACAAGACATTTTCGCCAATACAAGTGACAAAAGCTCACTGAGATTATATAGAGAAATAAAGACAACATGGGGGAGGGAAGTATATATAGATATATGTAGTAAGTTAGGGCGAGGAGGTTTGGCTTGGGCGAGAACAGGAGTGAGAAACTTGAAAGGTATAGGTCAAGAGAGGGAGCTAGATAAATGTCCATTGTGTGGAGAAGAGAATGCAGATTTCCATGGTATATTATATTGTAGTCAAACAAAGATATGGAGAGAGCAGGCTTGGCTACGTAAATGGGACAATTTGGGGGGGGGGTGAAGTAGTAATTAGAAAAATTATGTCAGTAAAAGGAGAAAAGAACAGGAGAAATATAGGGAATTATTTAGGGAAAGTTAAAGAGAGATGGCTAAGAACAATTAAGAGAAAAATGTAGTGTGAGATAGGTGAAATGGCAGAAAATGTAAAAATGAACAGAGGGTCTCCAATACACAAAAACCTAGGGTTAGATGTATGAGGACCGAAGTATTAGTCAATGGTGGGCAACATGATAGGATTTCCAGGATTTAAGAATATATGGCATTTTTCAGTATGGATTTTATAATTGTAATTTTGATTTTGTATTTCCATTTGTTGATGTAAAAGGAAATAAATTACTATTACTATTACTAATTAGAATCTGACAGCGGACGAATTCCTTAAACAACTTCCAGTTGCGAATTTTGCTTTGATAATTCCTTCGTCACAACAATGTATCTTCATGCTCAGCAATTATATTTCTTCTACTTCTGTTCACAAATTCAAAACCTATGTCGTTAAGAATGGTGTAGAAGCTCGTTTTTCAAAGCTCGGCTAAATGGGATCATTGTTTACTACTTGAAACACTCTTGTAATTGCGATGGCTCGTTTCTTTCAAAGAAGCGACGAATAACACTCTTAACAAATTCATCACATTCACTTCCCACAAAAAAACTTCACGTTGTTTTCCTGGAGTAGATGGCCCGTCCGTTTTCACTACCTCAGTTCGAGCAGCATTGATACTTGGCGCAGAAACACTGGTTAACGCTACTGACAAATTAAGAACGTCATCAGTTGCTAAGGTTGGGTACTTTTCACAGAACTTGTAAAACACGTTCAATTTAATTTGCTTTTCGCCACTTTTTAACGCTTTCCCTCTGTGATGTTTTATATATAGCACGAAGGCCACCTGATTCTTTCCCCAGTTCCTTTTAAATGGCGCAAGCTACCGTACTCTCTGGTTAATACATACAAATCACACTTATATTTACCAAATAAAATACTAATTAATTACTGTTTGAATGTTGTATTAGTAATAATGTGATGATGTTTATATATTCTGTATCAGATTGAAGTCTTTTAAAGTGATGTGTGAACTATGTTTCCCATCCGCAAGAGTTACAAGGCTAAACAGTCAATGATGCTCTCGCACACGTATTTTTTATTTACTTTGCCATATAATCTAAAGATTGCTCTGCATTATCGTGGCTCCTAAGGACGGCCGCCCTCTACTCCTCTCACCTCATCCAACCTCAAGGAGGAAGAGGCATTGGTACAATATACCTATAGTATAGCAACGCAAATAAAGTTCCTGTAAGGAATGTGCTGTGGGACAAGGACAGCGAATCTGTGTGGCAGAGAACGCTTGCTATACAAGGAGCAGACCGTTAAAAAAACATGCGCCCTATTCACTCTGTATGCTAAAACCGAGAAGATTCATTCACAAAAGTAGAAGCCGTCAGAATGTTTTTGAATGGTCTGTAACTGTACTGACATGAGGTGTCATAAATCTGTCCAGGGAGGGTGTGGGGACCTTCGGCCAACCCCCTGCGTCTCGCCCCTCGGAGACTTTCTCTCCTGTGGAGGAGTATAGTTTGGAACTCTATGCCGAGTCCTCTCCATAGCGTAGTCTAGTCCAGTCCAATGAATCACATATTGTATAAGGTGGAAGAAAGTAGAGACTGTTTCTTTCAGGGAATAATAACACTGGCCAACAATGAAAATATTTCGGGCTTAAAATAGTGTATTTACATGTATTTCCATCTGCTGCATTAAAAAATCACCATAAAAATAATAGATTAGATCTTGTTTTGAAGATAAAGTGACATTTCCTTTTTTAGAGTGAAGATTTTAAATTTGGGGGGAACTTTTTGGGAGTTGGCACACCTATCAAATGAAAAAACACATTCAGAGAGAAATTTTGTAAATTAAGTGATGCAAAAGTTAAGGAACGTATTTTTGTCGGACCACAAATAAGAGAACTTGTAAAGGACCCTACATTTGATCAAGTTTTGGAGGGGAAAGTAAACGAAGCTTGGGAAGCCTTCAAACCTTCATGGATTTTTAGGCAACAAAAGAGATGACAACTTCAAGAATTTGGTGACAGTACTCCTGCAAAAATACCGTAACCTTGGATGCAACATGTCCCTTAAGATCCATTTTCTCCACTTCCACCTAGACTTTTCCCCTTCTAGTTGTGGAGCTGTTAGTGATGAACATGGGGAGAGATTCCATCGGAACATTTCTGTTATGGAACAAAGATATCAGGGCCGTTGGAATGAAGTAATGCTTGCGGATTACTGTTGGTCTTTGTATAGGGATTCTGCGGAGTTCCATCACAAGAGGCAAGTTAAAAGACGACGAAGTCAATAGGCCACCACAAGATTCTCTTCAGACACGACTATCTGCGAAGTATTTTTCCAGCAATTTAGAACTCTTAGCATGTAATTACTAGTTAAAAAAATCAAATGCAGTTTCTTCGTTGTTAGCATGTATGTAATTAAAATGTATCCTTTTCTCTCAATCCATTAATATCTATGTAATACTTCCACCTTGTGTATATCATGGAAACTAGAGCTAATAATTTTTTTGATTGTCATATTTGTTTCTCTCAACCCAAAATTAGTAGGAATTGCCTCATGAAGTGCTCGAAGCATTCAGAAATTACTTTTGTTGTTGCCCAGTGTAATCAGTGATAGTCCTGTATAAAAAAATTAAGGATACATTAAGTTGTTGCTGGCTTATAAAGTCCCTGTTACTTTTTGTAACTCTATTTCGTACAGTTTCGCTTGTTGTACGATTTATGGCATTAAGCTATTATTAGAGAAACCAAGTTAATGATATATAGAGTTAATTATATGCGTATTACATAACAGTATGACATTCAACAAAATGATGCAGTACAATCTGAACATAATCAATGACATTAGTTGTGATAATCCTGATATATTAAGCCATTACTAAGTCCAGAATGGCACTGCAACTAATGACAAAAGTTATGACGATGCACAAAGAGTGCACAAGTAAAGTGGACAGTATTATCTGAACAGACAATAAACAGTAACCTCGCATTGCTTGCTGGATTTATACAAAGGTTATCTTTAAAAACCATGAAAACCAGCGCTCTTTTTCAGAGCTGTGTTGCAATTTTAGGACCATTTAGGTCACATATCAGCAACAGTTTCTGGTAATGTTTCCTGAAAAGCGCTCCCATCCAACGTTAGCTATGTTTTAGTGATCAACATTAAAAAAGTGTCTACTCGCAGTTTACTCCTTTTATTTTTAGTCTACATATTACAGGTTATATCGAGGAAAATGGGTGGTATTTGTTGAATAGAATAGCTCTACCACAGATAAGCGGGATTTAACGCGGAAGAATTAAATCTATGCCTAAATACATGAGGATACTGCTGTAGCTTCGCTGGTGTAGCTTTATATATAAGGTTTTGAGAATCCAGTACACCATGTCGCTGGTGCGCTCTTTGCCAGTTTCCCGATACAGCATTTAACTTTCATACTCGTATATCAGTTAATCTCCATAGCGATCTCAAGTTTTACGAGATTAACTCAACAAGGTCACCCTTTCAGTATGAACAGTGATTTATTTTATTTCATGGTCCGTGTGAGTTTCAAATTATCAATAAACACTGGAAATACAATTTAAGAAAATGTGTAGAGAATTTGAAAATCACAGAGTTGAGCCCCTAAGGACATTTCATGAAGAAAAAGACCTATAAAACTCATATTTAATGGACTAGGCCCAATAGAACACAAATATATGTGCAATAATAGCCTAGTACTTATTTTAATAATGAAATTAAAATGCAATATGCCGCAGCGATGGTGGTCCCAGATTATCGGGAGGTCGGTGCCGGGTAGTCCGAACATAAGTGCTACTCGACAGAGCATTGAGACATATTGACCTTCAGGTAACCAGCGCTGTAATAGTTTCTTATCTGCCCTAATCTGGTCGATTAGAAGAGTGAAATATTAGTAAGTTGACGTACAGTAAGTTACGAAACACAAATAGAGCGATTGGAAGCTGCGTGTGTCTGTATGATATGATTTCTCGCGCCTGCCGATATATGACATATTGCTGTCCAGAAGACATGGTTATATCTGAACAGAGCATACATACACTGGACTCGCCCTGTATGTGCGATAAGCCGAGGTAAACATCTCTGTGTTGCTAATTTTTTCCGATACGCTTTTTCGCTTTACCATGTAGTAGATAAGCAAAGGCCTCGCGTAAACACAAGTACCAGATAATCAGGGCCTTCTGGAATTGTGTGGAAATTTCCAAAGACTGCATAAGGGAGAGCTTTCGAAAGCTGATTTAGTCTAGCAAAACTAGTCAGTGAGCAGCTGAGTCACCGAGTGAGCTTCTGCGTGCAATGAGATTATGACAAATTGCAGTGAGAGCTGTTACTGCTAGGGATTCCAAACTTATTTTGTTTGATTACCGAGTGAATGTACCGTCCGGAA
This sequence comes from Mantis religiosa, assembly GCA_030765055.1. Classification (NCBI taxonomy): domain Eukaryota; kingdom Metazoa; phylum Arthropoda; class Insecta; order Mantodea; family Mantidae; genus Mantis; species Mantis religiosa. The sequence goes on along the minus strand of CM060958.1, from coordinate 65,327,257 downwards.
GTAAAGGCTACGTCGGATGCACTTGTTTACGCCACCTTTGTCACAGAAGAAAGTGAAGTGATAGGAGAAATTGAACTAGTTTACATTCTAGAAGTGACAGTGAGAATTGAGCCAAGTGTCAGCGAAAGATGAACTAGTTACTAAGTTACTACGGAAATTAGTGAAATGACCGTTTAAAAATTTCACGAAGTCTCAATAAATAAAGCTTAAAATACTGATCATGAGTTGTAAATTTTATACGTATCATAATATTGACCATCGATTAAAATAACATTTCATATTGCAACTTTCAGTCTTTCTGATTTTCTCCTGTGCTTTATCTTGAACTCTCTTCCTAAAAAAGAGAGGGAAAAAGAAGTGTATATGTACACTGTGTAGCTTTAAATTAAAAAGCTTAAAATTTAAGCTGAGAAATTTCCAAGAATGCAACAAGAAGTTTTCTAAGAACTTTTAGCTGCATTTCAAAACACTCTTTATAGGGATTATTTTCTCCTAATAATAATTTTATTAAAACACAATATATTTAAAATACTCGCATTTGTAAAATACTTTGAATATTTTGTATACAACATATTATACGACCTTAGAGTCCAACATTATTCTTCCAAAAATTTAGATCTTTTAAAAGAAGTGACTTATATCAATTACTAAGGTATTTCTTGAGCTATCTGTTGCTATTGGTTTAAGGAGAGCGTGAGCAGTCTATCTCACCAATGTTAAAATGAGAGCATTCTGGTGCGCTTAGCTCCAGAACCACTGAATGCATCAATTTGAAACTTTTTCTTGTTATTTTACAACACTTTCATAGTTCATTAAAGGTAATAGATCCTATTTTCGAGTTTAAATAAAGGATATGTGATTTTTTAAACAAATGTCTTGAATTTACTGTTAAAAAATCTTGAAGATTTTTTTTAAATTCAAATTTTCACATATCTTTCTACAAGTATCTTTAAAAACTGTTTAAGTAGGCCAAAAATGCAGACTTGTAGCTTCAGTAATTTTTTAGATGAGCGCACCCAAAGTTAAAAAAAAATAAAACATCGAAAAACAGCATTAAAGTTTAGCTATGTTGGAACTACACCTCAGATTCCCCAGATCCATATTCTGCATCTTTTTCATCATCAGCATCTTCCCCTCTTTCATTTTTCACTCCTTTTGTTCTTCCTAGACTCCATGTTCACTTGTTCTATGGTATTATTAATTATTTTGTTAAATTTGGGGGGGAGGGGGAAGCTGGTAAATTGAGAACAACGGCCAATGACTTACCTGCCTCAATTCACTTGCCAATGCTTCTCAAGCCATAATCAACCCTTACGTTTACATCTGCACCACTTTCAATAGTTCTGGGTGTTTAAAATAAACATTCTTTATTACACTTTTGGCAACTGAGTTATAATGTAGTTAATAATCCATTTCTTTTCTTGCTGTCCTCTGATATAAAAACATTTTTCATTTCACAATATTTGCACTGTACAAAGTTTCTATATCTACTAATTGAAAACTTGGTGATCTAATATAATAAAATTATCACTGCCATTACAAAATAATGAAACCAATTTTTTCTTTGAACTAATTTTCATTTCACATTCATCGCCAATGTTTGAGGTTGGGTTTGACGAAGTCACTATATTGTCATGTGTTACTACACTTTTTCCATGTTAGGGGTTGTAACTCCTTAATTATGTAATCAGGATTTCGAAACTGTTTATGCTGGTTCCCATGCCGACTTCTTAATATAAAATTATTGCTTCCTCCCATCTTGAAAGCAGGACTAGTAGTTCAAAACATACTAAACAAAGCATGGAAGAATTAACATCAGATGCACAGACTAATATTAGTAGAAAAAATAAGGACTTCCTTTCCTAATAAGGTGTCTGGAACATACCTTCAATAGGATTACAACCAAGGAGAGAACACTGTTACAAATGGCTAACAGCGTTTTTCATTAACTTGATATCATGAAGTAGACATAAGAGATTGTAAAAGAAATATTAATGAAAGTGAGTGGAGGAGATCTTCTAAGTATAGCTCGTCAGTTGTTTCTTTTCTTCCAAATAGATGGTGTATACAACACGCTTACCCCCACCCAAACCTATACCCAAAGAGATCCCAATGGTACCTTATACTACATCAGCAATTACACACTCCTAGTCCCTCCAAACGGGAGAAGTAGAACATCAATGAATGGACCACCCAGTAGTATGTAAAGGACTGTTAAGCAGTTATACAACTTCCTTAGTGGCACCTGCAACACTAGAGCTAGTAATAACACTGTTTATAGCTTGGCCTAAAGTTTGTGACAAAGTTTCAGAATTAACATCTGCATAACAGCGCTTGAGCTGGAAGGCAAATGTAATAAACAAGGAATTTCAATTAAATCTCCATGTTTGTAGCGTTTCACTTGAATCTGTGGAATTTCTTCAGGCCTTTATTAATGGCACTTGATTCTTCTGTAGGTATGCGCAGGCTGTAGGCGAGTTTAATTTAATAAGCAAAGAAGCACACGCCTATCCAATTTCAAGTTAACTCAACAGAGCTTTATTTTAATACAGCGTGTGTGGCTTGTAGATTAAATACAATAAAAAACAAAATTATACAAAATAAATTTAATTACATAGTTAATTATGTACACGTATAAGGATATTATTCCAATAATTACACTGGGCAACAATGAAAATGTTTTGGACTTAAAAATAGTGAATTTACATGTATTTCCATCTGCTGAATCTAAAAATGACCATAAAAGTGATAGATTAGCTCTTGTTTTGAAGATAAAGTGACATTTCATCTTTTAGAGTGAAGATTTTAAATTTGGGGGATTTTTTTTGGGGAGTTGACACACCTGACAAATAACAAAACACAATCAGAGAGAAATTTTGAAAATTAAGTGATGCAAAAATTAAGGAAGGCATTTTTGTCGGACCACAAATAAGAGAACTTGTAAAGTATCCTGCATTTGACCAAGTTTTGGAGGGGAAAGAAAAGGAAGCTCAGGAAGCCTTCAAGGATGTTCTTCATGGGTTTTTAGGCAGCAAAAGAGATGACAACTACAAGAATTTGGTGACAGTGTTCCTGCAAAAATACCGTAACCTTGGATGCAACATGTCCCTTAAGATCCATTTTCTCCACTCACCTAGACTTTTTCCCTCTTAGTTGTGGAGCTGTTAGTGATGAACATGGGGGGAGATTCCATCAGGACATTTCTGTTATGGCACAAAGGTGTCAGGGCCGTTGGAATGAAGTAATGCTGTTGATCTTTGTATAGGGATTCTGCGAAGCTCCATCACAAGAGGCAGGCTAAAAGACAACGAAGTCAATAGGCCACCACATGATTCTCTTCAGACACGACTATCCGCGAAGTATTTTTCCAGCAATTTAGAACTCTTAGCATGTAATTACTAGTTAAAAGAATCAAATGCAGTTTCATTGTTGTTAGCATGTATGTAATTAAAATGTACCCTTTTCTCTCAATCCGTTAATATATAGTACTTCCATCTTGTGTATATCATAGAAACTAGAGCTAATAAAATTTTTCATTGTTATATTTGTTTTTCTCAACTCAAAATTAGTAGGAACTGCCTCATGAAGTGCTCGAAACATCCAAAAATTATTTTTGTTTTTGCCCAGTGTTATCTTTCCTATTGAATTGTAGCTGTTATTTTATGTCTTGCTTCAAATTATTTTAAACAAAAAGTGTGTTTTGAATAGTTACGGAAATGGTAATTTATGTAAAAATAGAAATGTGAAATTAGGTAGGCTGTGGAATAATGCAACACCAGGTAGATTATATGTAATATTTATTTTATATTATTTATGTAATATTTATTTTAGATTTTTAGTTTTCATAGTGCTTTTGGGTAACATAGTGACGTTTACCAATAGAACAGATAATGAGTGGGTAACTATGGCAACATAAGAAAGTAGGAAGTGAGAATCTTTCGAAAGTAGCGTTCTTCTGCATAAGATCACCGTCGAGACAAGAAGTGTATTGTTGTAGCTCCGCAAGTTAGCAGAAAAAGTCTTATGTGAATGCATTAGTAGCGTGTGCGCTATTACGAAACAATTAACCGTAGAACTAATAATTCCTCTGTCCGATACTGCGCCCCAGAAAAGATTTCATCGCACCAGAGTTACTGAAGTGATTACAGATCCAGAGCTGCCGGGGAAAATATCTGATTTCTACAAGATCGTCACCTAAGGCGAGAAACTAATCAGCATCTTCCATTACTCCTTTTGAAAATTTTACTGTTACAGAATCGAGGAATATAATGTCTAAGCAAGGGTTTGAAAATAGTAGACATATGCTTGAGTAGGTGTAGACAATTTAACCAGTTTGGTCAAATGATGTGCACTTGCCCACAATAAATTGGGGTAACTTTGGAAGTTCTAACATGATCTATGTATAACTCCACTAACAGGTAAAGGTACACATTATGGAAAAGTCGACGCAAGCGTGGCAGAGCACCGCACGTAGACTATCTGCTTCTAAGACCTCTCGGAGGGAGGGAAGAGATTTGAAGGAGGACTAGATCCGGAGCAAGCGTGGTCAGGACCTCCAACACGTTCGACACCACTCTAGCCTACTGAGAGATCCAAGAGAATGTCTGGAGAGTCTATACTCTAGATCTGGGATCTAGATCCTTCAACCCTAAAACAAATGACGAGGAAGAACGTGGTGAGGGTTCAGGTGGTAGAAGAGCGCATTCATACAGAAACGTTGGGAATGAGCCCAGATCTCCCTAACAGGAGCCTCACATATTACCACAGGACCGTATACTATATGCGCGGGATAAGAAGAGCGATCGGGCTCCAAGTCCTGATTCGGTAAGTTTCGTTTACGTCCGTAAACATAGATGACAACTTTGAAATTTGAAATGCGCTATACACTGACATCTAGTGGCTAATATGCTAAGCTTTATCATGTCCGCCATATTTCGTTTTGATCTATTTCGAGGTTAATTATTAGCTAACCAGTTTACAACAATCGTATGTTAGAATTAGAATTTTAGTTCGTCCTTGGCAACATATACATGTTATGAGACACGTCAAAATGTATAAATATAGTATATACATAAAGTCAAATTGATGACACAATATATGCAGTAAGCAGCTTTTCTATGGTTTCATATGGTATTTGCATAGACTAATTTACTACAAGAAATGTCATAATATGAATCTTACAGGTTTGTGAATGTACTATGCTCCCAGTACTCATTTACATGGTTATAGTTCTAAAAATTCATTAACCGTATGAAAAGAATGTACATACAAAAATTTCTTAACCTTATTCTTAAAGTTTTTTAATGATGCAGCTTGTTTAAATGAATTTGGAAGTTTATTATGTAACATTATTCCTTTGTAGTTAAAGCTTCCTTCATAAAGGTTCGTTTGGTGCTCGAATTGCCAGTTTATCCTTCTTACGAGTGTGGTGGTAATGCACATTGGCATTTACTTGAAAATGATTTATATCTGTATGAACATTTGTGGATGTTATGGCTCTCGAAAGGGGATACATTATTATTCGTATACCTCCGTATAACTGCGATCTGACTGCAATTGAGCTGGCCTGGGCATAACTAAGGAATGTTTTCAGAGGATGCAACGTTACTTGTGATATCTTCGCCTAACTTACACGCTATTTTGCTGAACTGTGTTTTTCAAGGTTGACCACATTGCAGAAACAAAAGAGCGTCAGCTCTCGTTTGTTCCCCTCTGCTCAAACCACGCCGTAAATCCAGCGCTCAGCTTATCTTGCGTGTACTCTATATAACGATTGCTAGAATCGTATCAGCGGAGTATTTCGGTGTACGATACTGTCGCTTTTAGGGACTCTAAAAATCATCGATCTTGACGGAGTTTGAACTCACGACCTTAGCATCAGTAGGTTAGCGCCTAACCAACTGAACCACCGAGACTGACATGGAGAATGAATGCAGAAATTTCCGACGAGGTTGAGAAAAGAAATGTAATCAGGATGTATTATTAGAAATAATTGTGGAGAGAATAAATATTTATTATTAATTTAATGAATGATGACTGTTATTCAACGGTATGAGAATTTATGTCAAAATTAATATTGATTGTGTACGCTTTGCCAAAAGCTCGTTGAAATAAATAAAGCAAAACATTAGTTTACACGATTAAAAATAATGCATAATTGCAGTTTTTTAATTTGAGATTTAATAATTTTTTCTTGAACTGTAATAAACTACTTATCCACTTGCCGATAACAAAACGGTATGGTTATATGCATGAAATAGCACCAAAACAAAAATAACTAATGAGTACGTGGATTTGGATATTTGACTTCTCACTTTTGGCTAACGATCTCTAATTTAGTGTAAGGACCTTGATACATTATTTCTGATTGCCTATATAATAAGCGATTTTTGAGAAAATCAGACTTTTAGTCATGCTTCGCAAAAACGGTAGTCTGGGCTGGGAAATTTACTCTAAAATTTTCGTGTGGCATTCATGGAATACGCTGAAGTTAAATACGAAATTTGATGTTCAATTGACTTTGTTTTTGTGTTATGCTGTTCACAGACAAAGGCACATGTCACGCACGTAAGCACGCACATACATACACGCCTTTTCCTAAACATGCTTTTTGGATTCAGAGATCTCAAAATGTCTATTTCGAATAAAACCGATATGAAATTTTTGGGTGAAATGTAGGTAATAACCCTCTCTAATTTCTATGTACATGATAGAGAAAGTAGGTCATGAAGAAAGCTGAAGACATAGTCCAGGACATTGTTAGAATGTATACATGCAGAAATGCATGGCGATGTTTATGGGACAATGGTAAAGGGAAATTTCAATGATAAAAGGAAGCCGAGAAAGGAAATCTTAGGAAGAAGCATTACGTAAGTAAAGTTATTGTCGGTTTCAAAGAGGACGATTGTGACCTGCTCTTCATCTTCAGCATTATTCAGATGGTATTCCTCTCGCTACATTGGTTTCGTATGGTCCTGGCACGTGCTTGAACTTTCCTTGGACGTCATTGTTGGTATGCCCTTCATTTGGTGGTTGCACTTCTAAACGAAGGATCTAGCTAAACCTTATATACGTATAGATAAAATGAATTTACTACAAAAATACATGCAGGGCTTTCATTTCAAAATTACCCATTTATAATAAAGTCTCGTTTAGGTAGCTTATCAAGGTACATCATTGGTGTGAAATTATATTTTACGTTAAATTTGATCATTTATGAGATATTTTCATTTATTTCTTTTAATATTAAAACAACACAAATTTGTAATTTATCGTCTTTCACTTGGTCCTCACTATTCCATACAAGGAGTATGTTATCTCTAAAGGCCAAAGGAGCATGCGATACAAATTAACTGGACACGGAGTATGAATGGCGTCAAATGTACAGCACGGCCATCAAATGTTCAAACGTGGGAAACAACGTAACGTAGTATTCTCTGTACTAGTGAATCATTGCCTTGCAATACATTCATTATTTCGTAAAGTGGCACCAGCAGTTCCTCTAAAACATAACCAAAAATTACAAGATGGGTTACTTAGATAGAAGCTGTCATGTATTATGCGGTACATTACAATGAAATTGTAAAATGTTATTAGCGTTCTATATAATGCACATTCATCTGCTATTATAACTGCAAACTCTGATATCGCATGAACTACTTGAAAAACTTCAGTTCAGATCCAACAATTTTGCAGTGTTGCAAAAGCTATTAAACAATTAGAAAAGTCGGATTAGGAGATGTCCAAGAGCATAAGCATAATAGAAGACTTAGCTAATTCACTTAATAGGATAACTCTTGTGCCAGGTATCGAATGGCGAAAGTTAAACTCCAAAAATTCTAAACAAAAATAGCGGTTATAAAGCGATGTGTAAAAGTTTGAAAATTACCAATAAGCAAAACACGCAAGACGACAGGTCTGACATCGTGTGACGTCGAAAGAAGTATCTTCACATCTAATAATTATTAAATTATAATTTACGAATGTACATTGTAGCTCAATGTAATGGTATCTGTAACGACATTGTAGTTAATAAAGAGCAGTATGTATAACCGTTTAAGTGTAAATCCAGAATGTAGAGTTTCCAATGGTTGTAAGTCGTGCTGCGCAAGTGGTTTTCATGGTCAGGCAGTACCTACCTGCAGTTATTTACAAGCGCGAGATGTAACAGTACAGTCCATGTGCCATACACTTATGGAAAAACGCACACACCCTAATAATAACTGGAGTGAGAGACAAAAATAAGGTTCTGGTGAATCATTCGTAGAATTACTTTGAAAGAATTGTAGGCACATAAAGCAATATATTGTGACTTTGTGGGTTCGTAGAATTAAAAATCCAATTTGCCGAATTTCTAAATGTTCTTTATTTCTGTCGAAATACACTGTTCAATTCTCACGTAACAACAATACATCACCAATACAACACAATCTACAGCACCAAGGTCGATGACAATAACAAACATTAGCTCTCTTACATCAACATCCTTGTTACACAACTACAGCTGTCTGCTCGCTGGCTCGCTCGTACTGGCTGGCTGTATACAGCCAGAAGGTTTTTGCTGCGTGCCCACCCATTAAGGATTTTACCGCAGGTAGGATTTGAATTGAATTTTGTAGGATGAAGGTGATGCAGGTTTTTCGATTGGGAGTTAATTTAGAAGTTACCGAAGTACCTTCGGGTTGAAGGGGAGGATGCAGTACTTAGCACCCAAATCTTTAGATGCCAAAAAGCTTAGAAACATTATGAGGAGCTCAGCTTTAGCTGCTGATAGGATTAGCTCCTTGGTTATCTGTGGTGCCGGCATGCCATACGGGGGACCCGGTGCAGTCTAGATCGGCGTCTAGTGGGGTCATAATGTCCCAATGATCTAACAAGGGCGCTTCTTTGTGATGGTAAACTTGCGTATAATTTTGAAGCCCGGCGCCTAATTTCATCCTCCACGTATGGAAGACCTTATGCTTCGTGGAGCAACCTGGTAGGGAAATAACGTCCCACAGAATAGATAGACCGTAGTCCTCTATACTGTGCACGTTGAAGCCATGCTCTCCAGCTGTCTGCTGCCATGCCCCAGATCTCGCAGGCATATAGCATCATCGGGATTACCAGCGCTCGGAGGAGATATAACTTCATGCCAACTGGCATCGAGGTTGACCCCAGCATTGGGTACAGGGAAGCGATTGCTCCCTGTACCTTTGCCGAAAGGTCCTTGATGTGTCGGCGAAAAGTTAGACGTCTGTCCAAGTTTACTCCTAGGTACTGGACAGTGTTAGACCACTGTATCCTTCGACCTCGGTAGCTGAATTTGGGGCAGTCTGCGGGGGTGTGGCGCTTTGTAAAATGTATGGCGTGGCTTTTTTCCGGATTTACGGACATCCGCCAACGCCGGCACCACTGTTGTGTTAGGCGGAGATGTCTTTGAATGGGGTTGAGGGCTCTGAGGATGTGTTTGTCCTTGCAGAACAGAAACACGTTGTCAGCGTATTGTGCCATTACGACTCGTGGTTCCGTGGGGAAATCTGCCATAAAGACGTTGAAAAGGGTGGGGGATAGCACAGAGCCTTCGGGGACTCCGCCTCTCACTGGCCTTTAGTGTTGATGTTTTCCCCGCGACTGAGACTTTGAATGAAAGATGTCGCAAGAAGCTGTGTAGGATGTTGATCATTTGTGTTGGGAGCCCCATGACGTGTCACAATCTCTTATATAATCTCGCTGAATCATTTCTAGATCATTCTACAATAAAGCAGAAACCAAATTATCTCTATCAGTCTGGAAGTCACCACAAATTTGCATTTATCTCAGTTTGTTTCGGCAGACCTTTATCTGCATGCTATCTTAGTGTACACTAGCCGCGTGATCGTAAACTGATTACGCAAAATCTTAATTAGCTTGAAAAAATAGCCGCCGTCTGTTTTCTATTTGTGCCGAAACTTTTATGACTGTTGCCGCCACAGAAATCCACAAGATGTCCCCAATCTCCGGCTAGCAGGAGAAGAAGTGCCATGGTCCAACTCAGCGACATATCTAGGGGTCACCCTAGATATGAAGTTAACATGGAAGCCCCACATCACAGCACTGGCAAATAAAGTTAGCACTGTACAACAGAAAATCGACAATGGCGTCGAGGAACAAGATCCTCTTATACAAGCAGGTTCTGAGACCTGCACTATCATATGCCTGCCAAGTCTGGGTTATTGCCGCTAAATCACACCTGTACAAGCTACAAGTGTTACAAAATCGCTACCTACGTACCGCAACTAATGCCCACTGTTACATTCCCAACGATAACATCCATTCTGATGTCTAATTTCCTAAATTGACAGACCATATCCTGCAACTTTCCCGCAGCTTTTATGCTAAGCTTCCTGCCAGCTTCAACCATCTAATCCGCGGCCTCGGCGAATATGACCTCCACCCCGGAGAAACGTATGAAAGACCCAGACTTGTGTCAGGACCGCCATAACCACGAAATTAACCATACCAAAACACACGTTCACCGAACTACACAAACAATCCCAAGCAACTTCACCACCATCCATTAATTGAAACCCCATCTCTATGACAGTAAGGGATCCAATCCCGGAAGGGCAACAGTCGAAGGATCCTCCTTCGCGGAGGAGGACCCCCTTCAACGACCTCTGTGCTGTGTACTTTTACGACAACAGACATTTTACTTTCTTTGACACTTATAGTTGTAGACGAAGTAGTACTCTGTTCAGTTTAGCTATGTTATCGAAATTCGTGTGCATGAATTAACAGAATAACTAAACAGCAAAATAATTGATATAGCTTTTTCAAGGTAGCAACGTAAATACATACTTACAAAAAATTACTCCTGCCTTAAGCTATCCACTAAATGGAAAATAAAGTTGTATTTATGATTTTCTGACAAATCTGAGAGCCATATTTGAGAAAATCAACATTTTCGACCATGTAGTGATAGCCTGGGGTGGGGAAATAACTTGAAAACCTTTGTACCATTCTTGGAAGGTGCTTAACTACCGAATAGAAAGTTTGGTTTCTGAATTATTCTGTGCATAAAACACACAGAACACACAAACATATTCCTATCCTCTTTTTGTTTATTCAGGAGAAACGAAAATGTATATTTCCACTGAAATCTTGCTACTGAATTTTTGGGTGGAATATAATACCTACTATGATGTTCGTGGTACAGGAAGTAACAAGTTTTAAGAATATATACAAAGTAACAAGTACTGGATACGACTGCAAGAACACACATAAATAAAATTACTTGTTTCAGTCTAAAAATGCTGCAAAATTAATTAATGACAGGCTGTAATTTATAGTAGAGTATAAATAAACACAGATCTTATTTACATAGAGGTATGTATAAATTACGTTCATTACTGTAACACTGCCTTTGACATTAAATGAAATATCGGACCACATGGCTTGTTCGTATTCCCTAGGAAACCACCATATGTAATGCAAGTTCATATCACAATTTTGGTCAGATATTTTCCGGGTTTTATGCAGCAATAAAAGTTTAAAGTGAACTATTTCCAATATTTTATTTTATTTTTTTGAATTGCTGATACATATACGTTATTCAAATGGGAATACATACGTTTTTTATGTGCTAGAACCTTATACATTTAATATGCTAAGGAACTTGATTATAACGCAAATGAAATAAAGGAAACTTTTCAGTATGATAATTGTTAGAATGTTTCGGTATGTGGCAACTTCAGCGCATATAGCTATAAAATAAATAAAAGAATAAAGATTATTGAAATGTTTTACACATATTCACTATTTGATAAATGACAATTAATTAAAAAGAACTATGATATTATCGTCATAATGATAGATTATTGTTATCTTTTAAGGATATTTTCTGCGCTCTTATGTATTATTATGTATGGTCACCAAACTGTAACCTCTATGACCCGTACTCAGGAGGTTTCGGGTTCGATTCCCTTCCTGAGCATACTTTTTTGAGGCTTTTCCCTGATCGTATGGAAAATTACTTTCCCGAATTACCAATCTCTTTGTTTCAACTCCTTATTTAGCTTCGTCTTTCATCTGCTTGGCTACTTCAAGTTTATTACTGTTGGGGAGTGTCGGCGTTGCATGACAGGGAAAAAGGATTTTGTAACGTTTCTCATCCAGATCCGAGTGATACACTAGTTCCGGGCCCTCAAGGGGATATATGAGTTCCAAGGTAGTGAGCTGCTTAGCAGCATTTTAAGTTTCGCCTTTCCGGGCAGTTTGATTTTTACCGCTGAACATTTTAGTATCTATCAAGCACTTCTTTTTATCAACCAGCAGCACTCGTCTTAGTTAACCATTTGTAGCGATTCTCTGAGTGCTCTACAGAGCCTTCGTTTGCTGTACCCAAGTCATCCTTTGGTACAGCGTATCCAAGATCAGCTGCATTCCCTTGCTAATTCTGGGTTCCGCGTGTCGTTTGTTTCAGTTCCTGGACAAGTGGGTATTCCGGGCAATGAGACTAAATAAATAAATAAAACCTGAAAATCCTATCTCGGTTCCTAATTTCTTATACCGGGACATGACTTACAAATTTCTATTTATTAGAATTCAAAAATCTACAAAAAACTACAATTTACAATAACAATTTCTCAGATAGTAAAACAAAATAAAATAAATTTAAAAATAGGTAAATACAAAACATGCTACCAATTATCAAAATAAAACATAATACTGGGATCCAGTATTCATTTAACTGGTATCCAGTTAAATTAAAAACAACTACTAAACTACATATACCGGTTTCCGGTATATGTACACCATTGTACACCATTTTTCAATTACTCCCATTTAAATGAACCTTAACATCTATAATAATTAATAACACTTCCCACCTATAACAACATACATACTCATTAATACAAACTTTAAATATCTAAAAATATTAATATTTCTTAATAAATTTAATCAAAATATAAATATAAAATGAATTCCAAACCATAAAAAACATATAACCATTACAAAATTAAATAAATAATTTCATTCTAACAACATATTAACTCTGAAAACAAAATCCATTTCATCTACTTAATGTAATATATAAACCACAATAATATTTACACCTTTAAAAACCATCTCAAACATCCACTTCAATCTTACCAACTATCACATAAACATTATCATAATCCTTTTCTAACACTTCAAATATCCACTTCAAACCTTTAAACATCACAAAACTACAATGGGACTGCTGATTCTGCTGCGAAGTCCCGCGGTGTTTAGCGATTCCGTTCCTTTTGAGGATCTCACTGTTTCCCTTGGCCGTGCCATCCTTATGCGTTGGCATGATGACTGGTCCGTGCTAGGTGGGATGGTCAAACCTGTTCCTTTTCATTGGGCTACATCTTCGCGTTCTTCTCGCAGGGAAGAGGATATTTTAGCTAGACTTCGCATCGGGGATTGCTGTTGTAGCCATCAGCAGTTGTTACGTGAGGATCCAGCATTTCATTGTTCTCACTGTGGTAAGGCTTTCACAGTACACCACCTTTTAGTGGAGTGCCGTTTCCACACAACGTTGCGTTCGTCCTTATGTTTGGCCGCCAACCTCTGCGCAATGCTAAGGGACGACATTGCTGCTGTGGAGCGCCTCTTCGCATTTTTACAGGGCAGCGGTAAGAGCCGGTACATCTGATTTAATCACCCCTTCGTCGTCCTTCATTTTAGATGTTTCTCGGCACTCCTATTTTAACTGTTTTAGTGCTTTCAGTGTTTTTAGCGTTTAACCCTCTGTTGATGTAGACATTTTCTTCTTCCCACAGTTTAATCTAGGACGTTAATGACCTTAGCTATTGTGCGCCCTTAAACCCTACTACTACTACCAAGGTAGTGAGGGGACCTGGCTTTACGAAATACTTGAAGGACTCAGATCTAAAACTGTTACATATACAGCTCTCTCACGTCATCCCTTCATCCCAGAGGGCACTGTATCAAAATATAAACACAAAAAATCTTTTATAAATCAAGGTGCTAAGAAGACCACCTCCTAATTCTCATGCCAGCCTCGAATAAACTGTAATCGGGTTTTGTTTCAACCAAGCATTGTCTACGGGGTACAGTGACTTTCCTATTCCATGTCATTCTTTTCTAAGATTTTATAAACCTTTATAGTCGTTAAGTAATATATGAAATCAAATTAGAAGCTTTTTTACAGCTCCATGTCCGCTAGAAGGAATAAAAGTTTTCAACGGCGAAATAATGTATAAATTGATTGAGTGGTATCTGAGATAATCCTGTATAAATATACATATATACAAGTTGTATATTTAATAATATTAGTATAGATTATACCTCCAAGGATATTCTTTATTCATCGACACGTGTACAATATTTTCAGCCCTATAAAATTACGCACTACTGCGTGCCGTTAAGAGCTGATGTGAAAGTTGCTTGGCAACAAATCAGAGACTTTTCACAGCCCTTAGCGAATTTTGTCGCAGTTTCGAACGTTATATAGCTCGGAGCGCAGGGCAATACCGCTCTGTCATCCCCGAAATGTGGCTATGATCGATGGGCATGGAGCACATTCACAACTTTTTCTTTCTCTATTCTCCATCCCTGCAGCAGGCGCGATAGTGCCACGTGTCGTTTGGACAGAGAGAGTTCACCGCGGCCATCACAGAAGTGAGCATTTCATTGAGGCACTCGATATCATATCGGAATTAGGTCAAATTTTAAGAGCGCCATTAAACATAAATTCAACTTGTTTTTGTAGCGATATGTCCGCCCGCCCATTCTTGTATAACAATAAACTATTAGATATTAGTAATTTAGGAGTTAGTAGCAATTATGCATTATTCAATAGCAAACACCTGCGGCTAGAAATCACAGGAAAACTCTTGAAAATATGTAACTCGATACTTATTATTTGCCAATAAATATGGCCGTAGTTACCAAGGAAAGCCTGCTAGCTTTCGGTGCGAGTAACAGGACAATTTTGTCAAAGCTTTTGCTATCCTTAGTGGCGGCAATAAAAATTATTGACCTTCTTTTTGTGAGAGAAATAATTTACGATTTCTTCGGAGAAAAGCGTCTACCACAAAAATTTTCGAATGCCCTTAGAATATTCAAGTTGAAAGAGCGAGCTAATGAAAGCAAAGATAAAATAAAGTAACATTGGGAAGAGAGTAGCACTGGCATGAGTTAAGGAAATTCGGGAGCTTCGGAGAGTTCTAGAAAAGTCAGCGTCGGAGTGAAATTTAGGCAGTCTCGAAGAGAAGTCTCGAGTAGGGCGAATACAGCTCAAACCAACATTTGAATAGATAGAGTGAAAAATTCAATGCCATGGCCGGGATTTGAACCAAAGATTTCCCGGTCTTCGTCCGGTCACTCAACCTTTGAGCTACCATGACCCTCATGCCGTCATGACATTAAATTCTCCAACTGACTCGTTTATTTTCTGGTAAACCACTAGGGTTTCTCATATACAACGAGATACGCACCTTTTGTACTTAGATCCCAGGACATATTTATTGGACATTTAATCATCCTTCCACACTAGCCGTGTGTGGGCTAAGATTTGAATTGATAAAGTTCAAATCCCGGCCATGGCACTGAATTTTTGTCTGACTATCCATTGGAAGAACGATTATATTTCCAATGCGATATAATTTGCATTCAGTGAAATGCTAAGTGGATCCATGCTATTTTGATATTTACTTAAGCATTTTAAAGCTGTGAACAGTACGTTTACATCCACGATTGGTTCGTAATTCAGTGAAAATCTGCAGACATTCGCGTAAATGGGAACGCCGATATCAAAGAGTTATAAGACTCCCGGGTAAAAGCCCAAATTCCCTCTCCAGCCACATTAGCAGTCGATACTTTGAAATATCCTTGGCTTTCGCAGCTTTCGGAGGAATGTCTTTATCGTAAGCTTTCTTGAGTATGGTTTCAGCAAACTTCGTGTTTCCTTTGATTAGGAATGTCTGTCATAAACCACTAGAGTTCTTGCTAGCAGTAACAGTGTGTAATCTATATTCAATAATCTTATATGTAGTCACCTTTCACTTCTCTTGCTTTGGCATAGATTCCTTCACCTTGCTGAAAGCCGTTATATAGTCCTTGATCATAGACAGTTGAACATCACATACTTTAATGTTCTTGGATGAGTCCTGGATGAGTGCCTGTCTGAGTTGCAAAACAACACAAGTCCCTGGACTTGTGTAGCAATGAAACTCACTAACTCAGTAGCAAGTGGAAATGTCTGAAACTTGAGATTATTTTAATGTCACAGGATAGAGCTCAATTCTCATTTCATATTTCGGAAATGGATAACCTCACAAAATAATGTCTTTCACATAAACTTGGAGCGGTTCTCCTCCTTGTTAGTTGGATTTATATCACACGATGCGGTGACATATCTGAAGTTGGATTCGCCCCGTCGTGAGGTCTACGCCCCTCACGCGCAAAAGTTTCGCGCTCCCTCGGTGTGGCGACGCATGTAGAAGCCAAACCTTACCTTGATGTAGAAGGGATGAACCTTTCGTCTAAAAGCCGTGAAGGTGATGTCCTCGAAGATTTCTATAAATCCTCTCTCCGGCAGCTGCGGCGAGCGATGAGATGTGAAACTTCTCAGGCGTGGTATCGACACAAAAGGGATTCCACTTTCGGGCAACTATGGAATAAAATAATTTACTCCGTTTTAATTTACTTGGAATTATATTTCTCGACATCATTTTCTTCTTTACATGCGACTTTTTCCGCTGATGTATATAGCCCTTTACTATATTTTAATTTTCTCCTTTTATTTACAAATGATGCAACGGTTTTTTATTTAAATTATCTATCGTAGCGCCCCGTCGCGTCTTCGATGTATATTTTAAACGTTTACTAAACGTTCATAAATGATGAACTCCAATAACTTCTCGTAGTTACAAGAAGTCTTTTACCGAAAACACGTCTACCCTCTTCGAGAACTAAAGCCAGAAGAAAAAATTTAAGAATACAGTCATTGGTTCTTTTTTCTGTTTTTTTTTTTTTTTTTTGCTAAGCCGCCGCAATACTTAATTCTGATTGGTCCTACGTCATAATTTGGGATTTCAATAAAACCTAAGCATTTGTTACATCATCTATATGGCCTGCTTGGATATTAACTTAAGTTGAATTACAGATGGCCATGTTTACCTAAAATGTCCATGTATGCAATATCAGCTTCAAACTGGATGCTTCAAGCATACCTACATTTTTTCGAGTAACATATTGTTTAACTCTTTGAATCTGGACGTTATGTAAATGTTGTTCAGAAGGAAGAAGTATTTGGTGACTGTTCTCAGAAAATTCAAGATATGCATTCCATTTTTCATGAAAATATCTTAAACACATATTATTTTGATGTAAACTCTTAATAGTTCTTTTTTAGAAAAAATATTCTGTATTAAATATAGTTTAGGGTCGTGGATTTATTTTTTGAAAATCTTCGTATCGTATTCTTATTAAATCATGAACTTTTATATACCACTTTGGTATTTAATAAACTGTTTTAGAGTTATTGTGTTAATACACACATACACACACGCGCGCGATATCGAATTTTTGGGTAGAAAGTTTATACAAACAAATAAACATCTGGTATAATGGCATAAGATACTGACAGAGAAACGAACCTATAAATAACTGATTACCTAACTAAGGAATGTCACCGAAATCTTTCCTTGACCCCGCCACGTGTCGAGGAACACATTTTTTAATTAATCTGCAGGAAGGGAAAGCAAATTCTGATCGAGTTGCACATGATCAATCATCCCTCCCCAGACCTCAGTGTTAATTAACAAGTTGGAGGAACCAACTCTTGGGATTACATTGTTAGTTTTCCCTCCCCTTCCTGTTCTTTATTACCATTTTTTAATGTCTACTACTACCACCACCACCTTCCCTTTATTACTTTTTTGCGGGTCTGGTAATTCGCTCCGTTTCGCATTCCTCCAAAATCCTGTCTCGGTGCATTTAGATGTCTATCAAGCCTGTGACGTAGAATTAAGAGAAAAAGAGAGATCTACCCCTTCCAGTCTTGAGCCCTAGGGGAAGAGTATTAGCTATATAGATTTGGTTAAGCTTGTAACTGGCGTTTAAAGTACAATCCACATTAAATGGTTTTGTCTGTACACTAGCTTTTTCGAATGACGTGAATTTAAATCTGGAATTATATTTGTCACTTTCATTATCGTTATGCTCTTTTGATTTCTATGTCCGAGATATATTTGTACTATTTGTTTATCGAAAAAAAAAGAAAAAAAAATGAACATATGACCCAACAAAATGAAACCCAGTAGTTTCTGTCCCCTAATGAACTCTAAAACACAGACATATTGAGGGCTACAGTCGGAACTCAAGCTCGTGGGCCTAATGCCTAATTTCCTTGCAATTAGAACAGGGCTATCAAGTTATAGGCCAAAACTGGGCGGGTCTTACTACCCGTTTCTTTAGCATGTTTACTTTTTGCCATCAAAGTTTCATTTTTTGGTATAGAGTTCTTGATACTGTGTGGTAAAACATTACTTATAGATTTATTAAGTATTATAGATCATTAATTTGAATAATAGAAATTAATTTATGAACCAGTAATCTTATTTATCGTTTTAAAATACGCTTTTGAACATTTTCTACATTTTAAGTTTGATTTCCATTTTCTTTGAACTAGCAGCTATCGTTTTTATCAAGATGATGATGGTGTTTAAGGGAGCACAACTGCTAGGTCATTAGCGCCCTCCAGTAAGTAATGAAATTAAAAAGCCAAGTAAAAGACTAAAACCCTAAACAACAATCAATCAAATAAAAACAAGATAAAACAACCGCACAACGGTGTAGCAAAGACTAAAATAGAAACTAAAATCATAAAAACCAGAAAAAGGTTAAAATGGTTATAAAACCCAAATTGTTGGGGCCTAAACTCGAAAATTTATAGATAAAACGAACGCTAAAACTTTGCTCACCACCGTCTCGTCATCCGCGAGGATCTCAGCCAAGCTGGCCGGCAGCTGGAGAGACCTGCGGAGACCTGCTAGCCTAAAACAATCTAAAAATACATGGCGCACCGACAGTTCAACACTGCAGAGTGGGCAAACTGGAGCAGGTGTCCGGTTCAATAAAAAGCTGTGACTAAAATAACAGTGCCCAATGCGCCACCGAGCCAGGGTTACCTCCTCCCGTCGGGATAAACGACAGGAGGTCGCCCGAGGAATCGGAAGGTCCTTCACCGATCTCAGCTTGTTGCCACGCAGAGCAGACCACTCATCGCGCCAGCACGAGTGCGCCTCCCTGCGCACAACAAGCCGAAAGTCTTCCGCGGTAACCAGAGGGAGGGTAAGACTTGGTGTTATGGCTCCCGCCTTAGCCGCCGAATCCGCCATTTCGTTTCTTTCCAGGCCCACGTGACATTTTTTTTATCATGGATACCATTTTTATGATATGGCACTTGCTACATCCTTTCTCAACTTTATTAATCCAATAGAAAGCTTTAGAGTAGAATATAATTTAGATATTAGTGAAATATTCAAGAAACGAACTAGCTCAGATATTTCAAAACTGATAGAATTAGAAACATTGCAAACCAAATACCCTGAAGAAGAATGGACGCGTATTTTTATATACAGATGACTCATGTATAAGTGAAGATATGG
The DNA here is from genome assembly GCA_030765055.1 of Mantis religiosa. NCBI lineage: Eukaryota > Metazoa > Arthropoda > Insecta > Mantodea > Mantidae > Mantis > Mantis religiosa. The sequence goes on along the minus strand of CM060958.1, from coordinate 65,307,629 downwards.
AGCTGGACCAGGAGGCACATATCTGCATTCCCCCTTTTACAAACATTTGTGAAAAAAACCACGGCTAATTTTGATTGAGAAATTGATACAATCTACATTTCTATAAAATATTTTTTTTTTTCATTTATACCCCGCCTTTAACTGCAATGTTCATATCGGCGGCCGTTCTCCTTTAGAGCATATCGAAGGTGTTAACTCTTATTCGTTGGGTTTTAATCATTACATCAGGCACACATTTACACTCTCATTCATATTTGCAGACCTCACGGAAGATCTGTCTGCCGTGAGAGGGGTCCCGGTTTCGATTTCCGGCTGGGGGTGGTGGTGATTTTTCTCCGACCAAAATGATTCCCATTCTTCCCCAGAGTCCGGAAGTATGAATGAGAGTGCGACCAAACCAACGTCTAGGAGATAACACAATCGCTATATGTTCCAAAGGAGAACGGCCGCCGATAAGACCATTGCAGGCAAAGGCGGGGCACAAATGAAATAAAAAAGATTATAAAACTAAATTATAAAATTCTAAAGCTTAAAACTAATTCCTAAGCTAGTCCCAAAAACAGCTGATGACATGTTCTGACTTACCACTAGACATGGGGGTCTCAACAAACACCTGCATAAAATTGGATTATCGCATCGCAGGTACTGGCAGGCTGTGTTAGCCCGAAGATTGTTGCTGTGTGCCCACCCAGGATAGGGTGTAACCACAGAAAGGATTTTCTTTTCGGGATGGTTTACGATGGCTGCTTTTGTTTGAGGATGATGGATTGATTTCGAGGTAGTTTAGTACTCCTCTAAGAAGGATAGAATGCTTTCCTTTAGCACCCTGGCGTTGAAGGATTTAGTTTAATTTTGAATTGATTTTGTATAATTTTGAGACCAACAACTCTTGGTAGATTATGGGAGCTCAGCTTTTGCTGCTGCTGGAATTGCTCCGTGGTTACCTGGGATGCCCGCAAGCCATGTGGGGGACCCGGAATAGTCGGCGACGACGTCTGGTTGAATCGTAATCACCAAGAGACCTAACCAGGGCACTTCTATGCAAAGGTAAATGTTCGTATAATTTTGTAGCCCGGCGTCCAATTTCATCCTCCGCGTATGGAAGACCCGAGGCTTCATGGAGGAATCTTACTGGAAAGAATCGGCCTACTGAGTAGATGGACCTGAGTCTTCTATTCTGAGCGCTTTGAGGATATGCCAGCCAGGAATCTGCGGCCATGCCCCAGACCTCGCAGGTATAAGCATCAACGGCACTATGAAAGCTCGAAAGAGCTATAGCTTTACGCGGACTGGCATCGATGGAGAACCCAGCATAGGATACAGGGAAGCAATAGCTCCCTGTCATCTCCAAATTATCTGTTATGCAACAGAATGAATGAATATGGAACATCTATATATCTGTGAACAACTTAAAATCTATCCAGACTTGACCTCAAAATATTGGGAGGCAAGAAGGTGAATGACTGTTGCTAAATACCTGAGCATTATACGTACATATATTTCAAATTTATGTGAAGCTCTAGGCGCTATTGGAAATGACAGATACGTACTATTAAAATAAAATAAAATGTTGACTACAAACTTAGTTTAATACTGTTTATTACCAGCTCTCTTTATTATATTTGGTCATTTGGGCCACATGAGAAGCTAATATACATATATTCGTTATCAAGTGTACCAATTTATTACAGAAATGTAATTTATATTACTGTTTTTTCTTTCGTCTTTTTCCAACCGCCGTAGAAAGCATCCTTCTTTGAAATGAGTTTTATAGATGTCACATTATTATTTTCTTTCGCATTTTCCTCCTTCTGTTCCGCTTCTTTATGACATCTGCGCCTTTCTCCCAGTTTTTCATTATTATTTTTTCCTTCTTTAAAAAAATATTTGAAAAGAAAATGGTGTTTTCATGCTCCTACGTAACCACCGGCGGCTATGAGTTTTCTCTCATATTTCCAATTTTATTTCAATTTCTTGTATCACACTGCTGCCTTGTAGATGCTTAAGGATCCGTGTTAGGTCTCTGGTAAAAAACAAAAATTAAATGGGTAATTTTAGAACTTTAATATCAGCGATCGCTGATGCAAAAAGATCCACAATTATTAACTGATGTATTTGAAAGTTAAACCACGTGTTACATTATAGTTGTGTACAGAGTTTGAGGTTACTGCAACTAATATGAATGACTTAGGAAATTGCAAATATTGTCGATTTATACAAATGTCACTTCCGGGAAATTACTGAAACACTTAAAGCTAAATTCTTCCTGTAGGTAGCTTTAAATAATTACAAAGCGACTCAATTTGTTATTTTTACTATTGTGTTAACTTTATATTTTTATGAATGCAAAACATGTCACTAAATTTGAGTTATTATGTTACTGTCAATGCAATACATTAATAAATTATTCACAGCACTAACAGAACACATTTAAGGTCTTTATTTTGTTTTCTGTATGCTTCAACTCTAAGTTTCAGTAATATAGATGAGAAATGATGTCACGTAGATTGGTGTAGGTATTGGAAAATTGGAAAAATGTTGTTTCTTAGGAGGTAAACGTTAAAGGTAGACGTGCTGTTGTTATGAATTATTGATTTTAATCCGAGATTAGAATAATCATCCACAATATAACTACAATCCCCAAAATAGTGTGATATATATTCATACAAATTAAATTATTGGAGATTCGCAAATTCAAATTCGAAAACTAAATATCAAGACATTCGACTATATTGCAGATAAGGTTGCCTTAATTAACCAATATTTCTCAATATTCCGAATTAACTCACGTGTTTACGCGATAGAGAGATAATCCTTGATTATTTAATTTTTTTTTTTTTTTTTTTTTAAATTTAGTATTTCTGTTCCAGACAACCTAGTGGAAACTGTGACGTTTCAGGCTTTTGACGGTATGTGTTGATGAGAGAAGACATGTGCGGTTTTCCTCGCAAGTAATTTCGTAGGACGGGTTGTGGGTTCATTTCTTGCTCTTGGTTACATAGATATTTACTCTTAGGAGCAGTGTAAAACACGGCTGTTTCGTTTTTCTCTCTATTTATTTATTGTTTACGGAACTTCTCTCACACATACACACATTTACCTACCTACGTTTCTAAGACTGATTTTATGTTACGCATACAACACCAGCTTTCTAATCACCTGTACATCCGCAGGCTTCCTGACCAAGAGTGCCTCTCGAAGACCATTGAAGTGTCTCGTTAACTGTAAATTACCTCCCATTTTGAGGTTACTAACCATCCTTTCTACTGTCTTTGCTTGTCGCTCGGTCGAGCCTAAACAGAAACATCCCTTACAACTTTCCTTTTCGTATTTCCAATGAATGTACTGCTTCAGGTTTCCATGAATAAGAACGAAAGGATTAGAGGGTGGAGAGGTTTTCCATTGTTTAGCATGTACCTCCAAAGCCTTGCATGAATTCGTGTGCCTGAGCACTGTGTTTGCAGTAGATGAAAGAGAGAAGTATTATCTAACCTCAAACGTTAACTAAAGGAAGCTAGTTTAACTGATACAGCACTAGCACTAGTTTTCCAATCCCTCGACTTGGTAGACGACTTGCTTTTAGCCTCTACCTTTTTGGATGATCCATCTCGGCAAATCAAACAGAAACGAAACTGAACTTCAGAAATTACAGGACTTAGAGTTTGAAATATTTGCTTTTTATTCAGTGAGATTGTGACTGGGCACTGACGTTCTAGTACCGCTTTAAGTGTAGCCATGTGTGTACTCTACAGTCATTTTTGTTAAGTATTTTGTTTCTCTTATTATACTATATTATGTTCAGCAGCGAAACTGCATAAAATATCAGTGATTGGACTATGCAAGTAGCTACGAAATCTAAAATATGATGACTATGTTCTTTTAGGATTTTAAAAGGGTTTAAAAGTCAGAGGATTACATATTCTATTATAAACTATTTCATAGTTTTGGAGTTACGTAATAAAAGCTGCCCGATTACGCATTCAGGAAGTTCGACATGCGTTGACACGCTGCAAGAACAGGATTCCATCCAAACACTGGTGCAGTATTGCCAAGAACATTGCAATCTACTAGGCGGAACAAGACTTGTAAGAAGTGTTTAGTGAGCACTTAAATAATAAGAGTTTAATGATGAAGCCTGGGATTCAAGTACTTATGATAGTCGGCACAAACAGTGCATCTCGGATACGAGAATCCTAGTTGTTTAGCAGGAAATATGTATGAGGAAATTGGAGAATTTAGTGTCAGAACGGCATGTTGGCCATAGTAGCTCAATGGTTACCAATATCCGTGGTTCAAATCTCGGCCATGGCATTGAATTTTTGATGTTGATTCTATCTTCCCGTAGGGGAGGGGATCCGTCCCCTTCAGCTGCTGTGGTGCGGGCGCTGCGGACCCCTAGCACTCGTGGTACCTCTGACGTTACTAGAGGAACCTCGGGCCGAACATTCGAGCCCCTTCCTGATAGGGAGTTGTTCGGATTGGGTTGGACTCGAGGGGGCAGTGTTTTCCGATACCCGTGGGAGATGGGGTACGTCTCCGGACGGGGTTGAGGGAAGCCATTAATATTCCCGCGTACTAGCCAGCATAGCAAACTGAAGGTGTGCTAGATCACCAGGCGATCCCATCGGTAGCCTTCCCATTTTGGTGTTGGAGCGCGTAAGTGGCGTATCCACTTCCATCTCGTCTTAAGTCCAGAGGACCATAATGGGGGGCTCGTTAGTCTCTAGGTCTTACCCTATGGAAAGCCCCACGGAGGCACCTGACGCCATTAGCCTATATATGGCTAGGGTTGGGACAGGAATTTGTGACCATTCGTCGTTAATTTGTCTCCATCTTCAACAGCCACACGTTCGGGCGCAATTTGGGACAGGATTTCTATGTTGGACGCACAATTCTTTCTCTTCTCGTGTGAGTTTTTGCGGCTATCTATTTCCTCTGGTCACCAATTGTATCATCTTATTCTAAATAAGAGTTATGAGACATCTGTTTTTCAGGCGTGGTTCGGAATAAAGTTTCGGAGAAGTCAAATTCTATAACTATTTAATTGTATTATTTAGATTACATTTTGCTTGAACTTCCTTGCCCAGTCACCTCCTACATGTCGATAAATTCTTACTTTGTTGTATTTATACAGATTCAAACTATTACTTAAATGTTCTTGATCTTGCACCACTATTCATCACACTCACCATTACAACAAAAATCTCTCTCTACCAAGATTATTGATTTTTCGTAACTATCGTTACTTCTCTCTTAATTTTGTGATTGGCCGATTTAATACCACGTCACAATATTACGTCATATTACGTCATGCAATTATTACTTCGGCCAATCACACAATTACATACATTTTTACATATTTAAATTATTAAATATATTTACATGATCATTTTTTATAAATTTATAAACTTTTCATACTTCAAACATAGCCCAAAAGTACTGTTACAGGGTGAAGAAATGACTAATTTCCATCATTTAACTTACAGAGTTATTTTTAGACGTGGCGTATGACGTGATGTTGCGCATTAGTTCATGGTCGAATCCGACTCTTTATTTGTATGAAAAAGAGGTCTCAAGTTAGTGATCTGTCATCTTATCCACTAGCTTTATCAACAGTCTACTGGTGAAAGCAGAGATCTTACCCACACCATTGATTTGCATGACGTCACTCGCGCACATCCGAGCAAGGTCACGTGCCACCTCTAAAAATACATCTATACATGGTGTTAATTAAACATATTTAAATGTAAGTTAGTAACTATATAGATAGCAGTACGGGAAATGCTATGAGGCTTTATTGTTCCATTAAACATGAAAAATTGTTGCATAAAAGGGACATAGTCTGATCCCTTCCAACTCTACAGTTTTAATCTCGTTCTAGAAGCTCTGATTAACCAGGTTTCTATTTCCGAGACTGCTATGATAACTCGACGTTTCATCCGAAACCGAAAGCTGTAGCCCTCCGCTCCGAAACCGCCACGTGCCCCACGACAACTTTTTTAAAATTCTATATGCGTGGTATAATTTGTTTCTGAACACTTCTCGTACGTGGTCAACGCTTTGTACATTTTAAACAAGCAATAACGCGTGCTGCATTGTGTAAAAGTTTCTGTCATTAAATCACAAAACTCATGCGTAACTTCGAAAGTAATTACAACAACAAAAAAATGGGAGAGTAGAGATTTTTTTCAAACCACGTTGAAACTGTTGATCCCGGCTTTACAGCGCTCTCCCCCATATCTGAGTTATGAAACTTTCCAAACTATTTTATTATCCTTTTTTCGGCTCTCTCTCTTTCTCTCTCTCTCTCACTTTGGATTTATATATGTAATTAATTTTTATCACGTCGAATGTAGGGAACGAGGCAGCGAGGTCACCCACGTGGAGAGCTCGTGCTGCTACCTGCAGGCGCTTTGGGATGTTTTGTGTTGGAGTTTTGAATAGTTCTTAGATTATACCATAAATGTTTTGCTCCTAGTTAAATTTCCCTCATTTTTTATTCTAAATACCCTGAAATATGAGGTCTTTTTTTTTTGTAAAAATGAAAGTTACTGAAAACCGTTGAATATATGAATCCGTATCTCCTGCATCATAGAAATATTTTAATGTACTTTAGAATTTACTATAGGCTAACTTTCATCTTAAAACACATACATACACTATATGTACTGTAGTGGCCTATGTATTTGCACTGTACTCAATATATTTACAAACTATTTGTTAGTAAGAATGGCAGTGAGCTTCTGCTGTATCAATTTAGTGTACCGTTTCAAGCAGCTCGATCTCGCATAATAATTAAAAACGACATTACACGTGAGACAGAATCTATATATTACTATTCTACTTATCTTTATTATTAAAACAACTGTAGATAAATATCTGAGCAATAAATGGGGAAGGGTATATATGATATTTATTGATCTAGAAAATGCATTTGATTCTATTAATAGAGAAGCATTGTGGATAAAATTAAACAGTAAAGGGGATAAGTCAGGCATTTATAGAAGTAATTGAAATGACATAACAGGAGAATGAGTTGTGTATAAAACTATCAGGCAACAAAGTAACTAAATCTATATCGAGTAAGGCAGGAGTACGGCAGGGATGTAAACTTAGTCCAGTATTATTTAATCTTTATATGGATGGAATTTTAGAGGAGATATCAAGTTGTAGGGTACATTCACCAGTTATTAATAATCAAGAAATACCGGGGCTAGTGTTTGCAGACGACCTAGTAGTTGGTTAGATATCAAGTGGAGGGCTGAGAAGAGCAATCGAGGCAGCCAATTCTTATTGCAATAAATGGGGTTTGAAAGTGAATGAAAACAAAACAAAGATTATGGTCTTCTAAAAAGGATACAGGTTGCGTACGGATGAGAAATGGGAGGTTAATAGAAGAGAAATAGAGGTAGTACGGAGATTTGATTATTTGGGTACAAGGTTGAGTTCAGATGGCAGCTGGAAGGAACAAAAAAGATATCTGTGGCAAAAGCAAAATGGCCATGAGAGTGATAAGATCATGCTACAGTAAACTGCCAGATATAAATGTCAAATGGTTGGAGAGGATTTATACAGCAATAGTAGAAAATAGAATTTTACATGGATCAGAGGTTTGGGGAGTAGATGAGGCTTGGAGAGAGACTGATAGAGTGCATAGATCCTTTTGTAAATATATATTGGGATTACCGATAGCATCACCTAATGGGGCAGCACAATTGGAACTGGGCAGGCATTCTACTAAAATTAAAATCTTGACAAGGGCAATGAAATATTTATACAGAATCACTAACTTGGAAAATGGCAATATAATTAAAGAATGTTTTCATATTCAAAAGAGAAGTAATTGGGGTGGGTCTTGGGCGCATAAAATGAATGACGTGCTGAAGCAGATAGGTATGGGTCATTCTTGGATAAATGCAGAGTATGGGTATAAATGCTTCTGGAAAGAAGTTAAGCTAAGATTAGAAGATATTGACAGACAAGACATTTTCGCCAATACAAGTGACAAAAGCTCACTGAGATTATATAGAGAAATAAAAACAACCTGGGGGAGGGAAGGATATATAGATATATGTAGTAAGTTAGGGCGAGAAGGTTCTACTTGGGCAAGAACAGGAGTGAGAAACTTGAAAGGTATAGGTCAAGAGAGGGAGCATACATGTCCATTGTATGGAGAAGGGAATGCAGATTTCCATTGTATATTATATTATAGTCAAACAAAGATATGGAGAGAGCAGGCTTCACTACGTAAATGTGACAATTTGGAGGGTTCTGTCAGTAAAAGGGGAAAAGAACAGGAGAAACATAGGGAATTATTTAGGGAAAGTTAAAGAGAGATGGCTAAGAATAATTAACAGAAAAATATAGAGTGGGATAGGTGAAATGGCAAAATGTGTAAAAAGGAGTAGAGGGCCTCCAATACACAAAAACCTAGGGTTAGGTGTATGGGGACCGAATTATTATTCATTAGTGGGCAACATGATAGGATTTACAGCATTTAAGAATATATGGCATTTTCAGTATGGATTTTATAATTGTAATCTTGATTTTGTATTTCAATTTGATGTTGTAAAAGGAAAGCTGAGAAGTAAATTACAAAATTACAAATTACTATTCTACTTTCCTCAGCATATTATACGTTTTGTTATATTAATTTTGTCTTTAGTACGTTTATATGGTGAAGATCATATGACTGGTCGTATCCTAGTGAATAGATTTATCCTTTTGGTTTTATTATTTGTATTATTTCTTTACAATATCTCTAATTCTAATAAATTAATAGGTCATGTTTGAACGTATGTAAAGTCAACAGATGTATAAGAAATTGTGAACTAAACCTTGGTGTAACAAGATGGCGTAATTATTTACGCTAGGCTGGTTGCTTTTAACACATTAAGGGTCTACTGCGCTCTCTCGGGGTTAAAGTAAAAACGAGGCACGTGGAGCACGTCGAGTGATTCCACGAAAGAAAGAAATGCACAGTGTGCAGCGCGCCATCCCCCCGGAGAACTGGCGAAGCAATTAACAGAAGAGGTATCCCGCATCCTCACCACGTAGCCGGGTGATCTTTATATACCATGCGGGGTCCACTTACTGCTTGTAAACCTCAATCAGAAACCATTCACTGGGATTTGCTGCTCCGGACTCGCACACAAAAACGTGGTCAGAGAAAGGAGAGAAAAATCCATTTACTCGCTATTCTTCATCCTCATTCTCTCGAGGTGTGGAGGAGTACATTACACTGGTCTTCTTCAACTGGATCGTGTCGTGGAATCCAACTGCCAAGGGGTCGGATAATTCTGAAAATGACCTTTCCTCCTAAGGTCTCTAGGGTGCGTAAAGTGGCCTATTCCAGTCATCAGGGACGGGAGAATAGCTTTTTGCGAGTGGGAAAAAAGAAAAAAAAGTAGAAGGTGCACTGATAAAGAGGAGAAAAAGGAAATGAAGGAAATTTCCTTCACTTCAGCACATCGTACGTTTTGTAGTTCTATATTTTCATTGTTTCAGAACCTTAAGTATGAGAATATTTGCTCTTAAATAGTAATATAATATACGAAAGCTGTTCAATAAAGAGTGATCACAGTTTTTTTGACAACGTACCTTTACTCATCCTCATAATTTAGATGTTTCTTCTCAAAATATTCTCCACTGAATGCAATGCACTTGTCCCAGTCTTTGTACCAGTCTTCAAAGACAAACTGGAAACCATTTTTTGAGAGATCCTTCAAAATAGCCTTCGCAGCCTTCACCACTGCTAGTGATGATGGATAATGCCTCCCACGAAGGCATTTCTTCAAGTTAGGGAATAGCAAAATGCCACATGGGGCTAAATCCGCACTTTAGGGAGCGTGAGGGATGAACTTCGCGTTGAATTTTGTAAGATATTCAGCAAAAACATTGACAATATGCCGCCGCACATTATCGTGGTGCAGCATCCAGCCTGCTTCACGGAAATGTGGTCTCTTGCGCCTGATATGGACTTGCAATGTCTTCAGGACTTCCCTGTATTATTGTTCAGTTACTGATGTATGTGCAGGTACAACATACTGATAAACCATTACATGAATACCAAAGAATGAGATGACCATAACTTCCCCAGCAGAAGCATTCACTTTTGATTTTTTGGGGGTTGGTGATGAAGGAGATTTCCACACTGAGCTTTGCTGTTTGCTCTCAGGATCAAAATGATGTAGGCAAGTTTTATCAGCAGTGATTACGTTTGAAAGAAACTCCGGATCTTCCTCTAACATTAACTTTAACTGCATGTTACCTCCATTGCAGCGGTAGGCGATACTGAACATGTTTGAAGTTGCCTGGTTCTCACAGACGGGAACCAGGAGTGCCAACAATGAAACTACTAGGGCGTGTTTGTTTCACATTAAGCTAACACAATATAATAAGATTGAATTTTAGTGCGAAAAGTTATGACCGTTAAAAAATTATGATCATTCTTTATTGAACAGCCCAAGTGTATGTATATATATTATATATATTATGTTGTTATATATAACGAATACTGGTTATTGTTTTCTCATGATTACTTAAAGACTTATGAACTGTGGCTGAATGGTAAATTTTCTAGTGGTAAATGTGGTAAAATGAGCTAATATTGTTGTGTATTTACACACACTTTTATGACTAATCAATAAATAAAACTTCAGGAAGGATATACATAGAGGAGACCGGGACAAGTTGAATATGTTAAGAGTTAACTATTTTTAATTAATTCAAGTTTTGAGTTAATTTCGTTTTCTTTACAAACATCGCTAGAGCGGTCTTTTGTTGTGTTATACCAATTTGGATATATTTTTATTTTAATATTATCAATATTGTTTTGCAATTTTGAAATAGTATATGCAAAAATGTCATCTTGCCGCGGTACTGGGGCAAGATGACTGATCATAGGACAAGATGAAATTTCTGATATAATTTTAATATCTTATTATACTTAGAAATAATAATTGGACAACATGGTGCTGGGGTGGGTTTTCTCCGGGTCCCCCGGTTTGCACCACCATCATTCCACCAATTGCTCCATCATTCATTCATCTCAGGCGTTTGTCGCCCGCCTCGATAGCGTAGATGCTAGCATGTCTGTCTAGCGTTCAAGAGGTCCCGAGTCTGAATCTCGGTCAGGGTGAATTACCTGGATAAGGTTTTTTCCGGGGTTTCCTTATCCTAAAACACGAATGTTGGGTAACTCTAAGCTCCATGGATCCTCGGCACATTTGAGAATCATATCACCCATTCAATTCATCGTCCGATATGACTTAAAGAAGTTAAAGGACGAAAATTACACAAAAAAAAAAAAAAAAAAAAAAAAAAAAAAAAAAAAACATTCCCCAGGCGCTGGGCCGACCCTTGAACTCCGAACTAATCACGTCAATATGCTTCCGCTCCCACGCTCTGAAGGAACCCAAGCGACTCCTAACACCAGCACTGGTGAGAAAGGAAGACATAAAAAAAGAAAGAATAACACTGTACAGTAATTATTTTATTGAATAATAGTGATTAAATGGTTTTAGTATAGGAAATTATGATAATAAATTAGTACACCTCAAAATCACTAGCTTTCCTTAAAAAAAGTCGCAAAAATATTCCTCCTTCAAAGTTTGAGAAGTTTTCGTGCCACCATGCTTGGTATTTGCCACACTGTATCCAGTCTCCTAATAGAGGATCAACAAAGTTGTCATCACAGGCAGGACACTGTATATTCTTTGGAAGTTTGAGCTGACGACATGAGTGTCAGAAGTTTGAGCTTCATCTTTTTGTACAGCAATCAAAGTTCTTATACTTAACAGCATCTTTTTCTGAAATTTGAGCCTCTCGTTTATGTTGCTTTAATTGTTCCTGTGTCACCTTTAGTGTTTATTTCTGTACCAACATTTCTGTCATACCTGAGCTTGTTAAGACTTTGTAAATTGCCTGTGACTCTTGAGTTTTTCTCTGATGAGCTTTAAGAAATAGTTTGGAAATCATGCAATATGTAAATCACAAAAAATAATAAATAAAAACAACATTAAAACACATAGAAAGCACTAAAACTGTGGGAGCAAGATGACGTTATCATTTACTTGCCCCAGTCAATTTGCCCCGAGAGAGAACGTTAGAAATCTTTGATAATTACGATAGAATTAACAGCAAAATAAGTATTAATGAATAGTGACTGCGAAAAGCTTATTATATAATACAGTAATGAATAGCAACGAATAACCAGGTATCGTAGCTGTAAGAACACGAGACCTTATGGCGAGGTCTTGAAAATTACAACACGTCAGAGAAAAAACACGAACTAGGGTAAAGAGAGGTATTTACGTGACATAGGCAATTTCGTGATACTTTTCGAAGTATGTCACTGATAAACCAGTTGATGTTAACTCTCCTTTCACTGTTCGTAGAGTCTGTTTAGTTAAGTCATGTGCATGTCGGCCGACTCCTCTGACGAATCCTTATAATATTTTTACAACCCCGGCCCTCCTTCTTCCACTTCGTTCTGCAAGGCTGTCACCTTTCTCGATACGACATGGGTATCGTACGAGGTTTCGTCTAAATAAGTTATCCTATGTTCATTACTGCAAAACTTCCTTAGTTTTGACAAATGTATGTAACGCCGAGCTACAATTCTACTGGATTCCATAATAATCCTTATCTTATTCAAAGTGCGATATTTGAAACCCAGCTCCTTTAAGAGGCCGCGCAAAGTGCAGTGCCCATTAGGAAAATCACAAATTTATTGCAAATGTGCAACCAATTCATCTAAGGTGGGCGCTCTCCCTTTTGCATAGAATCTATAAATTTCTCGGCGAATTAAATCGCATGTTAAATTATCTACTTTAGAGAAACATTTCCTTCTGTTTTCACACTTGATCGGCGTCTTTGGTGTTCCTTTCGTCCCAATATTTCTTACTGTATTTCTGTGAATACCCAGAATTTATAATCAGTTCATTGCATGACCCCTTAGCAAGATAATTTTCAGCACTAATTTATATGTGTTCAAAAGAAGCGCTTGAATTTGCTTAGAAACAGTTCCCGTTATAACTTTGTTTTTTGAGGCTTTTCCACTAACATAACTCAGCCCAGCAACACTTTCCAATTCATTCACACTATTGTATTCACTTTGATTATTTTCACTTAACTGAAAGCTATCTACTACTTCATTTGCATTTACCGCTGCATTTCTGTCCCACTGTCTCCACATCGTGACAAACAACGAATTTCTGCACGTAATGAAACAGATCAACTGGAAGTTGGAACTTTGGCAACTGAGACTCCACGTGGAGCAGACATGCGACTGTCACTTGGAGAAAATCAGGGTTGCGGTGTGTGTGTGTGTGTGTGTGTGTGTGTGTGTGTGTGTGTGTGTGTGTGTGTGTGTGTGTGTGTGTGTGTGTGGTGTGGTGTTTTAGGACCCGTCGACAACAAGGTCATTTGGGCCTCAGGATTGCTATTGGTCCTCAGCGACAGTGTTCCATTTCTGAAGTCTGGAGATAGATTTATGACGGTCATTAGTGGGTGGTAGGGTGAGTTTCCTTTGAGAGGAAAACTGCACTCGAATTGAGTAGACTGACTTTAGTTGACGTATTTATCTCTATAGCTCAGGAGCTCTCGGCAGGCGCGTTTCTCGGGCGGATGACGGTGGAAACTAAAGCTATGTTAGGAGAGGAAAGTTTTCAGCCATTTTCTTACGAGGTTTTGTCGTGTGTGTTTCTGTGCCATTATATAAAGAAGATTTATCGCTAAGTGACATGTTATTGGTAATCAGTTTGTAGTTATAGTTCCACACTATTTATTCGTGTTAGTGTTATAGTAATACAATATATTGGGGAACCATAAACCCTTACCTTCTGGCACTGTTTTCTTAGCATTTTTGCCATTGTAAAAATGGCTTCCTTGCATGGCATGTCATTTGTGTTCATAATTTCAAATTGTCATATTTTATATGGTGTACATAAACAAATTTGTTCGTAATATTATTTAGAATAGTAATACGCAAATGGTTTCAATGCTCCTTCTTTCTTTTGCCACATTGTGCCAGTGCTCAGAAGATGATGATGTAATATTTAGGTGGATAATTGTTATGCAGCTGATATATCGAATGGCTGCGTTGATTCTGATTAAATAACTCAGAAAAATTCAACTATTATTTGGAAATATAATGGTTTTCATCATTCACGAACATATCCCACCAGTATCACGAAATTAAACACCCATATCACTAAATTACCTGCATAACGATACCTTAAAAATCAGACTTTTACTATTAAAATGTACTGTCAAAATGAATTAATAATTCCACATCTGTCGCCTCTAATGACTTAAATAACATTATAAAATTATAAGTACAGTGTTTTATAACCTCAACAGAACAAAGAATGTATGTATATAAGAATATACCTCCCAGGCCAAAAAACGGCAGCAGCGGTCTCAATGTACAAATGCCTAGCAATGTGCAGCGCAAGTACGAGGGCTGTTCAATAAAGAATGATCATAATTTTTTATGGTGATAATTTTTCGCACTAAAATTCAATCTTATTATATCCTGTTTGCTCAATGTGAAACAAACACGCCGTAGTAGTTTCATTGTTGGTACTCCTGGTTCCCGCCTGTGAGAACCAGGCAAGTTCAGACATGTTCAGAATCGTCTACCGCTGCAATGGAGGTAACACGCGATGAACAATGTGCGAATTTGAAATTCTGCTTTCGTCTCAACAAATCTTCAGTTGAGGCCTATACAATGATACAGGAGGTCTATGGAGAGTCTTTTCTTCCCTATAGCACAGCTCGAAGGTGGTTTAAAATGTTTAAAGATGGGAGACAATCAATTTCAAAGGAAGGTGGACCCGGTGCTCCAATTAATGCTCTTAGGGAAGAAAACATCAACACTTCTGCTGCCATTGTATGGAAGAGTGAAGATCAACAAATTATCCTAAGATCACTTTCTGAAATACTGAACATTTCATTGGGTGCCACTCACACGTTGGTGACAGAAACATTACACATGAGACGTGTTTGTGCGCGATGGGTTCCAAGACTGTTGATTCCCGAATAAAAGGACATTCGCATGCAGGTCTGCATGCAGTTAAAGTTGATGTTAGAAGAAGATATGGGGTTTATTTCAAACGTAATCACTGCTGATGAAATTCGGCTACATCATTTTGATCCTGTGAGCAAAGAGCAATGCTCAGTGTGGAAATCTCCTTCATCACCAACCCCACATAAAAGCAGGAGTGGTTGCTTCTGCTGGTAAAATTATGGTCATCTCATTATTTGATATTCAAGGAATGGTTTATCAGCATGTTTTACCTGCACACACATCAGTAACTGGACAATACTACAGGGATGTCCTGAAAACATTGCAAGTCCATATCAGGCGCAAAAGACCACATTTCCGTGAAGCATGCTGGATGCTGCACCGCATATTGCCAAAGTTGTTGCTGAATATCTTGCAAAAATCAACGTGATGGGCATCCCTTACCCTCCCTATAGTCCGGATTTAGCCCCATGTGATATTTTTCTATTTCCTAACTTGAACAAACACCTTCGTGGGAGGCATTATCGATCATCAGTAGTAGTGGTGTAGGCTGAGGAGGCAATTTTGAAGGATCTCTCAAAGAATGGTTTCCAAAAAGTCTTTGAAGACTGGCAGAAACGCTGGGAGAAGTACATTGCATTCAGGGGAGACTATTTTGAGAAAGAACATCAAAATTATGATGATGAGTAAAGGTACGTTGTAAAAAAAAAGATCATTATTTAACAGCCCTTGTAGTATCCCGTCCTTAAGGTGGCGATATCTCCTGATAGGAACTTAAACTCACTCGTTCGTCATCTTGCCCAGCTCGTCAGCTTGCTCCAATCTTCCATCGGTGGTAAAAGAACAAGATTGTTCAGAGTGAAAGACACAAGCAGGCAAAGTCGTACAATCATGTTGAATATTTCAAATTTATTGCTTCATCACAAGATTAAAGGATTAAGAAAGCAAACACACAAAACACACACACACACACACACACACACACACACACACACACACACACACACACACACACACAAACGCGCGCGCGCGCGCGCACACACACAGTGCAGGCGATGTTCAGCATGTTCTCATTTTTTGAGGCGTTTTCTTTTCTAATTTCGTAGTGTAGTATACCTCAAATATGCGAATTTGCTGTTTCTCTGCTTCACTCAGAGCAATATTGTTCTTTAAAACACAGCTCTCTCTCTCTCTCACGCACATACACACATGCACATATACATTCAGTTTCTCGAACGCTTTGGATTTTCAAAAGGTTCATTAGGGAACTGTTTTAGACGGCGGAAATCGTTCCTAAAAGGTCTTATCTTGGAAAATAAATTAATATGCTTTCTAATTACCTATCAATAAAGACAAAGTGTGCAATCTAGTAATGTTTTTCTCTATTCCAAGAAAATTTTAGTACAATATAAGACGCCATTGATCTGTTTCCCGTAAAAACACTAAACAAGTTTTGTTTCAGTTACTGTGTTGATCCAAATTATTTCCAGAACCAATACTCTTTGTTAGTCCTCGCATATTACACATTTCGGGGAACATTCTTCCTAAATTTTAGTCTGGTAATAATTTGTTTATAATCGATTACAAACCATGTGAAAAAGAAATGCAATGGCGAAAGTTCGAATTCTGTTTTCGTGAAAGATAAAAAAAGAAAGATTGACGAACGCATCACATTGGCGTCATTTGTCTTCAGGATCGGAATCCCTGTCGTAAACCAAGAGATAAGAAGGGTAATAAATTGACCAATTTTCCTCCTAGTAGAGAAATTCAAAGAGAAAGAAATAGGAATGGAGAAGAATAATGGCCATTAAGACAAGAAAAGAGTTACGATGAACTATTAGGTTTTCCTACTATTTAGTTGCCATATATTCCGGTAGTTTCTCTTTAGGATAACTTTCGCTTTATGATTTCATCTAATTGAATCATTCACTGGACGTAGGTTGCATGCATTAGTTGATAGTGTATAGAGCCGGTACTCTTATTGAAATACAGGGTGGAAATTAACGTTTCTCCACGCTACCACTAGTGGCTATAGGGAACTTACTTAAATTGAAATTAAATTATTTTACCTGAGCTAATTTTTTATCTGCAAGCTATGTCCATATTCGAGTATCTTACGCTCGATTGCCGGGCAAATGTTCTTCGTATTTCACAGCCCATTCTTATAAAATTAACTGGAAGGGTAGAAACAGATTGAAAAATCTAACGCATAGCAGTAATTTGAACAAAAGATGTTGTGTCACAGACTTATTCTAAGCTACCATAACAACATTAACAACATAACAACATAAAAATAACATCAAATTCTTCATGTACTCACATTTATTCTTATAAATCATAAGTGGTTGTCAAATTAATGTGAGATTATACCCTAACGAGACTTACATTAATCATAGTTTAAGCATTGTTGGTTAAATCAGTGGAAATTGTTCGTTATAAATACTTATGTATAGGACAAGGTTGGAAAGGTACAATTAGACTCATAAACTCAATGCTATAGCCGAATTTGAATCTCAGATCTTCCGGTCTCATTTGGTTGCTCCAAATATTCTTACGAAAGTGTTTTTTTATCTAATTATTTTTTAGATAAACCTTTGAAGCAATAGCTAAGTCACATTTCGTCAGAGAAAAGTAATTAGTATTAGCATTTCATTCGGAAGGGGATTAGGTACTTAGCCCACCATACTGGACCCATTGTTCCTGCCCCCTGGGAGGAAGGATGAGGCGAAGGAAACAGAGGGCGGCTGATCCAAGGAGCCACGACAGTGCAGAGAGCAGGGTCCCTACAGTTTACTTAGATAGAGACTTCCTCCGACAGGCCAGTACAACGAATACGCTCCCCTACTGCGGGACGGTAACGAGGCCAGCAGCCGAGTCCCAAAGGTCCCAGGCAGGCGATCCCAGCCCCTAAGGTCCCTGTCTGGCGGTCACGAAATGGTGAGAGATTGGCAACCAACCTACCGGAGAAGGAAGTAGTTTTCTTCAAAGCATATCATTCCGCCATGCACCGCCGAGACACACGCCGACACTTCTACCCTGAAAAACCCCATCAGATGACAGATGATGTGAAATGACAATGGAGAGGAAATGGAGGGACGGAAAATTAGGGTGATGTAATTAACCTACCCAGCAGGTCAGGTATGTCGGCCACGAGAATCGAACCTGGGCCTCCCGAATGAGGGGCACAGACGAAACCGCCTGAGCCATCCCACTCGGTGAGAAAAATGATAGTCAACTGTTTTAGAACTTACAGTGGCTATGGAATTGCAACAAACAACATTTACAAAAAAATTATTTGGAACCATAACTAAGGATGTATCGAAAAGCAAAAAAATGTTATTTAAATTATTTATAATTTTTGTAAGAACTACCTACATCTTTCTATAGAACATTATCGCCTGTCGCTTAATATTTACTAAACTCATAAGTTTATACAAAATTTCTTTCGAATAAAGGAGATTTCATGGGCTATTTCCATTTAAAGTTGTGGTAACTATTACGTGAGCACCTTTAATCTATGTTAATGTAATCATGTGGTTAGAGCCATATTTTGATAAAATCTAACATTAGAAAAGTCATGTAAAAGGTAGCTTTGCAACGGTATTATTCTCACTTGATGTCCGGTGTTGCGTCTGGGGTCGTGGGTTGTATTCGTCCACCGGGAGGACGATGACGAAGCTGTAAGTTGCTAACTCTTCTTGGTCCTATATGACACTCCGATGTATTTATGAATCTAAAATATCTCCGGATCTGCTTATATCTGATCCATGAGAAATCTTATTTTTCTGGCGTGGTCGCGAGTGAACGGATACATTTTCTAAATAAACTTACAAACCAATGAATTCTTTTTACTTTAAAAATATCAAGAAGTTCAATTTAATTTCTATTACTTATACAATTTTTCGTATAAAACTGACAATAGTATTGTATGTCTTGATTACAATTAAAAGAAAACGAATATTAACTCTTTGACAAGGTTTCGTCGCGGTACTGCATTTATGTACATCTCTTCACCTCAACGTTGTTCCACCAAAAGACACCTTCTTTCCTAGCTATTCTCCCAAAATTATTGATTTTTCCTTCTTGTTTCTATAACAACCAAATAAACTTCTTTTCACTGATCTACGTCAACAAATTACGTAATATAATTTTTGAAACTCAAATAATGAAACATTACATAATTTTGTATACCTATTGCATCATCTCATGAACCACTTTATTTCCATATCGATCCTCAAACCACATATTTAAGCATTTTTGAACTCTTGGGACCTCAACCAACGGTAACAACTTGAAGGTGAGGAGGCTAATGCACGTTATTACAAATTTGATATTTATCCTAATTTTAGTTTTTATATACACATATACATATCCTTTTTCTAAGAATAACTTCTGTGAACTTTTAAATTTATGTCAAAATGTATTTTTCGTAGAACTTTTTATATCTAAATTTTGCTTTAAATGCAGTACTTTCTCTTCTTACTGTACATAAATAGCGAAAAAATATTAGCTTTGTGAGAATGGTTTACAAATGAACGCTAATGGGTACATAAAGTAATCTAAATGAACTTCGGGTTTTTATTTATTTTTTGTCCATTTGCTTCATGTTGATCAGGGATTAACGTTTGTACAAATGGCGACATTGTACAGGTACGAGAGGGAATACACGAGACTGGAGTGATAGTTAAATATTTAAAAAGTGATTCGTTGAGAGTCGGCGCTGAAATTGCACTAGAAATAAACAAATGATAACTTAGGACTCTGTAAAGTGGGTATGAAACAGTTGAAAGTCGAAACCAATAAAAATGAATATCTCGCAAATAACTAATGCCACAGAAAGATACTTTGTATGTTTTTAAGAGATCTACATCTTTGTTGTTTAGATTAGATTAGATTGATTTGCGTTCAGTGGGTTCACTTGTAGCCAGAAAATTCTGTGAACATTGAACATGTCCAGAGGTATAAAGTTTAATAGCATATATATGTATAAAAGTTAACATAAGACACATATTATAGTATATAAGCAATATGAAAAACAATATGGAAAACAGAGCAGGGATAATTATATATGATACAGAATGAAACACTTTTTAAACCAGCTTTCACTTGGCTTATGCCAGTACGTCTCAACCTTTTTGCAGTGGATACCATTCTTGTTATTTATTAAATACATATACATTAAAAATAAACTTTCAACATGCATCAAATATTTATTACTAATGATTTGTCATTGGAATAGTTAGATACTACTTACAGAGCTACAGAAGCATTATAAGGATAATTTGTCATTCAGATAATCTTGTACAGAATAAAAATATTTTGAGCAGATGTATTCTCTAACAGCATTTTTAAAAGCACAGAAATTATTAATTTTTTCTTTAAGAACATTAGAAAGTGCGCCAAATATTTTGATAGTTTCATAATGCACACCTTTCTGAAAGCAAGAAAGTTTAACACTGGGATAATGGATATTATACTTTTGTCTAGTGTTTATTTTGTGAATTACATTATTTGTTGCAAATAAGGCACGATTGCATACAAAGAATTTTAGGATCGAGAATATATACATGCAAGGATGCGTTAACATCTTCAATCATCTAAAAAGATCTTTACAGGAGCATCTGTTGTGGGTGTTAGTAATGACTCTTATAACCCTCTTTTGCATAAGAGGTTGTAAGTTGTAAGTTTTTGTAGAAATCTCACGGCTTGCCGATTTACCAACTATATGAAAGTATACAAAACTAACACACGATGAAAAGAACTTCAGGTGATATTTGAAAACAATTCAATATACACATCGTATAATTGCACACACATTAAATATTTGCGATTTTTAATAGAAATTTCTTGTACTTTTGGTAACCTCAAACGCCTGCACCGTAAACATAAAAGGTTTCTACGATAGATGATGGTCATAGAAGCTTATCTATATGCTTATTAATGTCCTACTTTTATCATATCGCTTAAGCCATGTTTAGGAACTAAACAAAAACGATACGTTTTCAATATAATGTATAATTGAAGTGGCTGGATTTTCTTGAATATCAGTTCTTAAATAATTGTAACAGTTTTTAAATAATTAGTAAACTGTAAGAGATCTTACTACAAAAACCATTTGATATTAAAACACACATATTTTTGAAAACTAAATGTTATTCATGACGATATATCTCCTGTTGTTGGTTAGAATGATTCAATATGCAGGTCCCGAGTTCGAATCTCGGTCAGGTTGAGTTACCTAAATAAGGTTTTTCCGGGGTTTTCCCTTATCCTGAAAGAGGAATGTCGGGTACCTCTAAGCTCTATGGACCCTGGGATCACTTGAACATCATTTAACCCATTTCATTCATCGTCCGATATGAGTTAACGTTGGAGGACGTAAATCACAAAAAAAAAGTGTTACCACTATTCAGTTGTTTCCCTTGATGTAATGGGAAGGGGGCGCAACTTTAACGCCAATATATAGTAATCCATTTTGAATAGGTTACAGTCATTATACAGGTTGTGCTGAATTTAACGCGTTTAAAATATTTTCCTATAAAAATGAAATCACTGGAAGTGCTGACTTGTTCCGTGCTAGAAAGTGTAGTAATCCGATGTGAAAGGAGTGTTGCCTGTGAAACTCTTAAATTGCGAATGAGGAGACACAAAGATGGAGCAGATAAAGAGGAAGAAAGAGTAATAGATGTGGCACCTTTGTAGCTGAGTCGGGCAGAGTCGAAATGTCCATATAAATAAATGGAACAGTTTTAGCAAGAAGAAGGAAGAGGATGCGGCGGGTGGCCTAAACTTGTAGGAGTTTACTTCTCCATAAATCAGACGCTCGACAAAGGAGCTCTCCCAAACATTAGCGGAATGAGAAACTCCATAAACCGGCGTCTTCCTCTTCAGAAGAAATTGCAAAAACGCGTTGCTCGCCTTCGACTAACGAAATCTTAGCCAAATTATAGGCGTGCCCATTGTACTGCTGCGCTTACTGCTTAGGACATATTGTGACACCTTAGTGAAGCACGTCGCTACCTTGATTCAGACTCTACAAGATGTAGAAATTAATTGTTCTTTTACACTGGCCGTGTGTAGGCTAAAGTGTGGAAACGTAGAGTCAGACTGAAAAATTCAATGCCATAGCCGGGATTTGAACCACTGATCTGGTTTCCGTCCAGCTGCTCTAACCATTGAGCTACTATGGCCAACGTGCCGATATGACATTAAATTCTCCAACTGACTCGTATTGAACTTTTCAGTCTGACTCTACGTTTCCACACTTTAGCCTAAACACGGATAGTGTGAAAGAACAATTAATTTCCATTAATTGACCTAATAGTGGTTGACTATAAAGCCCGGGCCTTAAAGTACTTACATGGAAGTCGCCATTAAGGTAGTTGTCTCATCTGTTTATGAGAACTCCTAAGTGGTTTACCGGAAAAAATACGAGTCAGTTGGAGAATTAAATGTCATATCGGCATGTTGGCCATAGTAGCTCAATGGTTAGAGCAACTGGACGCAGACCAGAAGATCCGTGGTTCAAATCCCGGCTGTGGCATTGAATTTTTCAGTGTGACTCTACGTTTCTACAAGATTTAACATGAACACGTTATGATAGCAATACAAGATACAGTGTGTTCATAAAGTTCCCGGACTCACATTTTATACATTTTTATCACTTTTATTTTTTAATACAAACTAAATGGGTATGCGCATTTGTTGCACACGCCTTTACATACCTGAAACAAATTTTGAATGCCATTTTTTGGAATTTTGCAGTCTCTGAGAACAATAAGTACACTGTTGTCAGCAAACGGTTTTGCGCGCATTACTTTTGTGACGTCCGAGTCCACAGCAGCTGCTGAAAACAGTTACACATTTTGCACAACACTTTCCATAATAAGTTTTTACAGCAAGTGCCAAATATGATCACTTTTTCTTGCAAACATAATTTCCCTCATCGACGCATGTCCCGTGACACCTTTTAATGTTGCTGGGTATTATTTCAGCAAACGTTAGAAGCTGCGACTTTGAGTTCTTCTAGTGAGAGTGGGTTGACACTATTCACTTATTCGCTCAAAAAAGGAAAAAAATTCCACAGAAAGAAATTTGGAGAGGTAAGATCGGGGGAACCTGGAGGCCATAAATGTTACGAAATAATTTGATTGCCAAACATCCCCTTAATATCTCCATGGTCTCGTTTGCATTATGATAAGTGGCACCATCTTGATGAAACCAACTATCACGTTCATCCCCTTCCAGCATTGTGAGTGCAGAAGTTCTACACAAACTAATCCAGGACGCGTAGGTTCAAAGACCCTGGCCTCCTTCAACCAGGGAGTTACCGAGCTGTCCCAAAAGGGCGTCCGGCGCCTCCGTGGGTCTTTCCATAGGACAAGACCTAGAGTACTAACAAGGCCCCCCATCTGGTCCGAGGACACAAGACGGGATGGAAGTGGATACGACACTTACGCGCGCCAACACCATTATGGGAAGGCTACCGATATGACCTCGGTGGGACCACCTGGCGATCTAGCACACCTTCTACTAGCTCTACAGGCTAGTATCCGGGAATATTAATGGCTTACCTCAACCCCGTCCGGAGACGTACTCGATCTCCCACGGGTATCGGGAACACTGCCCCCTCGAGACCAACCCAATCCGAACTACGCCCAAAGGGAGAGCTAGTAGCTAGTGTGCTAGAACACCGGCGGCCCTACCAATGTTGTTTGGTAGCCGGTCCTTTTTGGATTGGCGCGTAAGTGGCGTATCCACTTCCGTCCTGTCTGCCGTGTGCAGCGGCGGGGGGGGGGGCAGTTTATAAAATAAGTACTGTCCTATGGTAAAAAAGCCCGAGAGGTCCGGGTTCTGGTCCTATGGGTCCAGGACCAATGGGAGTGGAACCTCAGGCATCAATTTACTCCCAAAGGGAGGTGCTCGAATGTTCGCCCCGAGTTTCCTCTAGTAACGTCAGAGGTACCACGAGTACTAGGGGCCCGCAGCACCCGCACCACGGCAGCTAAAGGGGACGGATCCCCTCTTCTACGGAGCTCCTCCCATCATACTGCTGCACCACAGATACCACCGACTGCTTCCTCAAAGAAGAAGGGTCCAACAATCCTTCTTCGCGATACTAGTTCGGGCGGCCGTAGCTCCTGGACGACTTTAACACGATAGGGGTGCAGTTTGGCCACTTTAAGAGCTTTTTGTGTGGAGCTAAAAGATGATCCAATTTATTGTGCCAAACATCTAGGTGTGTCGAGATAGCAAGTCGCTGCTCGATATCATGAACGAAATCTTCTCTGACTTGGGTCTAGCACTTCGTCGTCCATCATCCACGCAGGCTCTATCGCGAAATCGGCGCACAAGGCCCCAAGCGGTAGTTTTGCCTGATGTCGGATCATTTAGAAACAGCCTTCTCCAACTCTCTAAACTTCTTTCATAGGACTGAACTCAAAGTATGCTTCCAGCATAGCGACACGTTGTACGCGCGTAAAAGTCATTGTCCCCGACTGCTATTTGTGTCATTCCGAGCAACCCAAAAGATACTGATCTAAAAATAGCTCAGAACACTTCCTCAAGCTACCCGTCATGCAAAGCTTGCCAACTGATCCAATGAAATACTGTGGAGACAGTTTTTTTAAGTTTTCAGTCCGGTGACTTTTTGAACGCTCTGTATTATGTAATATCTTATACGGTCATTCATATTAAATATTGAAAATTATAACGCTGAGTATCATAAAATTCTTATAACATCCCTTTGTTACTTCTTCTACAATGCATTTAGTAATTATAGGAAGCACTGATTTATTATCTGGGGTCATAAAATGTTGAATTCATCAAATTGTTTCATATACAGAGTCCTAATTCCACTCATGCATGCTTATGTAAGCGATGTCGTAGTTATTTATTTAATATTTGTTCAAAATCGTGCAGAACGCGGTGTTGGGATGGGTTTTCTCCAGGATCTTCGGATTCGCTCTCTACCTCATTTCACCAGAGTGAAAACTACACAGAGGACGTGGACCTACAGAGAGAGCTGCCTGGATCAGAAGATACGCCGTGAATGGGCTTCGAACCAGAGACATTAAACTCGGGCCAGCTTGTGGTTATCTTCATCGGAAAACACCAACTCCCCTAAGCGCACCGACTAGTCCACAACTCGCATCCTGCATTACGAAATAAACGTTTTCCAATACTTGCCCTTATAAATTGGTTGCCATTATCGTAACATTTATGACTGCATTTCTGCAACAATACTCCGGTTTTAAATTGAGTTGACTATCAGTTTTACAAGTAAACTGCATACTCCATAACGGTTGATGAGCATTGTATCATTAGTTGTTTGCCTCTAGCCAGCTTGTCTCGTGGGAAGCGTAATACAGTGATTTCGAAATAATGACACTTTCATTACCTTTCCCAGTACAACTTTTGCTCTTGCGTACGTTATGTACTTTCAAGCGATTAATGTCTTGTACCATGTGATTTCATTTTGTTTCGTTTAACTCTGTTAATATTGACGCATTATTCATATCTCTGTGCTAAGAGATGTTTTGCTAAAATCCGATCCTGGCCTGAGCAGTCAATTACTTCCCATTTACCAAAATGTTAATCTTTCCCTCTTTTTCATTCTAATATTTACAATAAATATTACATAAATTTTAAAATAATTATTATGTAGTTGATTAAATCTATGAAATCTTGTCAACTTCTTTCCTTTTACTATCATTATTTTGCGTCACTATTTCTGACGAAAAGCTTACATAAATTATTTATTTTTCTACTGAATATCAAATACTACTGGAGTCGATCTATAATATCTCAACTCTTAGGCCTTTTCAGTGTCTCTAGATAAGCATTTGTTGATAAAATTCGACTATATAGTTAAACTTTAGTGATTTTCATAACTACAGTTCACATTTCAAACTCTTTCGTATCAGTTCATCGAAACATGGGACAAATTTAGGATATTAATACTTATTAATTCACTGCTGATGAAATGGTTTATTAAATGATATAATAAAATTCCTATTTGAAGTAATGAATGACATCTAGATAGATGACAACGATGATCAAGTTTGTTTGATATATATAGGACATTAAACGGTTTTTCTTTTTATGAAGAAAATTAATGTTGGATTCTAAAGACATTCGTAGCTTTTCAGAAAGCACAAACAATTGATAAATTTTGTATCCTCTAAGACAGATATCTTAGGCAGTAAGTAGCTTCTGAAACTTGCGTTCAAGTGATTATCTGTTCAGATCCCGTGCACAATCGAACAGGACTTTGTTGACCGTACTTTCCCTCATAGACAAATTAAATATTGTAACTTATATTTCAATACAATCGGTTAAACAGTAATAAAACCGATGGCATAATGAGGCACGTACAGAGACATAATTGTGTGATCAAGATTCTATACACAACGTGCTTACTCAGAGAACAGATTTAGGATTATTTGGATTAAATCAGTAACAATAAAATTAATGGTGCAGGCCGTTTAACGGTGACTTTCTCAAACAGGGTACAAAAAGCTACGAGGTGCGTCCAGAGGGTAAGTTCTCTCTGGTAATAAAATTAAATTGTGTAGAGATACAGAAAAATTATTTATTGCACAAAATTCTACAGATCTTAAACTACTTTTCCACATAACTGCCGAAATTTTGCAGGCATTTTTCATAGCGAGGCACAAGTTTTTGTATACTTTCTTCATAGAAGTTTGCCGCCTGTGTCTTTAACCAGTTGGAAACATTTTCTTTCAGCTCTTCGTCATTGTTGAAGTGTTGACCGCCAAGGAAAGATTTGAGTTGCAAAAACAGATGAAAGTCGCTAGCAGCGAGGTCAGGGCTGTACGGGATGTGGTCAAACACGTCCCAGCCTTTTCCCTGTAGGGTCAAAAACTGAAGTGCACTACCCATCCGTTTTGTCTTGAGTTGCTCCGTAAGAATCTTTGGCATCCAACGTGAGCGAAGTTTACGAAATTTCAGTTTTTTGGTAAACATTTCATGAACTAGTGATCGTGAGATTTGGGGAAGTTCCATAGTGAGAGCACTAATTGTAAATTTGCGGTTTTCCTGGATCTTGTCATCAATTGCGTGAACCAGTTCTTCTGGGACCAAACATGGACGTCCACTTCGTTCTTCATCGTGCACTTCACTACGTCCTTCATTGAACTGCCGCACCCATCTTCTCACCATGTATCACTTATCGCATTTTGTCCGTAAACATAGCAAATTTTCCGATAAATTTCAATTGGTTTCACTTTCCTAGCATTCAGAAAACGAATCACAGATCTGATTTCACAAGCGGCGAGATTTTCAGTCAACACCGACATTGTAAAGAAACACAACAAAGCGTACGTGGCTGACAGCGATCTCACAATTGCGCACGTTTCTTCTACTTGATACAGAGCGTCTACCGCGCATGTGCTGAACCGCGATCGCAGCTCTGCAGCGGAGATATATTAAAACAGAGCTTACCTTTCTGGACGCCCCTTGTATTACATAACCAAGGTCATCAATGAAACAGAATTGGTAGTATAGCTTATGCGCCCTTAACATTATAAACGGCAATTATTGTATTAAATGTAGAGATAGAGTTAAAGGACAAACCCAAAACGTATAAGAACACAATACGTTAAAAATAAGTAAAATAAATATATAATACTACTTTTAATTTTGTTCGGATTTAATTTAAATTTGAAATGAACCAAAAATGTTTCTCAAATGCTTAAAAATATTTTACCCCATGTATGCAGTGATTACATAAGTATCGGTCGTTCCTAGAACGTTCTTTTAAAGGGTATTTCAACAAGAGTGTCCTATCTTTGAACTTAAATAAAACATACTCTATAATTGATAGAGGTTTATTTTTTTATTTTGGAACATACACCATTAGGTGTGGAAGAGAACATCAGTTAAGTGGTCACCGCGACTTCGTTGAGTTCGCGTATATGCTTGACCCAATTTTCAATGACAAAAGAACGTAACGTAGATCCACCCTCACGAATAACACGCGTGATGTTATCATAAGATCACTTACGGTTTCTGGTTTGTTGGCATAAATTCGAGATTTAACATAACCGCACAAGAAGTAATCGAAAGTCGTTAAATCACATGTTCTCGGAGCCAGTTAACATTACCACGGGAAATGATGAAACATCTGAACGTGTCCTTCAAAACATTGTTTCGATAGCAGTATGACATGTGGCACCATCTTGCTGGAACCATATGTTTCCGAGATTCATACCATCCAATTGAGACCAAAAGTAGTTCTTTATAAGAGCACGGTATTACTCAATACACGGAAGATGATGAACTTTTATAATAAATGTTCACAATTTCTACGTTTTACTGAATGCTGTAATGTAGATAGGACACTCTTGTTTGAAAAATTGTTTGTTAATTACGTTTATTTTAGCTGCAATTAAGAGGGTAAAATCTAAACTCCTTAAATCAGCGATTAACTTGTTTGGTGGTTTTAGTCGGAGTAGCGAACGCACCTAAAACTTTTTCAGGCACGTTAATGACCTGCACAAGTAGTTGAGCATGAACCCACCAGGTCTACAAGAAACGCGACATCATCATATGTTCTGTGGTGAAAAGGGTAGTTGAAATTGCTGCCGTAAAGTCACTCGACACGCCGTTTCATCAGAAGGTTGGCTCCAGTAATTGAAAGTTAGAGCATGCATCCTGCCGCTGTCCTAAGATTTAGTAAACTTGTCAGAGATAAGCATCGCTAATGACACAAATTGCTCTTAATGTGTTCAACATTACCTGCCTAGGAGCCCGTGGTTTGGCAACCAAATCCTACTTCTTCTGAGGAAATGTAATATTTTTGTTTTGAAAGCTGCAAACTATTTCTGCTCCATTAAAGCTCAACTTTTATTTCCAAATTGCACAGCTTTGGACGACTGTAAGTGCAAGGTAGAACTTTTCTGGCTAAATCTGAGGATGCCATGTTATGCAGCGCAGTCAGTAGAGCACCTGACTTATGTACTAGGGATCCCCGGTTGAACTCACGGATGTGGAGGGAGTAGAAAGTTATTCTCTAGCCAATTTTATACTCCATTCTCTTCAGAAGCTGGAAGTAGTGAATATGTGATTGCCATAATGCTCAAAAAAGAAAGCAAAAGAAAGAAAGAAAAAAAGAAAGTAAAGACAAACAACTGTACATGATACAACACCACTACCTATATGTTGCAAAGGCAATTCAAGAATAGAGGTTAAGAATGAATTTTATAGAATCAAATTAACGTTTTTGAAAGTGAGCCTTCCATGTTAAAAAATAGGTGTTGTAATTGCCTATGTGTACTAGTTGAAAATACAGAGGTCATGGGTTCGGTTTTTGGTTGGAGAATGAAAACTTTTCTTTAGCCACGATTATTTTCTGCCCTTGTTAGAGACTGGAAGTAGAGTGAGAAAGAAACGTGTGTGAATTTAATGTTTATATAAAAAGACTCCACATAAAGATGCCCAATTATTAACAGAATATAAAACAAGTTAACTTCATTGCCAATGAGCAATTTGTCGGAAAGGAAAATCACAGATTTGAATATTAAAGATGGTATACAAATTACACAAACACACTTAGCTCATCCTGGTATTTAATTTCTTAGTACTCAAGTCATATGTGGCGAGTTTTCCTTCTTCCGGTTACTGAAGAGACTGAATATTAAATATTTGGGTAAAATTGCAAAAGAAATATTAAAAATGAAATGTTACAGGGAGAAAAACAGATCAAAATAAAATTATATAAGCATATATGGGAAGAAAAGACCCTGTTTTTAATTTATTAATGGGGGAGTAAACCAGAAATATGAATTCTTTTACTCAATGAATTTTGTGTCTTATATTTTTCATTCATGCCAAGTTTTGGCTTTATTATCTGTATCCCTGTTAAGTTTTATTTATAGGTGACCATCTATGCAAGTAGTAAACTGTCACCGCCAACGCCGCCACCACCCCCCATTACCAGCTTGCAACTTCCTGTGGTCCCTTCACTTCAAGTATTCCTCAGGTAGCCGCAGTTGATGTACTCAGGTCCAGATGTGTGAGTTGTGCTCCTATGTTCTAAATACTACGTAAAATTTGGGATTGGAATTTGATTACGGAGGGGATTTGGTACGTAGGCCACCATTCTGGGCCCATTGTTCCTACGCCCCCAAGTGGGACACCCCCGGGAGGAATGATGAGGTGAAGGAGACAGAGAGCGGTCGACCCAAGGAGCCATGAGAGTACAGAGGGCAGTGTCCATTGAATAGAGACTTCCCAAGACAGGCCAGGACAACGAACTCGCTCCCGTACAGCGGAACGGTAACGAGCCCAGCAACCGAGCCCCAAAGGTCCCTGACTGGTGATCCCGAAATGGTCCCAGCAGAGGAGCGGAGACAGGCAACCGACCTACCGGAGGAGCAAGTAGTTTTCCTCAGAGCATATCATCCTGCCATGCACCGCCGTGACACCCGCCGACACTTCTACCCTGAAAGAGACACCAGATGAGAGATGATATGAAATGATAATGGAGATGAAATGGAGGGACAGGAAATTCGGATGATATAAATAACCCACCCAGCATTCGCCTAGCGACCCGGGAAACCCACGAAAAAACCCATGGATCAGGTAGGTCGGTCATGGGAGTCGAACCCGTGCCTCCCGAATGCGGGCCACAGGCGAAACCACCTGAGCCATCCCGCTCGGTAAAAACATATCAGTGACCACTTTACGATGGCTGCGCGATAATGGACGAGTGTTGCTTTCGGAAGGTCTCGGGCTGAATCCCTGATAATGTCAACTTTTTTCTAGTCAACTATGTTAGTATAATAGTGCTGTATTTTACTACTGCTCTCCTCTCTTCGACTCATTTCTTTTCATTTCGACCCCCTCTTTAATGTTGTAAGGGGGCTGTGTGTTGGTTGATGGCGGGCAGATGGTGCAGACACTTGCGATTCAGAACTTGTTCTCGGCTCCACCGAGGCACTCGAGCCTTCACTATCAAGTAGTACTTTCTGCGGTTCTTACTGGAGGCGACTTCAGAGCCTCTCTCCGGGGGTTTGGGCAAGTCGCCGCCGAGCATTTCCCATCCTCTGGTAGTAGCAAATGCGGGGATTGGGGAGTGTTTAACGACCCTCGCTACTCTATATGGCGAAGTTTTGCTCTATCCCTATCTCCTTGAAGGACTCCAGTAAACTGAACACAGGAAGAATGTCCGAGCTTAAAAGCTCCATGCCTATGCATGCGATCAAACGCGGGAACCTCCGTGGCCGGAAACCACAGCTACCACGGTGTAGCCCACTGCACCTACGCAAGTATATAGAAGCATCAGTTAGGAGTGCGTTCACTGATAGAAATTAAAGAATAAAGAATATTCGTAATGAAAATTAGACAAAACACCACGCAATAATAGTAACAGTTTCCTGTTACCATGGGTTGACATTGGCTGATGTTGACATAAATATAGCACAAAGTTCAACTTCAAACACAAAAAGTACAAGCATCAAGCTTTATGTTTGTGTGTTACGTAAAATATAATAAATAGCCAATCTCCATATATCCTATCACGTGATATTTTTGCCCTTTCATGTCCAGTTTGCAATTTGTTGAGCAGTAAACTGCCTTTCAGTGTTAGATCATACTTTTCATTTCGTTACAGATATGCAACCCCGTTTGTCGAATGTATTAAAGGTGTTCGCCTCACGACCAGCAACACTCGGTGTTTAATGCATTATTGCGATTGTCTGCTGTTTATATTTCCGTTTGTTGTGAACGAAAATATATGGCGTTAACTTTATGCCTAAGTTTGAGGTCCTTATAGTAATACTTAATGTAGATAGCAAGCCTCGGCAGCGTAAATGGTAGCATGTCTGCCTCACGTTCAAGAGGTCCCGAGTTCGAATCTCGGTCAGGGTGAGTTACCAGGATACGGTTATTTCCGGGGTTTTCCCTTATCCTTCAAGACGAATGTCAGGTAGTTCTAAGCTTCATGGACCCCGGACCCATTTGAGCATCATTTCACCCATTCCATTCACCGTGCGATATGACGTAAAGTTGGAGGACGTAAATTAGAAAAGAAAAAGATGTAGATGGTCAATTGCAATCCAGAAGAATGCATTTCCTGCTAAGAAGATCGAAATTAGATAAAATTAAAAATTTAGAAACAAGGATGGGTCACTAAATTCTGTAATACAGAATTACACAAAATTTTACGTAAAAGAAGAGTGTTTAAAGAGGATTTAATACATCCAGTTTATTGCGCATCTAGAAAATATGCTATTTCAATCCAGACTATTACGACTCTTTCTTGAATAAAACAGGAACAACGATTTTAATGTAAATAATCTGTATCTTAGTTTTTTAAATAAATTTAATTAGAATCTGTCTATTGCATTCTTGAAAGAATGCTGCACGTTAAATAAGTTTAACCTAAGACGCTTCTGACATTCACATGAATTTCTCTGCAAAAAGTTCTTAGAAAAGCACATTCTTCTATTTCCTTATTGTTAAATTAGAAAAATTTCCATTACAATGTTGTAGATATATGAATCTTTCAGTAGAATTAAGAGACCAAATTAGATTTTTAAGGAGTACTGCCATTAGCAGAATTATAAGATTACATTTACCATATTACATATACAACAAAAACATCTCGATAACGGTTAATGCCAAAGAAATATTTTGACACAAAGTTATGTATTTCTTAAGATTTAACAGTTATTAGAAATCAGGTTAAGAGAACCTCAGAGCTTACTCCCAGAAAATTAAAGATAGGTATATGTTTTATTTGTTGCTGAAATGCCTTAAAATAAAACGTTCTTCCATTTTAAGGGCAGTTTATGGTAGAGGGATGGCTTTGAAAACGCCTGTGTGGCATCGTTGGAAGATGAACT
Source organism: Mantis religiosa (assembly GCA_030765055.1). Taxonomy (NCBI): domain Eukaryota; kingdom Metazoa; phylum Arthropoda; class Insecta; order Mantodea; family Mantidae; genus Mantis; species Mantis religiosa. The sequence goes on along the minus strand of CM060958.1, from coordinate 65,274,728 downwards.
TAAATATTTAGTAATTTTAGTATTTAATCGAATTTTTGCTTTTAACAGACAAAAGCTATGTCTTTTATTTATTCACGGAGTATCAAAACGCGTATATCTGTATAAATCGTTCTACCGAATTTTGGGATGGAATGCAATACTGCCTCTTACATTAACGGTAGGTAGAGAAATTAAAAAAATACGGAGAATTAAGAAGGCTTTGGCGATTTCCTCTGAAAGGAGCACGCTTAATCGTGATGCTGGCTTTCAGTTCAGCTCTTCTTGGAAACCGGCCTTAAAATGGAAATCCGTCGAATTAAGAAGCAAAGATCAATACCGCTTGATAATCAAGTTAAGTAGTCACGTTTCTTTGACACAATTTTCTATACTCATGCCATCTCCTGACCTGGCATATAATTTACTGAAATCAGTCTTTTGTTCAGTAATGCGAATTTTGATAGTGTCTTGTCTTTGTTTATAGTTGTGTTATATCCAGTATTTCATTTGTGGTTATAACATTTTATAAATATTCTGATGATGGGAGAGATGCACACTCCCGAAACGTTGATATCTAATCATCTTTTCTCTTGGCTGGCTGCCCGATAAGAAACTGAGCGGATACTTTTTTGGTTCGGAAGGCCTTGAATACCGAAATAATTTCTACAAATAAGAAACAATTATTAGAGAAAAGGTAGTGAACGAGTAAATTAAAAAAATGTATGATAAGTGACTTTTGATGCTGTTGAAAGGTAGTTCACGTCAAGTTGCAGGACGCCACTACAAATCAACAACACCTATTCTGCAAGCAATATGACGCTGTCTGCAAAACTGCTCCCACGCTATGCAAACTCCCCATATTTGACAACTTTATAACAGCAATAACACATAAGAAACAAAGGAGAATTTTCGTCCATGCTCCACTTTTGAAGTTGTCTCTTGGTGTTAAATCTCTGTTGTCTGAGATATTACCTACATGGCTGTAATGCGCGTCAGAATAAACAACCATTGTAAACTTTGTGGTGTTTTTAACCTTTTCAAACAATTTCATGCTGGGAGTATCTATTAATTTTCATAAACATATAAAATGACTTCATTGTATAGTGCGATCCATATAAATCTGAACCACTTCAATAGGCCATAACTTTTGAACCAATAATAGGACACACGTGCAACTTTGGGAGAATATAATACACAATTGGGAGATTACATTACACTATTTAGATCTCAGAAAAGATGTTGGAAGTGTCCTCCACCAGCATCTATACATGTTTGCACTCGTCTCACCATATTCTCTGAAGTTTTACGAAGATGATATCGAATTGAGAGAAGGTTATTTCCAGCAAGATGCAGCAACGTGCCATATATCTAATGACACCATGGAATTTGTAACCAGTTTCTTTGATAATCGAATAATCTCAAAAGATCTGTGACCCTCCAGATCCCCTGACCTAACCACACCGGATGTTTTCTTGTAGGGGTATCTAAAATTAGAGTGTACAAGAATAGGCCACGGACAATTGATGTTCTCAAGGAATCCATTCAAACCGAATAAGTAACATTGGCAAGGATACTATCCGTAAGGGTACTTATGATATTTAGAACTTTTTATATTCAACCAATTATTTTGATTTATCTATAAGATATATTCTATAAAAACTGAAAAGCTGACAGCTTAATTCTTTGAGTAGTTCTTTTTCTAATAGTTCTAGTGATATGTTTTGTACGAGGGCTGTTCAATAAAGAATGATCATAACATTTTTAGGGTAATAATTTTTCGCACTAAAATTCAGTCTTATTATATTCTGTTAGCTTAATGTGAAACAAACACGCCGGTAGTTTAACTGTTCGTACTCCTGGTTCCCGTCTGTGAGAACCAGGCAAGTTTAGACATGTTCAGTATCACCTACCGCTGCAATGGAGATAACACGCAGTTAAAGTTGATGTTAGAGGAAGATCCGGAGTTTCTTTCAAACGTAATCATTGCTGATGAAACTTGGCTACATCATTTTTATCCTGAGAGCAAACAGCAAAGCTCAATGTGGAAATTTCCTTCATCACCAGCCCCCAAAAAAGCAAAAGTGGTTGCTTCTGCTGGGAAAGTTACGGTCATCTCATTCCTTGATATTCATGGAATGGTTTATCAGCACGCTGTAGCTGCATACATATCAGTAACTGGACAATACTACAGGGATGTCCTGAAAACATTGCAGGTCCATATCAGGCACAAAAGACCACATTTCCGTGAAGCAGGCTGGATGCTGCACCACGATAATGCGCGGCCGCATATTGCCAATGTTGTTGCTGAATATCTTGCAAAAATCAACGTGAAGTACATCCCTCACCCTCCCTATAGTCCGGATTTAGCCGCATGTGACTGTTTTCTATTTCCTAACTTGAAGAAACGCCTTCGTGGGAGGCATTATCCATCATCAGAAGCAGTGGTGAAGGCTGCGGAGGCGATTTTGAAGGATATCTCAAAATGGTTTCCAGCATGTCTTTGAAGACTGGCAGAAACGCTGGGACAAGTGCATCGCATTCAGTGGAGACTATTTTGAGAAGGAACATAAAAATTATGAGGATAAGTAAAGCTACGTTGTCAAAAAAAGGTGATCCTTCTTTATTGAACAGCCCTCGTATAATAAAAACTGCTTATGATGAAACTTAAACTTTTTGACACAAATTTCTTTGTTCCCAACAAATCTGCATTATAAACTTATCACATGGGAAAGAAATGTTCTAGGCGCGTGTTAGGCTACCTCACAAACATTTTTCAGCTACATGACTGAGTGAGTTCTGAACCGCGGAGCTTTTGTTCAACAGTCGGTGGACGATCTCGGCAACTGTGTCTGAGATAACCGAGGAACTTATTGGAAAAGTAGTAGATCAATAATATCTATTAACATATCTATAGATTATTGGAGATATGATAAATATTCTATGTATGATTTAGTATTATAAAAGGGTTATGTTGTTTCGATTTTTGTTGGTTCTTAACATTATTACAGAAGAGCTTTTATAATTAAGTTTCTATGTAATTAACACTCATATTTCATTGTCCGGAAACACGTGAACCTTTCATTTGCTCTCCAAATTTACGTGTGAATTTAGCCCTCGAGCTCGTACCCAATTTTTCCCCCGCAGGGGTAATGCTGCAGGAAGTGTCAATCAAAGTATAGGAAATGCTGCGTTCGCTTCATTTGTTTCCCTTGTGCATTGCTTTCGTTTCGATTATAATCGATTCGTGTTCACTCGATTAGATACAGAATAATTTACGTTCCCATGACAATGATTTATACAAAATTAACAGTCTACGAAATAAAAGGCGTGTTCATGTGCTGTATTCTTATTTGAGTAGAATTATATGAGGAAATGTACTTGTGTGTGTGTGTGTGTGTGTGTGTGTGTGTGTGTGCGCGCGCGCGCGCGCATGTGCAAGCGTGTATGTTAGCTTTTGGCGCACGAATGAAGTAATCGATTGGTATGAAACTTATCATCTAATATGTCCTAAGTCAGACCTCTCTTTCTGGTTCGCAGGCTTAAAAGGAGCACTTGCAGGACTGCTCTCAGAGTAGGAGCAGTTCTTCCTTGATGTGTTTGAATCGCCGAGTCACCTATTTGTTTTTGAATAACTTACATGGTTATGTCTTATTTTCTAGCATTTAATTTTCATTTATAAAAGTTGTCTAAATTATATTTTGTAATAGAACCGCTCTCTTGGTGCCCGCGCGTCAATAATGCAGCTAGCTTACTTCCCCACTAGTGATTCGTTATTAAAAGGCCAGGGTGACCGTAACACCTGTAGGAGGAGAAGAGAGATTGGAGGAACACAATGTATTGCTCGTTACCATGGTTACGGATTCAATTCATAAAAGCCATATATTCCGCATCAACTCGTGTTGCCAGCACAATACAGGACTTTCTTCCTACTTTTTCCTTTATTTGAAAAGAAGTAGTAACTCGCTTAAAGCGAGCCTCGCGTGTCATGTGTACTACTGTTTATTATCAGTTTGTATCCTGTGTGAAAACGTAATTTTTATGTGCTCAGTGATTATTGTGTGATACGTGAAGTGTTCGATTTTTCATTTTAAGGGATTTAAAATAAATCCCACACACGACTTGGTGGGTTCCATTCTGCAAACACCCTTTCCTTTATGGAAAAATTATGACATACGTAACGTGGTAAATGTTGGTGGGCCAACACCTGTGCTTCGATTAGAAAAACTTTGCGGCGGGGCATCTTCAAAACACACCAGGACATTTAGGATTCGTGCGTATGAGGAACACAATTGTAACGAAATGAAGGAGCTGGGAAAAACACTGACAAAATTGCAGACGCTCTTCGGGAAAGCTCACGTCTATATATTGTAAAATACTCACTTGGTACTGACAGGCTGTCAACAGCTAGAAGGTTTTTGCTGGGTACCCACCCAGGTTTTGGGTCTGACCGCAGGTTGAAAATTTTGATGATTACAGGATGAGGTGGGATTATTTTGATGAAGAAATGTTTATGAGGTAGCCTTTTGCTCCTCTTTATTTTGTACAGGATGCCAAACCGCTTTTTTGTTTATACCCTGGTGTCTTTTATTTAAAAGTGGGGTTGATTTTGTAGCCAAACAGCTTATTTGGAGATCTTTGAAGTTCAGCTTATGCTGCTGTTTGGCTTAACTCATTTGTTACCTCGGGTGCTCGCATGCCATACGGGGTACCCGGTAAAGCCTGAATCGGCGTCTCGTAGCGTCGTAATCTCCTAGAGACCGAACCAGGGCGCTTCTATGAGCAGGAATTTGAGCGTAAAATTTTGTCGCCCGGCGCCTAATTTCGTCCTCCACGTATGGGAGAAGAGAAGCTTCGTGAAGCAACCTCACGGGGAAAGAACGACCCACAGAATAGATGGATTGGAGTCCTCTATTCTGTGCACGCTGAAGGTATGCTAACCAGCTATCTGCAGCCATGCCCCAGATTTCACAGGCGTACAACATGAGTGGGATTATCAGCGCTCGAAAGAGGTGTAGCTTTAAGCGGACTGGCATTGAGTGCGAACCCAGCATTGGGTACAGGGAGCCAATAGCCCCATGTACCCGTGCCGATAGTTCCCTGATGTGTCCGCGGTAAGTTAGGACTCTATCAATTTGAACGCCCAGGTACTTAATGGAATTAGTCCACTCTATCCTTCGGCCTCAAAAGTGGAAGTTTGGGTATTGTAAAATACAATGAGAACGTTAAGGTTAAAAGGCTTTTCATGTAATATTCCATTAGGGAAGTAGACAGGAAATGAAATTTCGTGGATATTATGAAAGCGACGACTCTTTAAATGAAGGTAACTTTAAGGAAGCCAATCGAAATTCAAAACCACTATTTCGGTATAATATCCGTCTTTGCAATGCTGATTTTGCGAATTTAGGTCAGCCAATTTTTCGAGTCCCCTAATCAATTCGACCAGAGTCACGTCTGTCCTAGAGCTCGTTTTTCTCACGTATAAATTGGTGCAGATCCCTATTTCACATCCTACATACCCGCTACGACTACAAAGCACCCAGTAGGAGGAAGGGCATCAACTATACCGTGGGCGATCCTGGTGCCAACACACTTGCATACCTTCCCCCAGGAACAGAGCCTGTTAATACACGAACCATCCCATATTTCCATCCTCTCTAGTCGATCGGTGGTCTGCCTCCGGCACTACTTCCAAGCGGGTGAGCGGCCGAGTGCAGACATGTTTGGGCATTTTCACCGCGTGAACGGGTGACCGTTCACACGTGGCCACAGCACCCGAAATGTGTAGTGTTTAAAGTCCGCTTTTACTACATACGGCACCCAGGCAGTGACACTGATTATACATGAGATGAAGATGGGGCACCGGTGGAATGAGATGGCGGGGGAAACCGGAGATCCCGGAGAAAACCCGCCCCAGCGCTGTGTTGTCCACCACAAAACTCACTTTGCGGCTGCCTGGAATCGAACCCGGGCTGCCTTGGTGAGAGCCAAGCGGTCTAACCACTGAGCCACGGCGCGGCCCAAGACACAGGAGAGCGGCATCAACTTCGTCACAGGAGTTAGATATCAAGTTTTACTCTTAAGTGAAAAAGATATACATACTTAAACGCAACATTTAGGACTTCGCATTGGCCCATTATACACACGTGCATTAAAATATATTTAAAAACATTCGTCAAAGTCGCAAATATGTATTTTCGGTTACAGTATTCCTACACTGCTTTCATATGAGTAGAAAGTTACACTGATTAACGTTTAAATATCCTATTGTGTGTAGGATATCACTGAATAATGATATTAATAGTATTATTATGATTATGCATTACTATGCGTAAACTTTAAAGTACACACATGACTTACTATTCAGCAATTTGTACACCCTCTGCGGTAGCGAACGCAACTAAAAGTACCACTGTGGGAGATATATCACTTTGGGGGAAAGATGTCAAAAGTTTCCAATTTTATGGATAAAATTTCTTTACCATGCTGTTGTCCCACCTCTCGATTAATTTCTCAAGAGACTGTACAAAGCCTTCTTTGCCATTGGTGATTTATCTCTTCCTCCTTTCAGCTCCTGGACTCTGTGAAGCTCGACATATTTCCCGGACGATATAAACAGGAACTGCTTTACGTCACGCTATTCTCCCAAAAGTTTCACACCCCTTTCCCGCCTTTACGTGCTAACGATGAAACTTTCTTACAACACAGTTTTGTCATTCTTATATAAGTGAAACATGTCATTACACTTTAGTAAAACGTTGTTTGCCGGTCCAAAGACATTGCCATCAAGAGCTGAGGGAATTCCCTCTTTGTCCTGCAGGACTGAGGAGTGATATACTAAATGTGTTACTTTCGTATTTTTATAGCCTTCAACAACTGCTTTTACATAACTTACATCAGGTTAAGACAGATATACTTCTACAGAGTTAGTATCAATACACATTTTGTTGCAAGACTAAAGGAGTTACAGGAAACTATTTGACAGATATTGTCACGTGAATGGTTGAGGAATACTTGGGAATATTTAAAATTCTGGTATCTTGTTACTTAATACTTATTTCCTGTGCTGTGACTTGCTGGCGCACTTAACGCACTCTAAAGTCCTGAATTTTGCTGATCTACAGAACGGCATAATACCAGATTTCACATGACTTTAGCCTATGGCATCAGTTTCTTGTTTATCATATCGACCACATACAGGTGGCCAGACACGGACATTGCTGAATAAAGTAATCTGAGTCATCTAGACGTCGAATTGCAGTTAGGATGTTCTGAGGAATATGATCATGCTTAGCTTTGCTTGGGAAACGTTTACGTAGCTTTTTGCGTGGGAACGCTGATTTGCCACTAGGTCGCTATTTTGGTAGGGTACAAATTAAAGTGCTCCTTAAGCCATCAGCGAGGGGAGTAGAGTAGTAAATCAGTTCAGAGAGTCGAGAGCAGAGACAGCGTGGGTTAGGGAGTTAGCCAGATCCACAACCATACATGATCACACATCTCCAAGGTAAGCCCACATGGATCTTCATTATATTTATGTAATCATTGTTATTATTATACTCTTAAGCAGGGGCGGCTGGTGGCTTTGAAAATCGGTGGTTCATAAATTTATACATGCAATTTAATTTTTTTAAAGTAACAAACGGTTGTTTAATCCTGCCACTATAGACTGCTGTACACACAAGTTAACGGTAATTCACAGCATATAACACAACATGAGTATTTCAGAAACACTCTAGAGCATAACACTCTTCCATTTATGCAGCTAAAAATGGACTTGATATCTCTTCATGGCAGACTTCAAGTGTACATTGCAAGATTTCTTTCTGGATTATCTTGGAGGTCCCCTTAAACACTGCAGCATTCTCCAGATAGGTTTTTCAGAACACAATCTAGTTCTGCACGAAGTTTATCAGTCCTCGAAAAATACCAGGATTGCTTGACGTAGCTGAATCATCGTGTCCTCGTAGAACTAACTCATCGGCTCCACAAAACCTAATGCAGTTAACAATAATGTTTAAAGCATACCAATTTTGAGCCACTTTCTGGTTGTGTTCTTCAATTGTTCTCCGATATGCACTGCCCATCTGCTTTGCTATATTTACATTGCCAAGCATAGCAAAACTGTGTTTTTCATGTGCAGTTTTTAAGTTACGTGTTTTTAGCGCGATCATGAAGATGCTGCAAAGCATTCACGACATGTTTTGTCCACGGATCTTCACCACCAAAGAGAACGCAAGGAAAGCAAAACAGGCTATTTTTAATATTACAACCACACATCAAATTATATTTCTCATATACATTTTTGTTAAAGTTCATTTTCAAATATCTTGTTTTTGTTTTCAATACCTATGTGATGTTTATATTTGGCGTGGGACTTCCAAGTCGTTATTTTCGGTGTTTTCTTCTAAGCTCATTTTTAAAAAGGATGTGCTAATAGACACTTTATGGAATCCATTGTTTCTCCTTATATAACACAATATACTTGTATTTAAATAAATCACTCTTATTCACTACTCAAAGCACGACACAGCTAACACAACACGGCACAAAACATGTGGTTATGCTCTGGTAGGTAATAGTAATCTTTGGTAATAGTTGACCGATGCGAACATTTAATATGATAATAATAGGTGGCCTTGAAAACAGAAGGAGAAGGCTTGGCATTCACTATTCTCTGGCTGCTAGGTTAACCAACTTTATGCAGCCATAAGCCCCGCCCTTCCCCCCTACTTGCCTCGGCACACCGCAGGTTCATCCTGCCCTATACCTCCCCACTGTATACCAGTGGTTTGCAACTGAGAGTGAACTACTTGGCACCTTCAAACAATACAGAGCGCTGAGGGCCACTGCACTAGACAAGGTCGAACTGAACTCCAAATGGAACATGCCCTTGCATTAAAGGGAGACCCAGCATTTTGGTTGTAGCGCAAACATGCTACCCCATTGAGAAGCCGCCCCTGCTCTTAAGTCTCTGTTAGACCTCGGGTTCATTCTGTACTTAAACTTAATAGCTAGAGTATGGTAGATGCGTTAGTATGGACTTGAGACTTGTCTATACCATCTGCCTTCTTTATCCCTTTGCTTATGCCTCTAGTTACGGGGTAGATTGTGAATCCTAAGATCCAAGCTTTAGAGTTTACCACAGGTAAAGTATACTTAGGACAGGACGCTGTATGCTTGCCTTGAAATCTCACAGTTGTTGCAAGAAACAACTTATCTACTAGTTTCAGATATGAAAGCATTTCACAAGTATGAAAAATTCAAATTAATAATAACTTAAGTTACAGTAACTCTGATCAATTATAATTAAGGTTGCAAAATTTTTATTTGAAATAAATTATATTTTCTAACGAAATTTAAATTTCTTTTATGGCACAATTTCGTTATTTCTGATATTTTAGCCTTAAAACACTTATACAAATTTACTTCTGAGAAAGGAGGGCCTCAAAGTTTATTCTCAGAAAATTATATATCGATATAATTTGATATGTAAATATATTAAATATATATCTTAATCAAAATAATTACAGCCATTTTTATAAAGTTAACTGTATTAATTTCCGGCTGGGGGATGCCAAGATGCTGACCACATCTCCCCGTATCGGTTGGATGATCGTTCACCTCTGCCGTGCGTAAGTGGGCGTGAGGCCGGCAGCCAGGTTGGTAGCCCTTGGCCTTCTAAGGGTGGTCGCGCCATGGGTTTAACTGTATTAATACGTGCTTCTTATAAAGCGCGTTTGCATTGGGAAGATTTTCTTTGAATATTCTTGAAAATCTAAACTAAAATACTGAACCTATATTGATAGAGTTGACATGAAAAATTCAATGCCATGGCCGGAATTTGAACTACGGATCTACTGGTTTCCGTTCAGTTGCTCTTACTCATTGAGTTACCATGGTAAATACCTTAGCTGTATACGGCTAGTGTGAAGAAATGAATAATTTTCATCCATTAACGTAAATAATAAGAGTTAAATGATGATGCCTGGGACTCAAGTACTTACGAGGGTTGTTCAATAAAGAATGATCGCAATTTTTTTTGACAACATACCTTTACTCATCCTCATAATTTTGATGGTCCTTCTCAAAATAGTCTCTCCTGAATGCAATTGCACTTGTGTCAGCGTTTCTGCCAGTTTTCAAAGACATGCTGGAATCCATTTTTGAGAGATCCTTCAAAATCGCCTCCGCAGCCTTCACCACTGCTTCTGATGATGGATAATGCCTCCCACGAAGGCGTTTCTTCAAGTTAGGGAATAGAAAAAAAAAACACATGAGGCTAAATCCGGACTATAGGGAGGGTGAGGAATGCACATCACGTTGCTTTTTGGGAGATATTCAGCAACAACATTGGCAATATTCGACCGCGCCTTATCGTGGTGCAGCATCCAGCCTGCTTCATGGAAATGTGGTCTTTTGCGCCAGATATGGACTTGCAATGTTTTCAGGACATCCCTGTAGTATTGTCCAGTTACTGATGTGTATGCAGGTACAACATGCTGATAAACCATTCCATGAATATCAAAGAATGAGATGACCATAACTTTCCCAGCATAAGCAACCACTTTTGATTTTTTTGGAGGTTGGTGATGAAGGAGATTTCCACACTGAGCTTTGCTGTTTGCTCTCAGGATCAAAATGATGTAGCCAAGTTTCATAAGCAGTGATTACGTTTGAAAGAAGCTCCATATCTTCCTCTAACATCAACTTTAACTACATGTTACCTCCATTGCAGCGGTAGGCGATACTGAACATGTCTGAACTTACCTAGTTCTCACAGGTGGGAACCAGGAGTACGAACAATGAAACTACTACGTCGTGTTTGTTTCACATTATGCTAACACAATATAATAAGATTAAGTTTAAGTGCTAAAAATTATGACCGTAAAGATTATGATCATTCTTTATTGAACAGCCATCGTACAATAGTAAGTCGCCACAAACGGTGTATCTCGGATGCGAGAGCTCCTAGTGGTTTACTGGGGAAATATATAAGTCGATTGGAGAATTTAATGTCATGATGGCAATTGGCTATGGAAGCTCAATGGGTAACAGTGACTGGACGGAAACCAGTAGATCCGTGGTTCAAATCCCGGCCATGTCATTGAATTTTTCATGTCGACTCTATCAATCCAATACCTTAGCCTTTATATGGCTAGTGTGAAGAAATGAATAATTTCCATCAATTAACTTAAATACTGAACCTATAATTATCAAGTTGGGTAACTATTCGTATTAGAAATGTTAAGTATACGTGCGATTCTAAGAACTTGATATATTAGACTCACATTACTGTTAATGCCGGAGGTTCTACTCCCATTAATCCTGGACCCATAGGACCAAGGACCCGGGTCTCCTATGACCAGAGAGTTACCGAGCTGTCCCAAAAGGGTGCCCGGTGCCTCCGTTGGGCTTTCCATAGGGCAAGACCTAGAGACTAACAAGCCCCCCCCCCCCATCTGGTCCTGTGGACTCAAGACGGGATGGAAGTGCATACGCCACTTACGCGCGCCAACTCCAAAATGGGAAGGCTACCGATATGACCTCAGTGTGGCCGCCTGGTGATCTAGCACACCTTCTACAGATGTATTTTTTATCTTGAAAAGTGCAGAGCGATGCGCAGTGGTATCTGGACGAGTCCACCTCAGAACGGTTGCAACTGGAGGGGAGGGCAGCTCAGTTGCGTACCAGTTGCGAGCAACTGAACACGTGTACAGCTACTCGGCAACACTACAGCTTGTTTCAAAATGTGCTTGTCTCCTGGTTCCAAGAGGGCATTTATAAATGACGCCTCCTAACAGCGCATTAGGAAATAAAGTACTACATTTAAAAACACGAGAAGTAATGACCAATATCCATAGATTTATAAAAAGGAACAATGGTCTGGGTCAGCTATAAAAATCTGGGGAAGGGTATCTGAGGCAACAGTTGTGTTTGAAAGCAGTTTAGGAGAGTTATTAAGGAAAGAAAAGCCATTGGTGCTAGTGCAACAACGTCCTTCTCTATGCCCAGTAAACAAGGATTAAAAACATGCACAAAATGTAATTTGGTCGTTTTTTCAGAAATAGTTTGGCGAACTGTGAATAATTTTTAAAGCTTAGAAAAACAAAGACCAACTTTGAAGAAAGTGCTTATGAAGCTTAAAAATTCTACTGACTTCCAAGGCAGTGTCTGAACATTAAGAAGAGTTCTTTTGAAGCTAGGATTATTTTGAAAAAAAAAAAAAAAAAAAACACACACTAAGCGTGACAGACCAATTTTAATCGAACATCGCACCATACGTGCAATAAGGCTTAAGTATTTACGAAATATTCGGAGATAACGAAGTGAAGTTTGTATAGTTTATATGGATGAAACTTATATAAATACAGCACATACTGAACCATATGCCTGGAGTGAAATACGTTACAGGGACTCTGCAGCGATATTGAAAGGCGGACGGCTGTTTATCATGCCTGCTGGAGGAGAACAGGGTTTTGTTCCAAATGCCTATGTGCTATTTAAGATCTAACAAAAGCATGGAGATTACTACCATAGTAAGAATTACAACATACTTTATAAGAGCTGCAAAACTGGCTTCGAGAATGAAATTTGTTTTTAGACACCTTATGCACCGCCCTCCCCTATCGTAATCTAACGCTGTGACGCATTGTGGCGATAGGTGCACTATCCCCACCACAGTTGCTACTCATCCCTATCTGCAGGCTAGTACGCGGGAATATTAATGGCTTCCCTCAACCCCGTCTGGAGACGTACGGGTATCGGAAACTGCTGCCCCCTCGAGTCCAACCCAATCCGAAGAACTCCCTATCAGGGTGGGACTCGAATGTTCGGCCCGAGGTTCCTCTAGTAACGTCAGAGGTACCACGAGTGCTGCCTGCACCACGGCAGCTGAAGGGGACGGATCCCCTCCCCTACGGGAAGATTCACATGACTCTCTTCTATAAGTTAATATTAAAAATTATTGTTCTATATGCCTCATGTTTAGCCAGATAATAGTTCTATTATTAAATGTTTCGTTGGTGGTACTGGAAAACGCAGTGAGCTTGAGTAATAGTTAAATCCTTCGCTATGTGATAGACCCGGTTCTCTTTGGATGACCACCAGAAATAATATGGCCAATAGATGCACATATACATATACTAACATCAGTCCTTTTGGAACCTTTTATAATGCATATCAAACGTTTTTTGTACGTCAAAACGCGTATTTCCGATTTCAGGATTTCCTCTACATTTGTTATTACCCAACCGAGAATCTAACAAAGTGTTAATATATTATTTCGGTATTAAATAGAAATATTTTACGCCTCTCTGTAATTGTACCTAATACTGTAGTTGTAACGTAATATCTCCAAGGTACAGGAAGCTATTGGTTTGCTTTCAAAACTAGCTTAGTTGTAGAGGCGCTCGGATCGGATCGTTTTGGAGCTCCTTTGTCTCACCACGTCGTTAGAGCCCTTCCTCCACCCTCCAACAAGCATTCCACTCAACTACAAATGACTTTCCTTTCCAGCGAGTTACTTCACTTCATTACTTGGAACTTCGTCTATCAACACGAGATTTAATCTTCCCCTAAACCGAAACTTAGGTAAGTCCGTTGACAAAATTCTGGTGCTCGCTGCATGCATTTTAAAATATACGGTAAAACTTTCACCACACTTTTCTGATCATCATCTGACTTGTTGAATATTTAAGCTTCTTGCCGAGATTTCAAGACTTAGGTTTTGAAAATTAGGTCATGCTGCGGATTTCGAAGTTTTGCAATTAAATTTAGTAGGTCAGAGATAAAGTTCTTGCTAACTGATTATATATTTAATAAAATCTTTGCCTCAATTTTAACTCTGTCATTTCGCAAATAAATTACTACAATGTATTCCACTTATAAAGGGAAAAAGTTTTACTTCATCGCATTCTGGAATAGATAGACAGAATACTGTGTTCAAAAATTCGATCTGAGTCACAGAACCTAACAGCTTTACGTAAAAGCTGTATTAGTTAACTGATGGAAATTAATCATTTCTCCACACTAGCCTTATATAGGCTAAGCTATTTGATGGATAGGGTCAACATGAAAAATTCAATGCCATGGCCAGGATTTGAACCACGGATCTCCTGGTTTCCGTCCAGTCGCTCTTAACCTTTGAGCTACCATGGCCAACGTGCCGTCTAAATTCTCCAGTTGACTCGTATATGTCCCCGGTAGACCACTAGCGGCTCTCGCATCCGAGATACACCGTTTGTGGCGACTTACTATCGTAAGTATCTGAGTCCCAGGCTTCATCATTTAACTCTTATTATTTTAGTTAATTGATGGAAATTAATCATTTCTCCACACTAGCCATATATAGGCTAAGATATTTGATGGATAGAGTCAACATGAAAAATTCAACTGGAGAATTTAATGTCAGGACGGCACGTTGGCCATGGTAGCTCAAAGGTTAAGAGCGACTGGACGGAAACCAGGAGATCCGTGGTTCAAATCCCGGCCATGGCATTGAATTTTTCATGTAGACTCTATGTATCCAGCGTATTGTATATTTGTATATCTGTCGATGAATAGCATAATTTAAACTCACCAAACTATTTAGGCCCAGCATCTTTGAAGCAAGGGTTATGAAGTGAATGTATAAATTCTTTAAAGCTACCTTTACACGAAAAGTTATTGAACACCCTTTTATTTTCTAAAAATGACTGAACATTTAGTTTAAAATGTATTTAAGCATTTTTATGCCAAATAAAATGTATATCTTGAATTTGGTGTGAATAAATTGTGTAGTCGTATTCATTCTGAATGTTACAAAATGTATAAATTGGTTCAAGTTGTTCTCGGGAAGCAAGCCAGGTGAAAAGACGATTAGAAATCGACGTTTCGGGAGCATATATCTCTTCCATCGTCAGGATTTTTAACGCCTTTTGGAAACAGTCCTTAAAATGGAAATTCGTCGTCTTAAGGAGCACATATCTATAGAGCTTATAAAGTTAAGGAGTTACATTTCTTCAACCCAATTAATTTTCCATACTCAACGCCAAATCTAGGTCAGGGTGAGTTACTTAGATATAGTTTTTCCGGGGTTTTTCCTTATTCTTCAGACGAATGTCGGGTAACACTAAGCTCCTTGGACCCTGGACTCATTTGAGCACACTTTCTAACGCTTAGAGCTACGGCGCCGCTGACTGCACCGTTGGAAAGCCCGTCCCGAGAACTACCAGATTTATAGTAACCATCCCCACACTACAACAATCGACATTCCGACCTTCTCCACAAACCCTGGCCATTTCACCCAATTCATTCACCGTCTGATATAACTTAACGTTGGAGCGGACGTAAATTAATAATACAAAAAATACTCAACGCCATCTCCTGACCTGGCATTTAATTTACTAAAGACAGTCTTTTGTTCAGTAATACGAATATTGATGGTGTTTTGTCTTTGTTTATATTTGTGTTATATCCAGTGATTTATTTGTGGTTATTATATTTAATAAATATCCTGATGATGGGAGAGATGTACGCTCCGGAAATGTCAATTTCTAATTATCTTTTCACCTTGTTTGCTTCCAGAGAAAATCTCGAGCATATTCCACGCAGGAAAGCTTCAGGTCTTATTTTGTAGTATAAATTGTAAATTATAGAGAGGTAAACAGAAAAGCTTGAACACCAAAAGATAGAGATACTACTGAAACAATTGAAATACATTTTGTTTCATGAACAATTCAGAAGCCTTTTATTGTTGGAACAATTTGCATCAAAGAAATAGTTCGAACACTTTTCTGGTATTCGTTGAACTTTTGGAACACTCTTGTGCATTTTTGTAGTGCTGATTCCCCATTTTGTTCATCGTAGCCAGGCAAAGACCATAATTTCAAATCCATTATGTGGAAACGCGCTTTCTATAGTTTTGACTAATTTCTGCCTACTGTATTTTTTCTCATTACAATGAAATTAGCTATAACCATTTCTAATAATATTTCCTTAACGTAAAGATCATAAAAAGATAAAGTTTAATATGTAGAATAAATGTAGTGACGTGATTTGTATTATTTAGTCACAAATGTAGTAAATATATTGGATTTATAACCAAACATTGAAATACACAACATTTATAAAAATAATAAAATTACTCCATTTTTACCTGCGAAGTCACTTCTATAACTTTGTTATTAATGATACTACTCTTTTGATGAATGCTGAACATGTGCCTTTTGAATTAGTGAGCAAATGTAATTTTTTCATGTCCTTCCTTTTTCTCATTACCATCAGGATTGCTGAATTGACAGTCAGCCCGGAACTCATTAATCTTGCTGATACATCTGTATTCCGGCGGGGAATATTACCTACATGCAGGAGTGTCAAAAATGATTGCTATCTTCAGCAGCTTTGATTAAGTTTGCAACACTGCATCAGAAATTTTCTCGTGAAATGCATACCAAATTTACGTAATAAGTACGATATTTAAGTTATAAATATGTAATAGATTTTGTATTTTTCAGTTGTTTACGTGTATTTAAATTGATAAATGATCTTAAAATACCTATTCTCGGGGGTTAATTTATTTAGAAGAAGGTGCTAATAGGTAATTAAATACTTAAAAATGTCTTATATATTCAGTTTTAAATAAAATCCCACTTGGACTTTATTTTGGAATTGTTGAAATGGTTCGCGGTATTGCTCTACTTTTACCGAGAGCATGATACCCTTATCTTCTTTATTCAACTGTAATAGTTGCATTTCATTAGCTAATCTCATAGTTACAGTCGGTTTTTTGTACTTATGAGACCACCAAATGAAATGCAATAAGTTTTCCAAAACATTAAAATAAAAAACCGACTCTACTTATGAGACCACCAAATATTCCAATTTTCTCTTTTCTTTCAGATTGTTTCTCTAACAGCATTTCAATAACGACTTATACATATAATCTACTTTCCGGATATCTTTACATTATACAGTAATATTGTTTTTATTATTTTGTGGAGTATGAACTTGGTATTCTAAGTACTTCATTTCCTTAATCACTTGTTGGGAGCCACATTATATACGAGGGCTGTTCAATAAAGAATGATCATAAACTTTTTACGGTCATAATTTTTCGCACTATAACTCAACCTTATTATATTCTGTTAGCTTAATGCGAAACAAACACGCCGTAGTAGTTTCACTGTTGGTACTCCTGGTTACCGCCTATGACAACCAGGCAAGTTCAGACATGTTCAGTATCGCCTATCGCTGCAATGGAGGTAACACGCGAGGAACAATATGCGGCTTGGAAATTCTGCTTTCGTCTCAACAAATCTTCAGTTGATGCCTATTCAAATATTACAGGAGGCTTATTGAGATTATGTTCTTCCATACAGCACAGCTCGTAGATGGTTTAAAATGTTTAAAGAGAGGAGAAAATCTATTTCAAAGGAAGGTGGACGCGGTGCTCCAGTTAATACTCTTCCGGAAGAAAACATCAACACTGCTGCTGATATTGTGAGAGAGGATCGAAAGTTCTGAAATACTGAACATTTCATAAGATGCTACCCACACGTTGGTGACAGAAACATTACACATGAGACGTGTTTGTGCGCGATGAGTTCCAAGACTGTTGATTCCCGAACAAAAGGACATTCGCCTGCAGGCACTTAAAGTTGGTGTTAGAGGAAGATCCGGAGTTACTTTCAAACGTAATCACTGCTGATGAAACTTGGCTACGTCATTTTGATCCTGAGAGCAAACAGCACAGCTCAGTGTGGAAATCTCCTTCATCACCAACCCCCAAAACAGTAAAAGTGGTTGCGTCTGCTGGGAAATTAATGGTCATCTCATTCTTTGATATTCATGGAATGGTTTATCAGCAAGTTGTACCTGCACACACATTAGTTACTGGACAATACTACAGAGATGTCCTGAAATATTGCAAGTCCATATGACTGCGCAAGAGACCACATTTCCATGAAACAGGCTGGATGCTGCAGCACGATAATGTGCGGCCGCATATTGCCAATGTTGTTGCTGAATATCTTGCAAGCATCAAAGTGAAGTGCATCCCTCACCCTCCCTATAGTCCGGATTTAGCCCTATGTGACTTTTTTCTATTCCCAAACTTGAAGAAACGCCTTTGTAGGAGGCATTATCCATCATAAGAAGCAGTGGTGAAGGCTGCAGAGGCGATTTTGAAGGATCTCTCAAAATGGTTTCCAGCATATCTTTGAAGACTGTCAGAAACGCTGGGACAAGTGCATCGCATTCAGGGGAGACTATTTTTAGAAGAACCATCAAAATTATGAGAATGAGTAAATGTACGTTGTCAGAGAAAAATTGTTATCATTCTTTATTGATAACAATCCTCGTACTTCATGGGAAATTTTCGAACAGGTACTTTCTATACGCTCGGATACACACTATCTCTGTGTGTCTGGTGGAGTAGATTAATTAGTGTTTTAGCATGACTTGGAGCATTCCCAGTTTAATTAATCCTATTCTACGGAATAAATGCTTTCCATTTTAAAACATTTACTCACTATATCTACTCTATCGTTTATCTAATACTAGATTCTAAAATTTTACTAATCATGAATTTCTGATTTTTAACCTTCTCTGACAACGAAACATATGTCGCAGCCAAAGTTCACTTTTTCCCTAATATTTCTATACCTTTTTTATTTATACGTTATATGTTAAACTTTTACTTGATATTTGAATACTAGAAAATATTAGCTATGTCTTTTCTTGCACACGAAATCATATTTCCTTTCTTTGGAGCACTATCATCGTTGCCAGACACTATTTCAACTGCTCCTTGGTCTCTGGTGTGTATTACTGAATCAGTGTTTCATCTACTGAATCAGTGTTTCATCTACTGTTGTTAAAGTTTGAAGCTTACTGTAATTGCATTTAAACCAATAGAAATACTCTTGAAAAGCATTCATTTGGGTAACGGGTAGCTTTTTCTGTTCCAGAACTTGGTGCTAAATGTAGAAGACACGAGTTTTAGGGGGCTTTGTAATATCAGCTATCTCGTGTAGTTTCAATTGGCGATCACTGAGGACAGCACTGTCAATTTTTATCATAATCTTATTGTTGTAGTGCTTTTCAGAGGGTCTGAGCACTCATGACCTTAAATGAATATTCAATCACCCTCAAATTTATCAGTTAGCCTTTTAACTTCGAAAATTAAGGGGAAAATCCTTTAATGTCTTTCTTTATTCTAGTATTTAGCATTTTGTTGTATAAATGAACACTACTTTACACGATATTTATAGCTCTGCAAATTTATAAGTGTCTTTAAAGCGATCTTTACATATCTCTGAATCACGCTGATAGCTTGCACAGCGTGCCTCGTATTATTGTGAATTTTTAAATAAATAAGGTTATTTGTGTTTAGGAATTTGATTCAAAATTAATCAAAATTTTGGATTCAAACATTGCGAAGGCAGAGAAAGAAAGAGGAATAGAAAGACAGAGTTAGAGAAGATGTAAAACATGTTATCATTAGACTAAGTAAATGAGTGTGAATATGTTCCACTAATTAAACATTTCTTGCGACTTCTACTGTCAGCGTTATAAATGCGAAGATAGTATCAAGTATTTCCGCAGTTAACTTTCTTTCACATAAACTTTTTCCTTTTCAGAATTTTTGGGTTCGAAGTATAAATCTGCGAGACCACAAGTGCTGGAGCTGTGGTGAAGAATGGTCCACAGTGACCTGCAGGGAGATAAAACAGACATCGAACATTCATTCAACGCACAAATCTTCTTGAGAAGAAACTTTATTGCCACTGATTTCCCCTTTCTCAGGAGAACAAATGGTATGAGCACAGAAGGTCAGTAAAGTTGGATACATTGATATTCCCTGGAATGCAGTGAAGGTTAAAGTGTACCCAAAGGTCTTGTAAACCTTTCTTCTGCACTTTTCTAACAAATGTCCAAGAACAACGCATATAAAAATACACAAAACTACGTCACATCAGTGGATGCAAATGCTTTCAGAAATGTTTCTTCACTTAATCCACTATTTAAAGGAAGAATTTATCGTTATTAAATTATCCGAAGTTGTTCATGGTTTGAGGCTATCCTTAAGCTTTTGACTTGGGTTGCACTTCCTAAACAGATTTGCACATTTTGAGGACATTTAAAATTTTTTAGTTGAAACACTAAAGGAATTGGAAATTAATTGTTCTTTCACACTAGCCGTGTGTAGGACGCACTATGAAAGGGTAGAGCTAGACTGAAAAATTCAATGCGATAGCCGAGATTTGAACCCCGGATCTTCTGGTCTCCGTCCAGTCGTTCTAAACCTTTGAGCTACTATGGCCAATATGCCAACATGACATTAAATTCTCCGGGAAAAACACGAGTCAGTTGGAGAATTTAATGTCATGTTTGCACGTTGGTCATAGTAGCTGAATGGTTTAGAGCGGCTGGACGGAGACCAGAAGATCCGTGGTTCAAATCCCGGCTATGGCATTGAATTTCTCAGTCTGGCTCTACCCTTTCATAGTGCGTCCTACACACGGCTAGTGCGAAAGAACAATTAATTTCCATTAATTGTACCTAATAGTGGTCCGAACTATAAAGCCCGGGCCTTAAAGTACTTAAAGCATAGTAAGACGACATTAAGGTAGTTGTCTCATGCGTTTATGAGAACTCCTAGTGATTTATCGGGAGAAACACGAGTCAGTTGGAGAATTTAATGTCATGTTGGCACGTTGGCCATAGTAGCTCAATGGTTTAGAGTGGCTGGAAGGAGACCAGAATATCCGTGGTTCAAATCCCGGCTTTGGCATTGCATTTTTCAGTCTGGCTCTACCCTTTCACTAAAGGAATTGTTTAAAAATCTTAGTAAATTATAAAACTATAAACAAAATACATAGCTAATAGCACAAAAAGTCTCAACGTGAAGGCAGTGGTGCAAAACCACAAATACTATAGGAAACAGCATTCTGAATAAAGCAGCACTTCCCTTATATCACTTTTGAACAATTTTAAGCAAGTGTTGAGGAATTATTTCTCCAAATACTAATTCAATAAATTGTAAATTTTATCAACATTCATTCAGTTGTTATTGTGTAACCAGAACCTGTAGCAATGCCATATATCACTAGTTTACTTAGCTTGGTAATTTTATCCATGCCCCTAAAAATATTAAAATTATTTTTTATGGCTATACCATACAGAAATGCATAAACATATTAATTCATAAGTTTTCCCTAAGTTCTACCTGCCAAAGGGCCTGAGTTTTATGGAGATATGTTAAACTTTTACCAGGGATCTTAGAGGTTTTGAATTAAAATTCTCATGGCACTAGAAGGACAATACGTACTTATATGTTCTTTTGAAAATAATTTGGTAAAATGTAATCTACTGATGATTTTAATATATCTTTAGATGGGTCATTCAAAAATTAGTGGCAACACTGCCACTGTATTGGCGCTATCGGCGATAAATCATGTAAGCTGATAACAGTGAAAAAGAACAGCATCGACTGTTGGTTAGCTGTGAGTTTGAAGAAAAATTTATTTAATAAGACATTTTCAGCAAGTTTAATTGTAGGCTGTTATCTTTAGTGCTATAAATATGTTTATTAAATACGAACAAAGATACTTAATTAAAATTCAGGTTCCAAGATGTATCAATGCTCGACAATGCCATACAGAATTATGGGAAGCTTGTGGTAGACAGAATTTACCATATCGTACCGTGGCTAGGTGGGCGAATGCATTTAGTAGAGGAAGGGAAGACATTCATCAAGAAACGTGGAGCTGCAGACCACAATCAGCAAGTGATGATGTGCATGTGAATGCTGTTAGAGCACTGCTGGAAGAACATTGTTTTAAAGTTATGTTGAACTAGCAAGGGAGTTGGAATTATCACTTAGAGAAGCTCGCTTTAGATCCAGACAGGCAATTATAGCAACAGTAGAGCAGTCTGTTGGAATATTAGAACAACAAGACTGTGTGGATTGCAACCGTCCGATCTCTGATGTGTGGAGGCGAGTTCTTCATGTTGGAGGAGGTTTCTTCTAGGCATTGCAATAATGTAACTGCTTCAAAAGTGTTTTATTTATTGTTAATTCAAATTTTGTCATTAATTATATTGAATGGCCTAAGTATAAGACATTCGTCTGTTTTCTGCTGGACATTGCCACTGTTACAAAGGACCTTGGAAGGTAATCAACAGACTTGTTTCATATTTTCATATTTTCCTATTCTATATTTTTACGTGGAAAGAACGTGGACTGACTGGCTGAGAATTAGTTGGCTCAATTCACCGGAAGGAGAGGTATGGCTAAAGAAGAGGAGGTCTAGGGTATTTGATAGGCAATTCAACGGAAAAAAAATGGTGTCACTCATAAGCACCATCGATATTTTAGCAAGAGTTGGAACACCATCCTTCAATGACATGAGCAGGTAGGTCATTTGAATAGGCTGCAGTCACGAGTTAACCTAACTACAGGTCAGTGCAGGCCTGGGGAGCAGGATTCCCGATGTGTCACGCCATTCTCGTACTTCTCCTCCTTTCGTGACCATCAATAAGGAAACATTCTACATACAAGGGCTGTTCTATAAAGAAATATCATAATTTTTACGGTCATAATTTTTCGCTCTAAAATTCAGTCTTATTAAATTCTGTTAGCTTAATGTGAAACAAACACACCATAGTAGTTTCATTGTTGGTACTCCTGGTTCCCGCCTGTGAGAACCAGGTGATTCAGACATGTTCAGTATCGCCCACCGCTGCAATGGAGGTAACATGCAGTTAAAGTTGATGTTAGATGAAGATCCAGAGTTTCTTTCAAACGTAATCACTGCTGATGAAACTTGGCTACATCACTTTGATCCTGAGGGAAAACAGCAAAGCTCAGTGTGGAAATCCCCTTCACCATCAACCCCCAAAAAAGCAAAGGTGGTTGCTTCTACTGGGAAAGTTATGGTCATCTCATTCTTTGATACTCAGGGAATGGTTTATCAGCATGTTGTACCAGCACACACATCAGTAACTGGACAATACTTCAGGGATGTCCTGAAAACATTGCAAGTCTATATCAGGCGCAAAAGACCACATTTCCATGAAGCAGCATGGATGCTGCACCACGATAATGCGCGGCCGCATATTGCCAATGTTGTTGCTGAGTATCTTGCAAAAATCAACGTGAAGCGTATCCCTCACCTTCCCTATAGTCCGGGTTTAGCCCCATGTGACTTTTTTCTATTCCCTAACTTGATGAAACGCCTTCGTGGGAGGCATTATCCATCATCAGTAGCAGTGATGAAGGCTGCGGAGGCGGTTTTGAGGATATCTCAAAAATGGTTTCCAGCACGTCTTTGAAGACTGGTAGAAACGCTGGGACAAGTGCATCGCATTCAGGGGAGAGTATTTTGAGAAGAACCATCAAAATTAAGAGGATGGGTAACGGTACGCTGTTAAAAAAATTGTGATCATTCTTTATTGAGCAGCCCTCGTAATACGTATGAAAGTACGTGCAGCTACTGCTGGTAGGAAGGAGAGGGACTACTCTGTTCACACCTTCGGAGTACTCTTTTCGGGCTCTGCGCTAGCGGTTAGAGGATGATAATGAAAGGAAATGGAAATAGTGATCAGTTCTTTACAATAATTAAGTTCTCAGAACTTTTATGGTCTGAATACAGAATAACCACTTAGATCATAAAAAGGTATTAGGGTACTTAAAATTTCAAATAAGTATTTCGAAGACGGTTATTTACGAATAAATTTTACTCTGTACGCGTTTTACTTCTTAAAGATATCCCAAATGTATGCTGTGTTGATGTAACACGGTTTACCACTAATATAAGATAGCAAAAGGACGAAAATGTACAAACTATTTTACTTTTCATACACGTTTCATGAACATTTGCTAATTTAATCAATTTATCCAATCGTTTTTGGATATGTTTCCAGTAAAATCTAGATGATGTAGTCTTTCCGGGAGTAAAACAATTCCTCTATTTATTATAGGTGTGCCTTAGAGTAAGTAAAAATTGAGTAACTGCGTTTGTTACTATGGTAACGTTTAATATGAATGAACCTCGTTAGAACCATTTGTTAAAGAGCCCTCACGTCACAGTCATAATGGAAGCTTTTCTTCTTCGTTATTATTTCTTTACATTCATTTATTCGCCCTTTATTTCTTTCCCCTCTTTGTTTCCATGACCCAGATGCCGTTGGCAGGACTGTTTGTGAAGAAAATTGCTGTTAATTTTTTTCCCTGCAAAGAATGGTATCAGGCAACAGAAAAATACAATGGCTTCTAGGAAGCTCTACAGCTATTCTTTGATACAAATATCCACCTACTCATGTATTATGTTACAATAGCAAAATGAAAAGAAATGCTTGAAGAAGATCATTATCTTAATACTGTGTAATGGCGAAATTGCAATAAGAAGGCCATTGGGTAACTTTATGCAGTTCTGTAAGATGCACTTATCTACAAAATATAATTTTTGTGCTTCCATGGTCAGAAGATGATTCGAAAATGATTTATGGTAGCGTTTTGTATCTCAATAACTTCACAACGTTGGCTATGTGATTTTTTTAATATATAAGAAAGTAATTTTATTGCCTTCCAGAACTTCCAGGGGATGTGTAAGCCCACAGTGGTGCCAGTGGTAGGAGCCGCTAACCGGAAGATCCAATCTGTAGTTATGATGGTCCCTGCCCTCTGCTATCATATCTTTTCAGGTACGGATCATCAGGTCCCACCAGCTACGGTATCCTCTCTCATCATCCCTTCCTTCTTCACCGGGAGTCGTAAGTGATTTTCTGTAGATAGACGGATAACTCCCCCCCTCCGGACCTTGCCAGAAAATCAAGCTTTTTCTAAATCCTATGGTTCTCTAGTCATACAAAATTACATAAAATTCAGGGTTAAGGCTTCGCGCGCTGCTCCAAAAATTCTAGGTATAGGTACATTGTTTATCATAGACAATGTAACAGGTAATGTTTTGGAGTTTATCTAGGAAAGTTCATACCACGAGTTGCATTTGTAGGTTATTTCACGAATAAAATAAATTGTTATAAGCAATAAAACAAGTTATTTGATTCCCTAAATCACATAAGCCTACGTTAGCGCATGAATGACACTTAACCTCACAAGTCACGGCATACAAGTTTACTAGTTCTTACAGGCCGTGCACAAGTTAACACTTGTGAAAGCAACTTTGGTCTTAAGGTCGTCAGGTGTCGCTGATTGACTATAAGAAAATAAAAAAGTAACATAACTTCTGTTTTCAACCCCTAGTTTCAAAAACAAAAAAAAAAAAAAAACAAAAACAAAAAAAAAAGAAACAAACAAAAGGTTAATTTCATTCATTGTTGTTTTTTTAATTCAAGTAAACATTATTATATAGTAAATAAATTGCAGGTTTTAAAATACAAAGCACAATAACAATAACACTGGGCAGCAAAAAAAAAAAAAAAAAAAAAAAAATTGAATGTTTGGAGCACCTCATGAGGCAATTCCTACTAACTTTGGGTTTAGAGAAACAAATATAACAATGAAACATTTTTATTAGCTCTAGTTTCTATGATATACACAAGGTGGAAGTATTACATATTAACGGATTGAGAGAAAAGGATACATTTTAATTACATACATGCTAACAACAATGAAAGTGCATTTGATTTCTTTAACTGGTAATTGTTATGCTAAGAGTTCTAAATTGCTGAAAATATTCTTCGCGGATAGTCGTGTTTAAAGAGAATCATGTGATGGCCTATTGACTTCATCGTCTTTTAGCTTGCCTCTTGTGATGAAGTTCCGCAGAATCCCTATACAAAGACCAACAGTAATCCGCAAGCATTACTTCATTCCAACAGCCCTGATATCTTTGTTCCATAACAGAAATGTCCTGATGGAATCTCTCCCCATGTTCATCACTAACAGCTCCACAACTAGGAGAGAAAAAGTCTAGGTGGGAGTGGAGAAAATGGATCTTAATAGACATGTTGCATCCAAGGTTACGGTATTTTTGCAGGAGCACTGTCACCAAATGCTTGTAGTTGTCATCTCTTTTGTTGCCTAAAAATCCATGAACAACACCCTTGAAGGCTTCCCAAGCTTCCTTTTCTTTACCCTCCGAAATTTGGTCAAATACAGGATGCTTTACAAGTTCTCTTACTTGATGTCCAACAAAAATGGCTTCCTTAAATTTTGCATCACTTAATTTCCAAAATTTCTCTCTGATTGTGTTTTGTTATATGACAGGTGTGCCAACTCCAAAAAAAATATTCCCCAAATTTAAAATCTTCACTCTAAAAATGAAATGTCACTGTATCTTGAAACCGAGAGCTAATCTATCATTTTTGTGATGATGTTTGGATTCAGCAGATGGAAATACATGTAAATTCACTATTTCTAAGCCCGAAACATTTTCATTGTTGCCCGGTGTAATTTGAAACGTATTCAGGAGGCCATCCAGCGATGGTCCTTAAGCTCCGATGGAACTGCTGTCTTTTAAAGTCTTAGGTCGGTGTGTCTTTTCCTTTTCAGTCTTCTCTTTGCAGGGTTTGGAGTGTAATTAGCGGAAATTCGTTGAATTAGATGATTTGGATGTTTGTTGAAGGTGCCCTGTAATCTACTATAGCTCTTGCAGAGGAAGGAATTCTTAAGTCGTCATGCAGCATGCTGTTTCGCACATACTAAGGTGCACCAATCGTCAGTCTGAGATATCTGTTTCGGATAACCTGTATTTTTCGTATTTGCGAATATGAATTTCTTGTAGCCTGGCCAAATCTTTCAATCGCCATATTACTGTTTCAATCTCGCACTTGTCTTCACTGCTCATGTGATCGTTATACCCAACAGTAAAGGAACATGTGACAATTGCTGAGCGATAATTGTACATGATGTACAATATTTAATTGGACTAGTACTTGAATGGACTATACGAGGGGTAGTGACGTATGTGTGAAATAGTCCAATTAATTCTTTAATTTTAGAGAAAGTAAGAGGTTAATAAGTTTCTCCCAATTAAAAGTTATTCTGGAGAGAGGAAATTTAGTTGAAGATGCTGGACAGGCATGCTTTGTCTCACTTACGCATGACATTTAATATCTCTCCGAATTTTCATTTTTTGAATTATACTGTTCCTAGATTGACAGTCATAAAGACATATATACATACTACTTTTAGGTTTTATATCTGTTGAATGTTATTTCGTGTGACTTTAGCCAAATACCACGCATAATATTTAGAAGGAATGTGCCACTTTCTAGTAGTGGGTGTGTAACTGTGTGAGAGCAGTATAACTTAAGCAAAAAACTTGAAATTTAATTTTTTGTTGTTGTAATTTACGCCCTCCTACGTTAAGTCATATCAGACGATGAATGGAATGGGAGAAATGATGCTCAAATGAGCACAGGGTTCATAGACCTTAGAGTTACCTGACATTCGTCCTTCAGTATAAGGGAAAACCCCGGAAAACCCTTATCCAGGTAACCCACCCTGACCGAGGTTCGAACTCGGGACCACTTGAACGTGAGGCAGACATGATACCACCCCGCCACCAAGGCGGGCTTAACTGTGTGTGAGCAGTAAAACTTAAGTACGAAACTTGTCATTTAAATTTAGTTGTTCCAAGATTTTCAAGCAAAATTACATCATATATTTAAAATAGTTGCACAATAAATTATATATATTATGAATTTTCTGGGAATAGCGTATGAAGTACGCTTTGTTCGGAAGGAATTTGTATAGCTAGAAGATTAAACTTCAGACGAAAGCGCACTGTAGATAACAAATGAATACCTACATATACTTAAAACACACAATTTTGTGGCAAGAGAAGAAATGTATTATTTTTGGTTTAAATTATTCATACTCTCTTCATTTGTAAAGTGCTGTCATTCAGTTGTTTTTAACAACTGCAAGGGAAACATATAGATATTAACCTTAAAGTATTATCTTGTAAGTCTTAAAAATTAATTGTTCGTGGTTTTTCCCTTTGAACTTCTAAGAAATGTGTAATTTTACTACGGGGGCTGTTCAATAAAGAATGATCACAATTTTATTTTGACAGCACACCTTTTCTCATCATAATTTCGATGGTCCTTCTCAAAATAGTCTCCCCTGAATGCGATGCACTCATCCCAGCGTTTCTGCCAGTCTTTAAAGACACGCTGGAAACCATTTTTGAGAGTTCCTTTAAAATTGCCTCCTCAGCCTTCACCACTGCTTCTGATGATGGATAATGGCTCCCACGAAGGCGTATCTTCAAGTTAGGGAATAAAGAAATACCCAAGGAGCTAAAACCGGACTATAGGGAGGGTGAGGGATGTATTTCACGTTGAGTTTTGTAAGATATACAGCAACAACATTGGCAATATGCGGCCGCACATTATCGTGGTGCAGCATCCAGCCTGCTTCATAGAAATGTGGTGTTTTGTGCCTGATATCGACTTGTAATGTTTTCAGGACATCCCTGTAGTATTGTCCAGTTACTGATGTGTGTGCAGGTACAACATACTGATAAACCATTTCATGAATATCAGAGAATGAGATGACCATAACTTTCCCAGCAGAAGCAACCCGTCCAGGATGAAAATGATGTAACCAAGTTTCCTCAGCAGTGATTACGTTTTGAAAGAAACTCCGGATCTTCCTCTAACATCAACTTTAACTGCATGTTACCTCCATTGCAGCGGTAGGCGATACTGAACATGTCTGAACTTGCCTGGTTCTCACAGGCGTAGACCAGGAGTACCAACAATGAAACTACTACGGCATGTTTGTTTCACATTAAGCTAACAGAGTATAATAAGATAGAATTTTAGTGCGAAAAATTATGACCGTAAAAATTAGGATTATTCTTTATTGAACAGCCCTCATATTTCTGGGGATTAACACGAAGTAGATAGAAATATAAGTTTTCATAAGAATAGTTCGTAGAAGCTACATTAAATAAACGATAATGACCAGAGAGAGAGAGAGAGTGACGTGAATGTAATGGATAAGAATGGTTTCTGTTCTGTTTCAGTTTCCATTGCAGTAACCTTGCGTCTCTTTCCAATAACCAGGAGAGAAGAATTAATGATAATCCGTGATGGAAGGCCGGGAACGGTGGTATGAAAAGAGATGGGCGAGTGAGTGACCCTTAAAGAAGCTGGGGTGGAGACCTCTGGTAGCACGTAACGCAAATAATGCTGATTGATGGGCACCCTCCCATGTGTTTGTCCAGCAGCGTAACGTTTTGACGTGTTTGTTCAACAGATTGGTACCGTTCATAGGTCCATAACTCCACGAACGTTTCATTTTTCCATCCCCTTATCTGTATTAGCAAACACCGGTCCAACTGGGGCACATAGAAGGGTCACCGACCTGGAAGGACATCGGCGTTTGTCCTTTTTGTTTTATATGTTGGTGTGAATGAAGTATTTTACATTTTTGCCATCTCTACCATACACCTATGAGTTGAAGTATAGCATTCTGTCCAAAGGATTGTTGAATTTTAGTGGAAATAAATGTTTTAAGGTCTCCTGAACAAATTTTTCTTTTTTAAAGGTAAAAGTTCCGATTATATGTATGTCTATGCTTGTATATCAATCTGTGACTGTCTCTGTTACTGTGTGTCAGAAGATTTAATACAAATAAAATCAGTCTTTTGTTTTATTAACCTTGTTTATATTCATCTAACTGCATGAAGACAAAGTATTTACAAAATAACTATGCCACTGCAATAATACATTGTAACTATTGTTTTGATTTATATTTAAAAAGTGTTTGAAAAATTTATAAATTTATAAAAGAAAAACAAACAAAATTGTGAAAAAATACATGTAATTTTGTGATTGGCTGTAGTAATAATCGTATTACGTAATGTAGTGACGTAGTAGTAAATCGGATATGGGTAGCGATAATAACGAAGGATTAAATAATCTTGGTGTGGAAACCGAAAGAAAATTCGAGAGATCGGACGCTTTTTAAATTTCTCGAAAATACTTAAGTGTTACTTCAATTTGAAGTATTAGATTGATTCCGATCACAGTATAAAGTTTTGTGACAATAATTGTAAAGGGCTTGGTGTTAAAAGAAATAAACGAAAGATTGATTTCTTATAGAAATTCAAATTTAAAATCTTAATGATTTCTTCACTCGTTACCACCCTTATAACTTAGAGCTTTCATTGCTCGTATGTAAGAATATAACAGAAGAATATTAAAAGCTAGCCGAGGCATAATTAAGTATTTTCCTGATAACTTCGGGGAACATCTTCATCAAGTCATAATATTTTGGTGGAAGGTAAGATCGACGAAGTAAGACCAACGACGGGAAACGAGGTACCAGCACGGATCCTGCTATATATGTTGCCGCAACTTTGAGGCATCGAAACTCACAACAACGGAGGAATCCTGTTGAAACATTCAGTTACAATGTTCGTTGAATCTTGAAAGCTAAGCTTTGTAAACTCGGTTGCTAAGATAAAATTAAAGTAAAGTTAACAAAAGTAGTGTAAGAAAAAAGCTATATTGATATAACACTTTATACATGGAAGCGTCTTTTAGGAACTGTAGTAAGTTAGGACCGCTGAGCATGGTCATAAGCTGGAATCTTGTTCTTCGTCGGCCTGCAACGTTTAGTGATAATAATTACAGTGGTTGAAGCAAATTCAGGAATCTCACAGGTGGGAGCTGGATTCCTGGATATAGGCGTGAGTGTGTGATTAGACAATGATCAATTCTTAGTCTATTATGTGCTTCAAATGGGATAATGTTTGTCCTTGAGCGCTGCTAGATGAGCAACCAATAGGATTACTGCGGTATTGTCGTATTTTATTTTCCGTAAGTGGTGTGTAACGAGCACCTGATGCACGTGGAAGGTAGAGAGTAATGAATCCAACATAACCGCAAAAAATCCAATTTTTAGCTCAAATAACTTTCCTAATACAAATAAACAAATCACTATTATATTATAACAATGCATCGCAACGTAAGCATTGTAATATTTATCTTTATTGGTTGGCATATATTTAATTACTCAGAACTGAAACGTAAATGTTTGACATGACGTGATAAAAGAATTGCTTTGAATAAGCCAAGATGCATGTTAAATTCGAGCGAGAACAAACAATACACTTCCTGCTGGCTTGTAGAATGGTGCATCGACAGAACGTGACTTGTTACCCTATATGTTAGTTTATGAATCTAACGTAATCTGTTTTTACTCTAGAGAGTTCAAAGCAGTATTATTCAGTTGTTCTTCCGTTTAAAAACCAGGGGAAGTATATCAGCTGGATCAGCTTGCATTTGAAATGAGGCACGAGGTAAAATAAGACCTGAAGCTTTCCTGACGACGAATACGCTCACTTTCTTCTCAGGCAGCCAGCCAGGTGAAAATATGATTAGCTAACTTTTCACCTGGTTGGCTGCCCGAGAAGAAAGTGAGAGACACGAGGTATTATACAAGAAGCGTCCAGAAAGTAAGTTCTGTTTCAATTTATCTCTGCTGCAGCACTGCGATCGCAGTTCCGCACACGCGTGGTAGACGCTCTGTATCAAGGAGAAGAAACGTGCGCCATTATGAGATCGCTGTCAGCCACGTACGCATTTTGAGCTTGTTTACAATGTCGGTGTTGATTGAAAATCCCTCCGCTTGTGAAATCAGATCTGTGATTCGTTTTCTGAATGCTAGGATTGCGCTGCGCCGAGGAATGTTGTCAAAAGGTGTTGTGTTTCTTCACGACAACGTATGACCACACACTGCAAATGCGATGAAAAACATCCTACAGGGATTTGGCTGGCACGTGTTTGACCACCGCCGGTACAGCCCTGACCTAGCTCCTAGAGACTTTCATCTGTTTTTGCATCTCAAATATTTCCTTGGCGGTCAACACTTCAACAATGACGAAGAGCTGAAAGAAAATGTTTCCAACTGGATGAAGACACAGGCGGCAAGCTTCTATGAAGAAGGTATACAAAAACTTGTGCCTCGTTATGACAAATGCCTGCAAAATTTCTGTAGTTATGTGGAAAAGTAGTTTAAGAGTTGTAGAATTTTGTGCAATAAATAATTTTTCTGTATCTGTACACAATTTAATTTTATTACCAAACAGAGTTTACTTTTTGGACGTACCTCGTATAAACCACCTTCCCCATTACCACTGCCAGAACAATCCAATTGAGTTAATGTGGGCTCAAATTAATGTGCAAACTGAAATAATTCTTTTAAACTGACTGACGCTAATCGACTTCTTCACCAAGAAATTGACAAAGTTGCACAAGACTGGGAAAACTGCATGAGACATGCAGATTAACTACAAGATCACTGCTTTTGGAAAGAAATAGCGCGTGACGAGATTTTGGAGCCTATCATCATAAACTTGCAACACTCAGACGATGAAGACAGTGACAATGACGAATTGTGTCTTAACGGAAGTGACATTCATAACTATATGGATGCGCCGCTGGAAGATTCATTGGATTAGAAAAACAGGTAATTCATAAAGTTTTGGAAAATCCAGTTAGCGTTCCCTTATATCTAGCGCCCAGAAGACTGGCAAGTGTGCGAGAGAGAGGAAAATATAAAAAAGTGGCTTAACGAGGTGGTAACGCTGAAGACTATCGCATCTGATTCGCTGCAAGCCAGAACCCTTCCTATTTGAAACACATTATACTAATGGCTACTTATTGTTGACATTTCAGTCATGGAGTTTGCTGTTGTACCACTGACTCTCCCAGTTTCTTCTTACGTTACATTTAATGAAGACGATGTAACTCTGGTAAGCTATGCTAGTTATTATTTCATCTGAAGGCAAACTGCTTGCTTTACGGACTGCAGCATCTGTTCCTTCGTGCATCCAGTTTGACTATGGTACGGTATCCAATTAAGTAGATTTGGAAATAATCATTTCTTCCACACTAGCCGTGTGTAGGCTGTTTGGATGAATAGAGTCAGACTGTAAAATTAAATGGTATAGGTCGGGATTTGAACCACGGATCTCCCGCTCTAAACCACTACTATGACCAACGTACCGACATGACATTAAATTCTCCAACTGACTCGTTTCCCGGTAGACCACTAGGGGTTCTCATATGCTATGAGACACGCACATTTTGTGGCGACTTACTATGCTGTAAGTACTTAAGTCCCGGGCTTCATAGTTAAACAACTACGTTTTATTTAAAAAAAAAAAACTTGCCAAGTTGTTAAAAGTGAGATATGTTTTATATAAAATATGAGTAGCTGGCATACTTAATTTGTAAGATTACTCACTTAGACTATGCAGGTGTTCACCATTCCTTCCAAAAGCGCTTTCCAGGTCTTGCTGCAGACCATCTTCAGTGGATGCTGCTACAACTACTGTCGGCGGACTTAAACTTAACTTTCCAAGAAACTTAAAACTTGACGATCTCCTGATTTTCAATACCAACATCTGGGACCAGAACATTGGAGCTGGACACAGATGATTGGTTGTCACCTGTGATATTAACTGGTTGGAGTTGCTTCATCTCTGGATCTGTGTGCAGCTCCAATGTTCCAGTCCCAAACGTCGGTATTGAAAATCAGGAGATCGTCAAGGGTAGCCTTAAGTTTCTTGGAAAGTCAAGTTTATGTCCGCCGACAGTAGTTGTAGCAGCATCCACTGAAGATGGTTTGAAGCAAAGACCGAAAAGCGCTTTTGGAAGGAATGGCGAACACCTGTCTAGTCTGAGTGAGCAATCTTACAAATTAAGCATGCAAGTTACTCATATTTTATATATACATTATGTTTTTATTTTAGGTAAATTGGTGGAAATAATCATTTCTTCGACACTAGCCATGTGGTGGCCAAGGTTCGGATGAGTTGAGTCAGACTGAAAAATTCAATGCCACAGCCGGTACTTGAACTACGGATCTCCCGGTCTCCGTGCGGTTGCTCTAAACCTCTGAGCTACTATGGCCAACGTATAAGTTAATTTGTTTACGTGATTTGACAGCTTTGTTGCCTGGGAAACTATTCCTTGAAAATTGCATTTTTTGCTTGTTTATCCTTAGTGATCAGAATTGCACTCTTCAGAAAAATGGTCATTATCAAAAATAACTTAGGATTTTATGACTTTGAAATGAATTATAGACTTTCTTAGATATATGTTCAGGTAGATGGTATAAAACCAATCTTATTTAAGGCCATCTTCCAAATGTGAGATGCGAAGACTTCAAAGAAAATCCCAAACAGAGCGATAGATTTTTTTTTTTTGTGTGTGGGAATTTACGTCCTCCAATGTTAGGTCATATCGGACGATGAATGCCCGCCTCGGTAGCGTGGTGGTAGCGAATCTGCCTCACGTTCAAGACGTCCCGAGTTCGAATCTCGGTCAGGGTGAATTACCTGGATAAGGGTTTTCCGGGGTTTTCCCTTATCCTGAAAGACGAATGTCGGGTAACTCTAAGCTCTATGAGTCCTGGGATCGTTTGAGCATCATTTCACCCATTTTATTCATCGTACGATATGATTTAACGTTGGAGGACGTAAAATTAAAAAAAAAAAAAATCGGACGATGAATGGAATGGGTGAAATGATGCCCAAATGAGCCCGGGGTTAATAGAACTTAGAGTTACCCGACATTCGCCTTCCAGGATAAGGGAAACCCCCGAAAAACCTTATCCAGGTAGCTCACCCTGACCGAGATTCGAACTCGGGACCTGTTGAGCGTGAGGCAGACATGCTAGCACCACGCTACCGAGGCGGGCAAAACAGTTCTATAGATGGAAATTCTTTCTAAAATGTATATTTTAAGTATATGCCATTATAATATTTTTTTTTTTGGAAGCAGCTGCTAGAAAATAAAATTTTTGAAAGATTTTCCATACAAAGGCTAGTTTAGGATGACATATTATCTTACATTTTTTGTGTTTCAGCTTTGGAAGGTATTTAAACTTAAGTGCCAATTATCAGCTGTTCATTCTTGAGTTGACTCAACTCCTGGATCATTTTAAACAAAAGATACGAGTGTGTATATCCAGTGGAATATATCTACCCAACTTCATATTGCAATTTGTTTATTTATTTACTGGTAGAGAAAGTAAAAACATTCGTTCTAAAGGAACCCTTCCCCGGATGTTTTGAAGCACCAAGCCATTACAAAGTTTTTTATATTCGTACTCCGAAGGTAGTTGTAGTGCTCCACGATAATCTGTAAATTTGCGAACGCAAAATTCTTGTACCTTCTCCTCTGCGGCTGAGAAAGACATTTTCCAAAATAGGATAAGAGGAAAGAAAGTTCAAACGTGAGAGGAAGGATCATAATAATAACAATAACGTGGAAGGTTTATTTGCGGAGAGGGGGTCGTTTTGGTACATTGAGCAATCACATAGTTTCTCGCAAATGATCGCAAAATTTAGCTAACTCAAGGTGATACCTAAGGGTGAAGTACCCATTTGGATAATTGAAACAGTCAGCCTTATCGCCATTCGATCTCGTAACTCCGTTTATTTGCCTAGCAAGCAGCGAAGACATATACGTTACAAACTTCTGTATTTCTTTACTTTTACTTTTCTTTCGTGCTGTGAGTCTTTAAGAGAACCTTCCTCCTGTTAACTGAGTCTAATATCGATTAAAGAAGTGCATTTAATACCACGAAATATTCTTAATTTTCTCGCTTTCCTTTTCCGTTCGTTTTATTATGGTCCTCTATCTTCATCAAGTCCAGTTTGGAACCGACTCTATGCTACTCTATTCTACAGCTTCGTCAAGTTATTCAGGAAATTACATGTTCAAAACCCTCTGTGGTGGCTTAAGGATTCAAGGACACGCGTCTTCCTTTTAATTTTGAACCTGCATTGTAATGCACAAAGGAAGCGTGAATACAGGTATGTCTTCTCGTGTATTTTATTTTGAACTAACGGTCCAAGTCAAGAAGCCATATGGTTGGCCAAATTAACAAGTGAACATCGTTGTTCATGCTTCAGTATTACTATCTGTGCATTTGATTGTATCGTGTTATTTTTTGTTGCTATTCTCTTGCGTTATCATACCGGTTTATTTTCGTGTTTGACCAACTCAAACAGTAATTTTAAGAATTAAATGGAGCAGATACAGCATCGACATTGCAAACTCCTGTAAATAGTTTACTTTCTTACTTTAGCTGTAGTCTAACCTGAAAAACACAACTTTGCAAATCACATCTCATGACCTTCAATGATAAAATAGGACTGCATAATAGACAAGTTGCGTTCTTCGACAACGCCATCTGAAAGCTCAAGTGTGCGAATGTTATGCGTGGAGAGTGTCAATTAACGTTGATTATGTTTATTTAAATAATTTATTTTTGCTAAGAAAATTACATGCATATTGTCACTTTGTGGGTTCGTAGAATTAAAAGTCCAATTTGCTGAAATTCAAAATGTTCTTTATTTCCGTTGAAATACACTGTTCAATTCTCACGTAATAACATTACATCACATACACCACACAATCTACCAAGGTCGATGACCAAAACAAACAGCGTTCTGATTACACCTGTTTACGTCAGCTCAGCTGTTTACTGCTTACGACTCTTGCGACTGACTGCTTGCGACTCTCTTGTTACACAGCATCTGTTCACGACTAACTCTTGGCGAGTCGTCGACTTCTTAAATACCTCATTGATAAATTAGAGACTCTTCCTGAACAATAAAGAAACTAATGTTCTATCAACTTCCAGAAGCGTAACTTAATCTATGCCGGCAAGTCCTTTATCTTAGCTATCTTTATTTGCCGGCTCTTTGTATACACAAACCGCGCTGTCGTAGATAACGGCTTCGCGACAGTATGATTATAGTTTGAGGCCAGTCTATTGCTTGTTATATCTACTCCTGACTGTAGGTAACTGGATTTTTTCTTTTCACTGGCCAGTTCCAATTGATTTTTACTTTATTCAAAAATCGAATTAATTTCTTACTCTCTTTGCAGAACAAACCACTTTTGCCAAAATGTCTACTACTTTTAAACCATTTTTCCAATAGAAATGCCTTTTCTCAGCATACTTATCCCCTTATATTCAAATATAGAATGCTGAACAGCTTCCTTACATAAGAGAAGGGGCTATAACACATATAACACTGCTTAATCTCCAAACACCAGTTCTTTACTATGCCGCGCATTTCCCCCCTTTTATTTACTCTATATAAATATATTTTCCTTTACCATTACATTTTTACTGAATTTAGAAAATCAAAGAGCTCCTGCCCACTGTTGTAATAAGGAGATTTTCGATTTTTGTGTTTTCAAACCTTTTTCTTGCAACTTTCCGAAACCTGTTGTGTTATTTTCTCTTCTCTTCCACACTTCTTCTTACGCATTAATTACCATGTTCTCTTGAAGACTAATTCCAATTCTCTAGATCTTAAGCTCCGCTCTTGATACTCTAAAGTTTGCCTCAACACTTTGTTTGTAGTTGTATTTAAGATGCTGTACCAATATTTAATGGTCTGTACATTACCACCGCTTTCTTTACCATTGTTCCTGTCTCAGTTGTACTACCTCCCTTATAGTGGTATAAGATAGGTGTAGAGTATCCTGTGAACAGAATCTATAGCTTCCTCCCTTACATCCAGCCCCACAGTTCTATACTGTAATTAATGGAACCACCAAGTCATTTAAAATATAGTCCAGGAGTGTATATATTATTAATTAATGATATTATTATATTAATAATTAATTATATATTATTAATGACTGTCTTTATAAGTTGCTGTGGAACATGGTGTGTGGCCTGTACCTGTAGTTACTAATAATTTCCATTCAGCCTATAGATAGACAGCGAACAAAATGCAGTCGGTATGTGCATGCGCGATTACAGCATTTTCCCCTCCTCACGTGATTCCCACCCCTCCCTTCCTGCATGCGACAGCACAAACCACACGAAACACGTGTATTTTAATGCTATTTTGACTCTCAGTCGATCAAGAAATAGATAGAATAATAGTTTCTTTAAACCCTAAGGGACCAAGCAGTGATTCAGAAGAAAATGCAGAGAATATGAAAGCAAGTGACACAGTTAACCAGCGTGATGGAGGAGAAGCAATAAAAAACGACGGGTGAGGGGGAAAGCTAGAAGAGTTCAGTTTTGGTAAGCCACGCCTCCAAATGCATTTTGTTCGCGGTCTATCTTAGCAAATGATTTTTTCAAATCATAAAGGCAATGTTGCTTCCATGTTAAATTCTTTTGTATTTATATTAATTTGAGTGTAAAATGTCGTCACAACATAATCTCTCCATTTGATAATTTTCTTCTTCTTCTTCAAAGTATATGTCTTTAGTTTTAAAATGTGATCTTAACTATGCCAGTAGAGATTTTGTACAGCCTGTGTTTAATAAACTAATACCTCTTTATTTATCATACATTCTTGTATCTCCTCTTTCAATTATTAAATATACTACCTTAGACTTAAGAAGTTATGATGTAATTGATCCAAGTATAAGAGATCTAATGTGAAAATATTAATTACTATGTATCTCCGGGCTTAGCTGGCTCCGCCCTCTGCCGGCTTATGGTTTCTCTTTATCTCATTTCTTCCTCTTAGGGGTGATTGCACTCTGCAGTTGAATTCTGTCTGGTCGAGGTGAGTCGAAATGTTCCCTCACCTCTCCTTCAATCAGTCAAGAGAGGGAAAGAGAAAAAAAAGGTGTGCAGTACAAATAAGAACTAGAAATGCAGTGATAACTGTACAAGAGCTAATATAATTGCTGATAGAGTGTAAGGTTGCCGACATGACCATTGCGGATATAAAATGGAACAGTTATAAAAAAACAGTTGAGACAAGCAATTGGTTGCATGCAATGTAAGTATCGACAGGTTTGTGAAGTTGAACAATTCCGATTAAAACTCGAAAGTTTCCCAAGCCCTTAGCTCTAACTGAATTGCTTACAGAACATTTGACTTGATAGGTATACAGCACGGCAGAACACTCAGTACTCCAGTGATATGTGACGCTGTACCACTAACTGGAGTGCAGTTTAGAAACTAAAGCCACATTTTACTACTCAACTAGTGCAATTTCAGAACACACAGGGCTTTTTAACTAGTTAATTGGCTAGATAAAGTAACGGATTTATTTAGTTCATGCTTGCCAGAATCGAAATTTCCCGAGTCTCACTCAGTACCCGTGCAGGGAACCTATACGATATAAGGACCAGATTTACGCGAGTAATCTTCCAGCGAAATGCGGATCTTGCAATCTTTCCTTTGTAATTCTTTTCTCATCCTCCATCCTTCTTCCACAGCCTATTCCGCGAGTCATGAATTGTGAAACGACTTGCGGTTTCAACTCAGCAGATTTTGTTCGTTTCTGCTGCAAATTTCACGAGCCGATGGTTAATTTCGTTGAGCTCCTCCCTATGGAGGAAATACGTACCTAGAACTTCAACTATTTCCCAGTGTCTCTAATAAGGCAATTACGTTAATAAAAATAAGAAAGTCGAGAATATGCGAGTCAGGGCTTATAACAATCGAGAACATTTTTTAGAAAATGTAAATATAAATATTAATAAATTCTCTTTTTCCTTTACATAAATAGACATATTTAGCCTAAAACAATCAAGGAATCAGAATCAAAACACTGTCGGATATTGTAATTTGCCAAGGCTGGGAACCAACCCCAGACTTCATAGCAAAGCACTACTCGCAGAAATATTAAAATT
Organism: Mantis religiosa; assembly: GCA_030765055.1. Taxonomy (NCBI): domain Eukaryota; kingdom Metazoa; phylum Arthropoda; class Insecta; order Mantodea; family Mantidae; genus Mantis; species Mantis religiosa. The sequence goes on along the minus strand of CM060958.1, from coordinate 65,235,152 downwards.
ATGGTAGATGGTGATACTGGAGCAACAGAAGCTGACAATAATGCTATGAAATTAACATTAGAAACTAAAATTAATGGATTTCTTCCTTTTCTAGATATAAATTTAATAAGAAATAACAACTAACTAAACTTTGCTATTTATAGGAAATCTACTCATATCGATAATTACATAAAAATTTAATTTTAATCCCTTTTCACACAAATCTGCCGTTTTTAACAGTTTGATTTATAGGTTAATAAATGTAACCTCAAATAAAGAGAAATTTAATAGAGAATATAAACACATTATTAATACTGCTTTAATTAATAGTTTTAATAAAGACTATACACAAAAAATTAAAAAAAAATATAAAAAACCTTTAAAATATACCTCTACCCATATAAAAGACGATTATAACTTTAAGAAATTTACTTACCACTCTTGGATTAATAAACACGTTCAATTTTTTTTAAAGAATTTGGTTTAACTTTAGTTCCTCAAAATAAATATAATATTAAATATTTACTATGGCCGCGCCATGGCTGAGTGGTTGGACCGTTTGGCTCTCACCTAGGTGGCCCGGTTCGATTCCTAGTGACCGCAAAGTGGGATTTGTGGCGGACAACATGGCGATGGGGTGTGTTTCCTCCGGGTGCTTCGGTTTCCCCCATCATAATTCCACCAACTGCTCCATCAGTCATTCAGGCATTGGGCCGACCCCTCAACCCTGATGTCATCTCTCAGGTCAGATGCTTCGGCTCCCTCGCTCTGAGGAAACCCAAGCGCCTCCTGACGTCAGCATTGACGAGAAAGGGAGGGAAACAAGTTTTTACTCTATTTCTCTAAAAGTCAAAAAGTAAGGTAAGAAAACTTAACCAGGCCGATACTGCACGACCCTCCCGTATGCATTAAGTGCACTCATTCCATACATATGGGCACGATGTACAAGCCTACAAGATCCGCTATGTATTATATATAGCTACTTTTCATTTTGGTAAAATTGTAAGGTATAAAATATTTGCTAATGAGGAACAGCGGCAACTTAGCATACTGAATTTATTTCGCGAGCATTATGTGCTATTGATGACCCTTTCAAATTATATGTTATAATTTCATAATATATTCTTTCATTGACAACGATTATTGTTTTAAAAAATAGTAAGTATTCGTTCAAGACATTTGTACTTTCTTCACCACGTACGTAATATGTACAAAAGGTGCTGATTCACCCATCAATTTGATAAAAGATTTCGCTGAAAGTATGTTTGGAAGCACCTGAATCTAGAAAATCACTTTTAGGTAACGTTCTAAATGTGAGCAAAATTACTGAAAAGGAAAAAACTCGCCAAGAGGATCCTTGAATCATAACTACTCGTCATTTTCTAAAATATAGCTTTAACGAATTACATTAAAATACCTCATTCTTAACCTATTTACGAGGGCTGTTCAGTAAAGAACGATCCTAATTTTTTACGGTAATAATTTTTCGCACTAAAATTCAATCTTATTATATTCTGTTAACTTAATCTGAAACAATGTAGTAGTTTCATTGTTGGTGTGAGAACCAGGCAAGTTCAGACATGTTCAGTATCACCTACCGCTGCAATGGAGGTAACATGAAGTTAAAGTTGATGTTGGAGGAAGATCCGGAGTTTCTTTCAAACTTAATCACTGCTGATGAAACATGGCTACATCATTTTGATCCTGAGAGCATTGAGCAAAGCTCAATGTGGAAATATCCTTTATCACCAATCCCCCCCCCCCCGCCAAAAAGTGGTTGCTTCTGCTGGAAAAGTTATGGTCATGTCACTCTTTGATATTCATGGAATGGTTTATCAGCATGTTGTACCTGCACACACATCAGTAACTGTACAATACTACAGGGATGTCCTGAAAACATTACAAGTCCATATCAGGCGCAAAAGACCACATTTGCGTGAAGCAGGCTGGATGCTGAACCAGGATAATGTGCGACCGCATAATGCTGATGTTGTTGCTGAATATCTTGCAAAAATCAACGTGAAGTGCATTTCTCACCCTCCATATAGTCCGGATTTAGCCCCATGTGACTTTTTTCTATTCCCTAACTTGAAGAAACGCCTTCGTGGGAGGCATTATCCATCATCAGAAGCAGTGGTGAAGGCTGCAGAGGCGATTTTGAAGGATCTCTCAAAAATGGTTTCCAGCTTGTCTTTGAAGACTATCAGAAACGCTGGAACAAGTGCATCGCATTCAGGGGAGACTATTTTGAGAAGGTCCATCAAAATTATGAGGATGAGTAAACGTACGTTGTCAAAAAAATTGTAATCATTCTTTATTTAACAGCTCTCGTATATGATTAATAAAATGAAATTCTTGAATTTCCTGCGAATAGTCTATGAAGAACTGTTTCTTTTGGGGCAATTTTGTGTAATTTTCTTCGACGGTTAAACCTGGAGAGATGTGCATGCATGAAAGAAAAGTAATTTTAGGCCATTGTATTTCCGAGATATCCTGTAGTAATGTTTCAAGTTTTTCAATACTTTGTCATTTTTTAAAAGTTATTTTGTTATTTAGCTCTTCATCTTGATAGTATGGAAGTGGAATGGGATTTCAAGGTCAGCACATAGCGGTCCACTTCTATACATCTACCGTTGATTTGGTTTCACTTATTCATTCCTCTTGCAGGATATCCGCATATGAATGTGTAATGTAAGTATTTCTGCAAAGATTTAACCCTATTAACATTTTACGTTCATAAGAATAAGGTGTAAAGTTACACCGTAATGAACGCCTGGACAGATTATGATGTAAATTTAATGTATCAGATTTTTATTGTTGGTATTTTAATCTCACGACACCAATGCTAATTTCCTTGGGAAGGGAAACAGTTAAAGTAGATTAACAGCATTTTCTTTTTATCTTACCTTCCTCCACCACAATTTCTGCTCACGCCAAATTCTCATATATCTTGGAGCTGTCATATGCTTCTGTACACAGTCTCTATTGGCTTATATCTCTTTATCGCTTCCTGATGGAAGAACATGCAAATCTACAATTAATGACTAAATACTGTGCTGGACGTAGTTAATTTCATGCATGCAGCATTTGTTCTTTAATCGAAATAGCACCATGTTGTACTAAAACTGTTGGAATCCAGTCATTGTCTGAACCGGAAAGGAGCACACTCTGTAGTAGATTCGAATCAAAGTATACAATACTTGAAGCACAAGTATAAAGGTGGAATATAGGTTTAATTTCAAGAAAACATTTTCAGAGCAGGACGATTTTCTTTTAGTGCCTCCATATTTCTCGCAATTACATAAAATAAGGAATTAATTAGTAATTGGTGCTGAAAATTAATATTTATTTTTTCTACCTTTTTGAAACTACTGCACCAAACTTTTTGATACTTAGCTTTTACCGGTAATACGCACCTGAGGTATCCTGATCTCAAAAGTGCAGTTCTTACATGGAGTGTGTGTGTGTGTGTGTGTGTGTGTGTGTGTGTGTGTGTGTGTGTGTGTGTGTGTGTGTGTGTGTGTGTGTGTGTGTGTATGTGTGCACGCGCGCGTGCGTGCGACCGCGGGCAACTAAGAACATAATAGCTTCAAAACAAATGCCAAACCTGATATTACCGTTTACTATCCCAAGGATGCGCCTGGATGTCTGCCAACAAAATACCCTGACCTTACCTACCGATTACACTGGGCCAAAAAAAATGAATGTTTGGAGCACTTCATGAGGCAATTCCTCCTAATTTTGGGTTGAGAAAAACAAATATGATAATCAAAAATTTTATTAGCTCCAGTTTCTATGATATACACAAGGTGGAAGTATTACATATTAACGGATTGAGAGAAAAGGATACATTTTAATTACATACATGGTAACAACAATGAAAGTGAATTTGATTTTTTAAACTGCTAATTACATGCTAAGAGTTCTAAATTGCTGGAAAAATACTTCGCAGATAGTCGTGTCTGAAGAGAATCATGTGGTGGCCTATTGACTTCGTCGTCTTTTAGCTTGCCTCTTGTGATGGAGTTCCGCAGAATCCCTATACAAAGACCAAAAGTAATCCGCAAGCATTACTTCATTCCAACGGCCCTGATATCTTTGTTCCATAACAGAAATGTCCTGATGGAATCTCTCCCCATGTTCATCACTAACAGCTCCACAACTAGGTGGGAGTGGAGAAAATGGATCTTAAGGGACATGTTGCATCCAAGGTTACGGCATTTTTACAAGAACACTGTAACCAAGTGCTTGTAGTTGTCATCTCTTTTGTTGCTTAAAAATTCATGAATACCCTTGAGGGCTTCCCAACCTTCCTTTTGTTTCCTCTCCAAAATTTGGTCAAATGTAGGACGCTTTACAAGTTCTCTTATTTGTGGTCGAACAAAAATGCCTTCCTTAACTTTTGCATCACTTAATTTCCAAAATTTCTCTCTGATTGTGTTTTGTTATTTGCCAAAAACAATTACCCAAATTTAAAATCTTTACTCTAAAAAGTGTAATGTCACTTTATCTTCAAAACAAGAGCTAATATATCATTTTTATGGTGATTTTTGAATTCAGCAGATGAAAATACATGTAAATTCACTATTTTCAAGCCCGAAACATTTTCATTGTCACCCAGTGTTATTGGAAAATGCTTCTTTATTTTGTTTTCTCTAAAGTGGCTCCAATTATTTTGACGCCTTCACATATTTCTTTTTTAAATATTTTGAACTTATTACACTGATGTTTATAATACTTAAAATTTTGCGGTTAAGTTTTAAAAGTAGTTACTTCCCAAAATTAATTTTTGAGACATGTTAAACGTTTCGCGAGAAAGTGCAGGTACTAGAAATGTCCAGCTCGTTTGATATGCTTCAGTAAAAGATTGATGGACCTCATGAGTTATCATTTAGAATCACAAGCGAAGCAGGCTGTATACAGCGAGCGGAGGGCTGAACATTATCAAAATCAAGTAGGTTGTGTACCGGTTGACGTCCGATCGGCGCCAGTCGGCCTATATATGCAAACTAGTTGCCCACACTCATTAGCACATCCCACCTCTGACACCAAATGTGCACGCAGTTACGCTGCCGTGATTCTTGCCATGCACCCCAGTCCATTTAAATTCGCTGATGCAGGAATTCGTATTAGAGAAAAGGGCATTTCAATTTCACAACTTCATATCCGGAAGCAGTTCAGGTAAATTACCAAAGAGGGTGCAGAATAGCTCTCGGTGGGTCCATTAGAGATATTAACATTCGCATACTTGTATCGCTTCGTTTAACTGCTCCATACTCCTTTTCCATCCCCTATTCATCTACAATTTTCTCCAAACATTTCCTTTCTCTTCTTCGAATGTAGTTACTATACGCAACATTTCAGGAAAAACGCTTATTATGAAAATTCTCCCTTAAGTACCAGTTTAGTTTACAGTTGTGCTTAAGGTATAACAGCAACAATAATAGCAATAATAGCCATAAATATATCTTTATTAAAGAATGGAAGGAAAACAGAAGCAGTGGATATAAATAAAGGAGTACAAGGATGCCCTCTATCGCCTATACTCTTTAATATCTATATTGATAATATGGTACAAGAATGGCAGCAAAGTATAAAACAAAATGTACTGAATGGAAACATAATTTTAAATACAATATTATTTGCTGATGATCAAGTGATAATATCCCACTCAGAAGATGACATGCAAAGAGCAGTATATAGTTTAAACAACATAGCGGAAACATATAACCTCTCAATCTCAGAATACAAAACTAAAGTAATGGCTTTCAGAGGAAAGAACAACATAAGAGTAAAAATAGTTATAAACAATAAAATAATAGAACAGGCTAATAGTTTTAACTATCTAGGCTACACAGTAGCAGTAGCAAATAACAACAAGGATATGGAGGTGAAATTAAACAGATTCAATCAAATGTGTGGGACTATAATAAGAACGCTGGACAGGAAAACACGAAAGGAAACACAGATGAAATTTTATACGATAATGGCAGTCCAAACGTTAACATACGGTTCCGAAATATGGACACTGGCAAAGAACAAACGAAAACAGCTAGAATCGGCAGAGATGAGATTTTTGAGAAGCGTGGCAGGTTATAAAAGAATAGACCACGTAATAAACGAAAAAATATGAAGAGCTTGGTATTTTTAATTTAAACACTAAAATAATAAGGAACAAAAATGAATTGAAAAATCATATTTTAAGAATGGACGTGGAACGACTTCCAAGAAGAGTTTTAGATTATATGCCGAAGGGAAAGAGATGTGGGACACCCAGCTCTACGTTGGAAGGATCGGTAGGCTCTTGAAGAGAACGGAACGAATAACAGGGCCCAATCCTTGAAGAAGAAGAAGAAGAAGAAGAAGAAGAAGAAGAAGAAGAAGAAGAAGAGTGAGTGAGTGAGTGAGTGTGTGGTGTTTTAGGGCCCGTCGACAACAAGGTCATTTGGGCCAGAAGATGATGATGATGATGATATGTCTTTATATAATTTAGTAATTGAAAATTATAATAATGGCATATAAATTACGTATTATCTATTTTATGTACGAGTCCCAATCTTCACATATGCAATGCATATGGTAAAATCATTTTTTAACATATCAAATACAGAGAGATTGAGTCAGGCTGAAAAAATTCAGTGCCATAGCCGGCATCTGAACCACGGATCTTCTGGTCACCGTCCAGCCGCTCTAAACCTTGAGCTACTATGACCAACGTGCCGACATGACATTAAATTCTCCAACTGACTCGTGTTTTTCCCGCTAAACCACCTAGGAGATCTCATAAACACATGAGACAACTACCTTAATGGAGACTTACATCCTGTAAGTAGTTTAAGGTCCGGCTTTATAGTTAAACACTATTAGGTGAATTAATTAAAGAATTAATTAATGGCCGTAGGCCATATTAGCCGTAGGCACGTTGGTCATAGTAGCTCAGGGGTTAGAGCGGCTGGATGGCAAACAACATCCGTGGTTCAGATCCCGGCTATGTCATTGATCTTTACAGTCTGACTCAATCTTTCCATAATTTAGCCTACATACGGCTAGTGTGAAAGAACAATTAATTTCCATATCAAATATAGTTGCATTAATTTTTATGATCATAAAATGTTTAAGATATAAAACACCGAAAATGTTTGCATTAAAATTGAGTAAGAACACACATTCCTAGAATTTCCAGATATGTTGCGAATAAAGTCTTCTAAAAAAATTGGACATACTGTGTGACCTCCAATATCCCCACAATTGTCATTATGTGAGGAATTTGTGAAGAATATTTTTTAAATCGTTCACAGATTGTATTCATTTTATTTATGGTATATCTAAGTAAGCAGAGGAAGAACTTCAATCCACACAAAAATTCGACACCAAGATTTCTCTGCAAATACGTGTTTTGAGGTCCCTTGAAAAAACAATTGTCAGGGAATAAAATGGTTCGAGCATTGTGTATGCGTCCTTAAACTGCAAATCTCGAAAACTATCTTGCAAAGATATGGTACAAAGATTTTCAAGTTAATATTCCAACCCAAAATATGTGGAAAAATATTATATACATTCAGTTTTCTCATAAATGCCTCAAACGATTTTTATTAAGAAAGGGTTATTTGACGTTTATATGTGATATATAACCTGAATTTATAAGGAATATGTGAAATTGTTTCGGAAGAAATTTTGTACAAAGTTAGAGTCAGAATGAAAGCTTCAATGCCATAGACGGTATTCAAATTGAATTTTTCAGTTTGACTCTACCTTTCGCAGTGTAAACGCAGCGTTATCAAATGCTTCCTTTGTTTTCCGAATTGAGCTTTATTTCTGGTAGCTGCTCATTTTTTCTGTCAAAGGGTATATATTTTTTATGAAATCTCGATATTCATTTGTGATTTAAATGTCATATTTTCTGTGCCATTACACCTAGCAGAGAAGGTAAGAAATGACAAAAGTGAAGTAATTTCTTTATTCACTATATTCTTTCTTAATTACTCAAATTGTTGACACTGAACGAAAAGACGTGTGTGTTACCAGAGATTAGGCAGTGCTAGACGCTCAGGACGTAACAGCCTTTACGCAAGACTGTTTTTGTTGTAGCATACTGAATTTCATTAAAATGCTCTTGAAAGAGAAAGAGTAAAGAGCTGAAGAAGTTGTGGGCGGAGTCAAGAGGGAGAAAAGATAACACATAAAAGAGTTAGAGAAGACGAAAAGGAAAGGGAGCGGGTCATAAAGAACGCGGGGATAAGATAGGAGCAATTACTTTATCGGCAGAACCACCGTGACCGTTCGGCAAGGCAGAGTCCTCTAGGGGATATTGTCTGTGCCAATAAATTACCTTGGAATTATGTTAAAAGGGAAACCTGGTGGCTACTCTCCACATAAACTTGGCTACACAAGTGCTGAGCTACGTGTTAAATCCCATAAGAAGGTACACACGTAGGTGCGTCTCACCTCAGATATCTGGCTAATTAACCGTGCCACACTTCTAACAGGATCGTGCGCCCCAACAGTAACCCTTCGTATTCAACGTTCCATAGCAAAGCACAGGGAAACAGTAGGAGAAAGTAAAAGGTAAAATAAATCTAAAGATAAGTCAAGAATTCTCAGGACCGAAGTTTAAAACAAAATCAGCCAAAATTGTTACTTTTAAATTCATTTATAATTGAAGTGTTAATGAATTGAGTTGCAAATATAGAGAATGTTAATGCATACACCGAGAAGTGCAGGTGGAGATATCTTAAACAAGTGATCTGAGACAGGAGACCCATGACCTGTTGTTTCAAACGATTTCGGAGCAAGTGGAGATATCTTAAACAGGTAATTTGAGATAGAGAACTTATGATTTGTTGGTTCAAATGTGGAAGTTAAGGCTTTAAGTTGTATAGTACCAGTACGCCACTTTTAGTAATGATACCACTTGAATGCACAACACACAAAAATTAAGAGGCATATCCAAGCAATCCTCTGGCTCAATAGTTATGACATTAGCTTTCAAGTGAAAGGTAAACGAGTTGGAGTCTCTTTCACTTTATTGTCGTTTTCAAATATTTTGTCTAAGTCTGTGATTCTTAGCTCTCAAATGAAAGGTAAACCAGTTTGGGTCTCCCTCAATTTTTTGTCGTTTCTAAATATTTTGTCTAAGCCTGTGATTATTGTATAAATGTATGCATTTTACGCAGCAATTTCAACTTGTCGGTGAAATTAATTACAGTTCTTTCTAAATAAGTTTGAATCATGATTAGTACTTTTACTTTCCGCACGTCTAAATGAGAGGTTGTTTAAAGGGTGAAGGAACTTTCATAAAATAAAAAGTAAGTCGGGCTTATGTATGTATGTATGTATGTATGTATGTATGTATGTATGTATGTATGTATGTATGTATGTATGTATGTATGTATGTATGTATGTATGTATGTATGTATGTATGTATGTATGTATGTATGTATGTATGTATGTATGTATGTATGTATGTATGTATGTATGTATGTATGTATGTATGTATGTATGTATGTATGTATGTATGTATGTATGTATGTATGTATGTATGTATGTATGTATGTATGTATGTATGTATGTATGTATGTATGTATGTATGTATGTATGTATGTATGTATGTATGTATGTATGTATGTATGTATGTATGTATGTATGTATGTATGTATGTATGTATGTATGTATGTATGTATGTATTTATTGACTGCAATTGGGTACTACCCGGTGGCAGAGTTAAGAATACAGATCAAATTACAAATACTAGATTTACAACGATAACACAGTAAACAATACAAACATGATAATATTTTACTTTAGTCACTTAAAAAATATCTAATTACTTCTCTATTTACATATTATATACCATTATAATTCAAAAGTTAAACTATAAACCATCTAGATTTTTTCTAAATTTCTTCAGCGACAGGGGACAGCCCTGAAAGACTGCTACAGGCAATTCATTCCATTCTTCAATGGTTCTATTAACAAAAGAAAATTTTCCTACGTCGGTTCTGTATCTTCTACCCTTAATTTTATACCTATGATCGTTTCGTCCATAATAATCCGGATTATCTAACCTTACACTAACGTCCACCCATGCCTTTACACCAGCATTAGCTTTGAATAATGCTACCAACCTATGTTTTTTACGCCTAATTCTTAATTCCTCCCGTTTAGTCTCATCTCCTTTTATAGGCCCAAAATACTCGCCTCTTTTTATGAATTTTATTGCCCTCTTCTGTATTTTTTTCTAATGGATCGATTTGGTTAGCTCTATACGGGTCCCAGCACGCTACTCCATATTCCATAACCGGCCGCACTAAGGCCTTGTAGGCAATTTCCCTGGACCTAGCGCTCCCCTTTTTCAATATTCTCATTACGAAATGTAATGCCTTCCACGCATTCCTAGATGTGGAATTTACTTGTTCGTCCCATCCAGCATTACTTGCCAGGTACACTCCCAAGTATTTGCAGCTGTCCACCTGTGGAATTTGCACCCCTCCCATGTGATAGTTAACAATAATTTTGCCCTTAGTTCTACTAAAAACAATGGACTTACTTTTCTTGGCATTAATTGACATTTTGTTAGCCGCAGCCCAATTGCAGATTTCATTTAAATCATCCTGAAAAGCGGTTTCATGCACTGTATTCCGAATTTTATTATAAATGATACAATCGTCTGCAAGCAACCTTATCTGGCAGTTAATATTAACAGCAATGTCATTAACAAAAATGAGAAACAGTAAAGGCCCTAGTACTGAGCCTTGCGGCACACCCGAACTTACAGTTCCACTATCGGACAGCTCTTTACCTACTTTAACTTTTTGCGTTCTCCCTTTCAAAAAATGTTTAACCCATAATACTACGCGTTTGTCAATTCCTGTATTAGCTAGCTTACAACTGCTAGAAATGGCGGCCTTCGTTTTCAGTGCAAAGTTGACAGCGGCAGTGGAACTACTATCGTACTCTGTCCAAACTTCCTTGTGTGTATCGAATAACTTCACATGCTGCTATTATTTGGACAGTTAGGTCTTCTTCTGAAGTAACATGTGTTTCGTACACCAGAGATTTGAGGAACCCCAGATAAAGAAATCAATTGGGTTGTGTTCGGGAGAGCATGCCGTCCAAGCTACTGTTGGACCCTCCCTTGCACTGGACAATCACATTCATGTTCTTATTTACGAATTACTATTAAAATTTATGTAATAAAAAGACGAAGAAAAAAAGAACTGCATGATAGGAATGAACCAATGACCCTTGGGTCCGTCGTTTTCGGCTTTATGGATTAGGTTACCAGAATAGTAAACAAAAACAGCACTAGGGTAGGCTACATGAGCAAAGAAGTCAGTTATAGCTGTTCAGTGTCGCACTAGCAGGTGATTAGTTGGAGATTTGAGAGATATTTGGAGAATTAAATGTTGAGAGATACTAAGTATCGAAATTTCTATACTCCGGAAGCAGTTTTAAACACATTCTATTTCAATAATTTTGTTCATCTTGTTTCAATACTAACTTATAGGCATGTGATATCAATTAGATTTAACTCAATTAACTGCATTATGTTTAGCTGTAGACCATGAATTGCCATTCTCAACGTGCTTATATTAGTCACTTCTGCAATCGCTGAAATTATTTCGGTGTAATTCATTAAAATCCTGTATTCATGGGAATAGAGTAAATGCAATTAATGTTTGTGAAAGTTTAATCCCAAGTAAGGAGATTTGGTTCCTATTGACCTCTCATAAAACTTAGGTTTTCCATTTCTATTCCTGGTTGGTACGAAATGGAGAAATGATTTCTCATCTATCACGATCTTTCTTCATTATATTCCGTGCTTTCCTTTTTCTTCTTATCTTTTAGGTGTTCTAAGTTTCGTGAAGATGGGTGCCAATAGATGGCGTGAATGTCTGCTCAAAGTAAACACTGGAAGGTTGCTTGGTCTACGGGTACTTCTTTTTCTGTGTATTTATCTCTAGCAGTTGGATAGGTCTCCGAGGCTGAAGCTCTTAAGGAGTTCGTCGCGTCCCCGTGCCCATCTGTCCAGCATCCTATGGCTTATTCACTTCATTGTTTCCTCCAGAGAGATGGTAGTCACTTGTAGGTCGCAGTATACGAGTTATACATGTAATTTAATAGCTCCAGGCATTAATTTTCTTAACCATGCTTATGTAGCATCTACCTACACTGAGAAAGTGCAGGAAAAATGCAATATCAAGACTGCACAAGAAATACCTGTTTGAGATATAATGGAACACAACATAATAATTTTGCGAGATCATCTATGAATTAGGTAGGGGAAGGTCGTGCCCTATTGGCTGGGTTAAGTTTTACTCTGTAACTATGGTAGTTAATCGGAATATTACTTACTATATTATTCTCTTATCTCAAGACATGTTCTATAGATAGTATAATGTAATGATTTATGTTTTTTATTTATAGTACTTTATTACATCGAAAGTAAAACAGTTAGAATTATAAGGCTTGTAGAAAGTGTCTTGCAGTGCCGGCCACTGCATTTTCTTTTACGATATAGATTGTCAATGACACGTTGCACTGCCACATATAGAACAATAGTAGAATACAAAAGGATGGGAACTTTTTGTCACTATTTCTGCTCAGTTCACATATGTTTAGCTCACTGGTTTACAGAGATCGCAAATATAGCGCTGCTATACGCCTCAGAATATCTTCCGTGCGCTAAGAGCTACACTAACCACCATCAAGCACTCAGAGCAGACAAAGAACTGTAGCGCACGTGGATGTATAAGCTTGCTACGGTTTACTGGAAACTTCTGCACATGGAGGGAAAAGGGAGATCACAGTAGTGGCCGGTACTGCATGCCGGCCGATACTGCACGACTCTTCCCTAATTAAAAACCAAAATTCGCATACATGTTGAACCAGGTATTAGAGTTCAGTCTTCCAAGTATCTCACAGAACGATTTTAAAGAAGATCCTGTCCATTTCAAGCTGGACTAGACTGGACTACATTATGGAGGTGATTCGGCTTGAAGCTCCAAACTTGGTCTATTATACATATGCCTCAAAGTGGGGCTCCCCCAGGAGGAAGGATGAGGCGAGAGGAGACAGAAGAGTCATGGCCGACTGGAAACTCCTCGGCAGACCAGAGCTATTGGTATCCTGCCTACCGTGGTCCTGACACGGCCCACCAGCAGACCGTTCCATCGTAGGAGGAAGTGTTTAGTAGGAGCATATCATCCTGAGATGCAGCGCCGAGACTCATGCCGGGGAAATATACGACTCAAATGGAGAATTTAATGCCAGGACGACACGTTGGCCATGGTAGCTTAATGGGTTAGAGCAAATGGACGGAAACCAGGAGATCCATGGTTCAAATCCCGGCCATGACATTGATTTTTTTCATGTTGACTCTATCTAGGTATTAATATGTTTAAACTAAGTTCAGAAACTGAATTTATATAATTAAAAATAAACAAGATGCTTGTATTGATCGCTACGCATGACGTAGTCAACAAGAAAGGTGTAGTTGCCATGGTAATGAAACAAATCAATAATTTTCTTCTGGTGAGGGACGTGTTAGGATAAGTTTGAACGCTGTGGAAGAAGAAAGTAAGAGAGAATGATTTCGAATTTAATAAACGACGCTTCAGAAGTTATAAGTGAGAGAATATTAGTTTATTTCACAACTTCATTTGTTAACTTTAAACATACATTAAATTCAATACTTTTAAAAAGAAATTGAATGCTTTATTTCATTTTGTTAAACCACACTAGAAGAAAAAAACATTCGTCCGATACCACACCTTGGTGTAACAGTCTACATGTTCTAGCTGGGAAATTATCTTTTAATTTAACTTCAAAAAATTCAGCGAACCCAAGTTAGAAAAATTATCTTAAAAATTGTCACAAATATCACATCTGAAGAGTATATTCGAAATTATATGGCAACATAAAATATAGATTTTGTAGCCTTCAGTACTGCCAGAGCAGGCATCATTTGCCACTTTTCGACTGAATACTCAGAATTTTAAGATAGAAAATATATACATGCCAAAAATTATATGTTTAATCATATACAGATATTTACATTATATCTGCTGTATGTATCACAAAAGAATAAATTATTTATACAATTTTATTTGTAAAATTTGAAAAATGTGCATAGTAGTCATCAATAAGTCACTTTAAATAGAGTTAAAATATCTTTCTAACAATCTCTTTCACAGCGCATTTTCAGTAAGCTTCAAACACGCTGAGTGAAAATCCAGAATAATTCTGAACGGCTTTGCATTTCACTGTGTGTATGCGTCATCAAATAACTGTCATACAATTTCTAAATATGGCTTTGTAATCTGCCTAAATTTAATGGATTATTTTAAAGCTGAAGAAATGTGATCGGATAATTTATAGCAGGGCTGTACAAAGCGGGGCCTCCGGGCTACACGGTGCTCGTGATGTTCTTTCCGGCGCCCTTCATAAACAAATTGTTATATCTACGTTTTCCAATGTGAACCAATTTTGTTTGTACACTAAAAGCTGCATTATCCTTAACAACTATTACAACTTTAATACTGTAACTTGGAGACAGAATCGCTTTAATACGTTGAACAGTTTTGTTCGTAACCAATACAGAACAAAGAAGTCAGCTTCTGAACAAAACACTCACTAGGCATAACTTGAGAGCTTATGAGTGTAGGTTCAATTAGACGTGTGTCAATTGTTCCCAATCCAATATGGGGAAAGGACAAAGCAGTTATAGTTTTAACAGCAATTGGAAAAAGCAGGATTGTTTTGTCAAATTCAGAGGATATCCTTGTTTTTGTTATGTAACCGTAGTGTACTTACAAGAAAAATAACGTAAAACGTAACGTTATGATAAATCACACAAACTATAGTAATTTTCCTGTTGATTGCGAATTACAAAAACATGAAACATTCAAACCTAAATTCAAATTATACCAAAATGTTTTTACGAAGCCAATTTTGTAAAATACTAGTGCGACAAAGTTGTCTTACAAAGTCCATTTATGCTTTAGTATAAAAACCTTTAAATGTTAGAAAAGTAGTTAAAGAGTTCATGATTAGTGACACGAAACTTCTGCTCGATTACCCAAAGATACGAGGGGAGTTAAATAAGTAATGCAACACAAGTTTTTCTCGGCCAATTTTGGTTGGAAAAACCTGACATTTCTTGTGGAACGTTTTCAAACATTCCCGCCTCGTCTCGTAAAGTTTCATTGACTTCCGATAGATGACAGTGCTATACGGAGTTTTTAAAATGGCGTCTGTAACGGAGGTGCGTTTTAAACAACGGGAAGTGATTGAGGGGCATCTCAGATATTCATAAGCGTTTGCAGAATGTCCACGGTTATCTGGCAGTGGACAAAAGCACGGTGAGTCGTTGGGCCAAGGAAGGTCGAGCAAAACTGTCTCATCTCCCACGTGCTGGGCGGCCGTGCAACGTTGGAGCGTGCAAACACTCTCACTCGAGATGATCGCCGGATCTCAGTGAAACACCTCAATGGTCAACGTGACGTCTCTGTTGGTAGTACTGTCACAATTGTTCACCAGTTGGAATATTCAAATGTTTGTTCCCGTTGGGTCCCTCGATGTCTAACCGAAGACCATAAAAAGCAAAGGAGAACCATCTGTGCGAAATTGCTTCCTCGTCATGAGCCTGATGGTGACAGTTTTTTTTAGTCAAACATTGATACCGCTGATGAAACACGGGTTCATCACTTCGAACCCGAAACAAAACGGAAATGAATGGAGTGACGCCACACCCACTCCACTACCAAGAAAAAGTTTAAAGCCATACCCTCAGCTGGTAAAGTAATGGCTACAGTCTTCTGGGACGCTGCAGGGGTTATTGTTTGACGTCCTTCGATGACCTTCCCCATGGTCAAACGATCAACTCTGAAGTGTATAATGCTACCCTTCGAAAATTAAAGAAACGACTTCAATGTGTTCGTAGACAAAAATCCGAACGAACTTCTCCATGACAACGCAAGACCTCACACACGTCTTCGCACCCGAGAGGACCTCACGAAACTCCGTATCCTCCCTACAGCCCCGATCCTGCACCGTCGGATTTCCATATGTTTCGCCCAATGAAGGGCGCAATCCGTGGGTTGCACTACGCGGATGATGAAGTTATTGATACAGTACGACATTGGCTCCGACGTCGACTAGTGGAATGGTCCCGTGCAGGCATTCAAGCCCTCATTTCAAGGTGACGTAAAGCCGTAGCATTGAACGGAGATTACGTTGAAAAATAATTTTGTGTAGCTAAAAGATTGGGGAATAACACCGTGTATTTGAATGCTGAATAAAATAACCCCTGTTTCAGAAAATAAATGTGTTACATTACTTATTGAACTGCCCTCGTAAATCTGAACTTATGTATTATATAAAAGGACATCAATTGACTTACTAAACAGTTGTTAAGCATACTGAACATATTTTCAAAACAATGTAGAATACATGGGTCATTAAAAAATTAGTGGCAACACTGACTGCATTTTGTGCTATCAGTGGTAAATCATGTAAGCTAATAACAGTGAAAAATAAGAGTATCTAATCTTTGTTAGCTGTGAGTTTGAAGACAATTTTATTTATAAAGTCATTTTTAGCAAGTTTAGTTGTAGGCTGTTATCTTTAGTGCTCTAAATATGTTTAATAAATACGAACATAGATGCTTCATTAAAATTCGGGTTGCAAGACGTATCAATGTTCGACAATGTTCGACAGAATTATTGGAAGCTTGTGGTAGACAGACTTTACCATATCGTACCGTGGCTAAGTGGGCGAGTACATTTAGTAGAGGAAGGGAAGTCGTGCATGAAAAGGTGGAGCTGGTAGTATGATCAGCACTGACACAGATAAATTATATGCACACTTTGAAGAACTGGATGTGCTGATTTACTGAAAGAAATTGGTTCTATACACACAAATATAAAGTAGGCTTTGTAAGGCAGCTACTGCAGTAGTAGTGAAGTCAATTCGAATATTAGGGCAACAAGACGCTGTGTATGGTATCCGTTGGCTCCCTTATGTGTGGAGGCATGTTCATGTTGGAGGAGATTACTATTAAGCACCGTAATATTATGACTGTACCAAAAATGTTTTATTTGTTGTTAACTCAAATGTTGCCACTAGTTATTGAATGACCCAAGTAGTAATGTCAGAATGTGCCATGCTGTGTATATTTTTCGTTTCGGTTTGATGAAGTACTGTTATTTCCGATTTGTAAAACTGTTGCCACTTTATGAATCTACTAGGGTAGGAAACATACTTAGAGGACAGACTTCTTGAAATCTGCGAAAGGCAGTAACTTTCCACTGTCTCAACTTGTTGCTATTACAACAGAAAAGTGGAAACAATAATGGGTTTCTTGCTCTTTGTGCTTAAGATGATTCCAAAAAATGTCTTTCTTGTCACTTTTATAGACCAGGAAGCTTTATGTGCAAAGTTTTAACTCGTGTAGTAAATTACATCAGAAAATGAACTTAAACACGGTACCGACTGTTCAGAAATCTTTTACATAGCTATACGAGATTCTGAGAATGGTGACATAATTAAGCAGAATGAAGACGCAAAGTTCTGGAACAACTTATCAGTCTTCTGGAGGAGATATATTTTCTGAAATCGTCTTTTGGCACACAATACAGTAATTAGAGAAAACAACATCACAGATATTAAAAAATTTATCAGGGAACGAAGGAAAAAATAGAAGGATCACATAGAATGGAAGAAGGTCGGATGGCAAAGAGATCCACAGCAGATATTCCGTTGAACGGCAAAAGAGAGGAAGGAAGACCTCCGAAAATATGGATAGAGAGTGGATATTCATCCAGTGAGGGAAAAGCTTGAACTTTGGGTAAAAAAAAAAAAATTGTCCTACTTTAGAAGAATAAGAGTATCTTAAGGGCAATATTGAAAAAAATGATGTGCTGTTATGGTATCAAACCGATTTTTTTTTTTTTTGCGGACGTCACTCAAAATTTCGTGAGATAAAGCTCAGATTGTAAGTGAAAAATCATAACATGCTAGCCAATATAAGTGTAGGAAATTGTTTTTAGGGAAACAAAAATTATGTTTTCCATTTAAGTGAAATGTCTTATCGTACTTTCAAACTTTGATATCAATTATGGAAACTGCAAGTATCGGCGAATATGATGGTTTATTCTTTTGCCGGGATTATTTAAACTAGATTAAGTTTATCAGTAGTTCATTCAGTTCGGTTGACGTTACTGAGCTTGGAGGTAGAGTGTGTGGGATTCCGAAAATCTAATCATGAAAAATTAGAAATAGAAATTTTAAATCTTATGGTTGCGCCATTACTGAGTGGTTAGACCGCTTGGCTCTCACCTAGGCGGCCCGGGTTCGATCCCAGGTGACCGAAATGGTGAATAACATGGCGCTGGGTTGGATTTTCTTCGGGTCCTTCGGTTTCCCCCACCATCGTTCCCCCAATTGCTCCATGATTCATCTCTTCATCATCTCAGGCGTTGGGCCGACTCCTCAACGCTGGTCAAATAATTTGGCTCCCTCGCTCTGAGGGACCCCAAGCGACTCCTAGCATAAGCATTGGTGAGAAAGGTGAAACAAATTTATATCTTAAAGCACTATTTCAGTATATAGGCCAAGGTCTTTAATAGATAGATTCAACCTGAAAAATTCAATGTCATGCCCGGGATTTGAACCACGGATCTCCTGGTTTCCGTCCAGTCTCTCTAACCCATTGAGCTGCCATGGCCAACTTGCTGTCACCACATGAAATTCTCCATTTCACTCGTATATTTTCCCCGGTAGACAATTAGGGGCTCTGGCCTTCGAGATACGCCATGATTCGAGATATGAGTCAATGCCATGGCATTGAATTTTTCATGTTGACTCTATCCTTCAAACACTATGTCTCTCAAAGTGAGTTTTGTAGCTACAAGCAATTTCTGGACTCCGAAAGACAGGAACAAATAGTCTACGTTTGTTAGTGCTATTTTAGAACTTATTGCTTTGACTCGACATATCTTTGCAAGGTCACATTTTCATCGATGAATAAAGAATGTCCCATGATTCAAGAATAAATTCCGATCCAACCTGGCAGACACATCTAGATAACACATTGAGAACAGTTTGTTCCAGCTACACATCAGATTTTTCTGAAATTAGAGTAGATATGCATTCCAAACTTCAAAATCATTACGGACTTAATCCGTAACTGGTGAGGTGGGGTTGGAGCTATCCACAAAATATTTGAAGTGACTGTACTCTTAATCTAGATGGCTGATAATCCTGAAATGCGGTTTACCTTTCAGTCACCTCTATAGCAGCTGAGAGACAAATAGTTGTGCTATTCAGTGCAATAGTTTTCTGAGAAATTTCGTGTTTATCTCTAACTGGGGTGGCACACGCCTCACCTCACGAGTTACGTAACATTTTATTTGGTGTTGCAATTAACTGTTAAGCACCATTATAGAAAAATAAAGGAATAATATAAGGGTCAGTGAGCCTAATTTTACTGATTGGTTTAATGATATGCTCAAAGACCTGGAAAGTGACTTCAGTGGTGAAGGTGATGTTGTGCCGCAAGAATTTTGCAGTGAACATGTTAGTATTTCTGAGGAAAAGGCAGCAACAAATGAAGAAGGCAATGTCAATGGTTTTATATGAGAATATGGTGCTGATAAAACTAATGAGGAGCAACCGTAAAGAAAAAAAGGTCTGAGAAAAAATACTTTGATAGTAGAAACAAATTCAAATGATCATCTCTCAGAAAATGAAAGAAAGCTTGGGAAAGCAACACAATCTGTTCATCGTCTTGTGAAGCCCATCATAGGAGCAAACCGTAATCTGACAGCGTACAATTGGTTTACATCTATTGAACTTGCCTATGAGTTGCTAGAAGGAGGGATGGTATATGTGATAAAAATTAAAAAGAACAAAGTAGAACACCTTCAGAAATTTTTCCTTCATGAAATCAACCAGACAATTTAGTTATGTATGGATTCACAAATGATCGCACGTTGAAATTTTTTGTACCAAAGTAAAACACTACAATTATGCTTATCTCATTGATGCACCATACAATATGTACCGACAATGTAACCGAAAACAGAAATCGTACAGTTTTATAATGGAACTAAAGGAGGTGTTGATGCCTTGGATGAGAAATGTGCAAATTATTCAACAAGCCTGTTCCAACCGCTGTCCATTGGTTGTATTATTTACACTGTTAAATATTAGCCTAGTCTATGCTTACATTATTTTTAAGCCGACTTCTAGAAATCCTGACCAATGCAGACTTGATTTTGTGAAGTCTTTAGCGCGATAAATAATTGAGCCACAGCTGAACATAAGATACCTAAACGGACAACTGCCTCGAGGTTTACGTTAAAATATATGGTGTATCCTCTTCCCACAGAAGTCAAACAAAGCTCACAGAAATAAGTAAGGTGTGACATGTGCCCTAGAATCAAAGACAGGAACATACGAATTACTTGTGTTGAGTGTAAAAATCAGTGTGTAAACATTTTGCCAAGTAAACCGTGTACAAAAGTGCTCTAACGTATTCTCAGTGAAATAAAATGTTAATTGTTGGTTATAGTGATCATACTAGATGGTATTATATAGGAAGTTATCAGTCTAGAAATGTTTTCTGTCTGAAAAGCATAAAGACTTAAAATGTTACACTATTTAATTCTTATTTACATTGTCCAAATGCGAACCATTTAAGGCATGAGTTAAACTCTTGGGAAACACTGATTTTATAGGTTAGGTGCAGTTTGCCAGCATTTTGTAGATAGCCTGAGCTTATTATTCGTATTTCCATCCTGTGTTCTGCAATACATAATAAGATTCCGATAGCGGTAACAAAGCTTTTCGGAGATGGTATATTACGATAATATCAAATTGTTCCTTAGAATATCACACCAACCGATATCTCTAGAAACTAGTATAATGATAGGTAGGTGATATATTTTACCCTTTAAGCTGTTATTTTATTAGTTTATCGAATTTCATCCTTTGTGGATTTGATTGCCTCCAATTCAATTTCACTCCGTAAGTGATGAGATTACGCAGTAGGCTGCGGCATTTGTCAGCGACAAAGTTGCAGAACGTTTGCCATAATTTTCACACCGGATAAAAGTGCAGGTTGCATAACGTTACACGAACCAAATGATAACAAATGGGAGCGCTACTTGTATGGAAGGGATTTTACCACGCCTGGGGTAGGTATTTAATTCCGACAAATCCAAACAAATGGGCTTACTTGCAAATGTTGGCAGAACTGCTCCTGGTAACAATTTAGTTGTTTTCTGTTTTCTTTTTTCAACCATTGCCCTGATGCATAAACATTGTTGAGCGTAATGATAATACTAGCGTTTTATCACCATTGTTATGTTATTTGGTTAACGTAGGTCAAGTGATAGGCCGGGCTTAGAGGGAGTGCACTTCAGTGACGTCACTATTGTCCAATGTGAAAACGCCTCTCCCAGTTCCATTTGCTCTAGTACTTGTCTTTTGTTTTCTTATCGTATTATCTTTGCTACTGGTGTGCATTTGTTTTATCCACTCCAGTGCTCGTTCTTCCTATTGTAGTAGTGAACGAGTGAACTGGGTAGAAAGTATTACCATCCCAAGCCAAATTACAATGTTAAAAGAAATCTGATGCATCATATTTCTGTGAGCTTTTGTGCTCTTGCTAAAAATAAATGTTGCAATTTACATTAATCACCCGAATGCTTTAGGTGTAATATGTATCTGCCGTATTTCAGTTATCGTTATTAAAATTCCTGATCCATGGTTTTGGAGAGCTTTCTGGGTCACTAGGTGGATATTCGTATAGTTCCTTGCAACCCTCAAATTATCTTTCATGGCATATAACTTCCAATACAGCGAAGGGAATATTTTTCTCTGGGATCTCCGGGTTCCCCGGCATTCGTTCCCTCAATTGCTCCATTATCATCTTTGATTTCATTTATTTCGCCCTCATTCTGTTATCTACTTGCTGTGGGAAATGAATGCCTTACGTTGATATAAATATATGGAAAATATCACCAGCATCCACATTAACCTCAATTTTGCTTGCAGGGCTAAGAGTAGCCCGCCTTGGTAATCCAGATGGTAGCGTGTCTGCCTCATGTTCAAAAGGTCCCAACTTCGAATCTTGCTTAGGGTGAGCTACCTGGATAAGGTTTTTTTCCGGGGTTTTCCCTTATCCTTAAAGACGAATGTCAGGTAACTCTAAGCTTCAAGGACCCCGGACTCATTTGGGCATCATTTCACCAGTTTCATTCATCGTCCGATATTACTTAACGTTGGAGGACGTAAATTTTAAAAAAAAATCGGGTTAGCAAGTACTGTAAGAAACAACACAGAGTTGCAGTTTTTTAATCAAGTTTAATTGCTTTAAAACTTGAACGCTACATAGGTCCGTTCTCGTTGCCAGCCAGACGCGAAGTGAATTGAAGTGACGCGGCAAATGGTTCGGTGCTTTAGTTCAAAATCTGTCCGTTAGGCAACCACTGCGTTCAAATCAGTACTTATTTATTTAATATCTTTTTAATTTTTCTTTAGTATTTTGACTTATCTACCATTTATATTTCTATTATTATTTATCTCTCGTATTCTCTTCTTAATTATAATATATCTAATAGCAGGTTAGTGGTAAAACTAGGGAAGTTGAAGAAGAAGGCATATTACCTCAGTTTTCATTTCGTTTTGCTCTTCATATACTTGGTCCTTTGAGGTGTTTCGAGCGCTGAATGGGAAGGAAAATGGCATTCTTTATAAATTTCTCTCTCTGCAACTGTGGTCTCCGGTTCCTAAGCCCACAGGTGGGGGATAGAATTTTTTAAATTAACGTCCTCCAAGTTAAGTCATATCAGACGATGAATGAAATGGGCGAAATTACTTACGGGTCCATAGAGCTTAAAATTACGCCATTCATTTTTCGTGGTATAGAGATACCCGGTAAAAATCATGCAAATTACTCACCCTGGTCGAGATTCGAACTCGGGACCTGTTGAACGTGAGGCAGATACGCCTACAGGTGAGACGTTGCTTGGTTGTACTAGATGCTACCGAAGAGTTTAATTCACAAATGGTACGGACCACTCCCTCTAATAGGTCATAACTCCTATTTCGGCTATCCTCTGTCTCCTCATATACCATCCCTCCCTGCTGGGGCGCCCCCCACAGGCCAAGATGTCGCAGGCTCCACCTCTTATCTACCTACCTTTAGCTATAAATACGAGGTACGTACAGAAAGTAAGCTCTGTTTGTAATAAAATTAAATTTTGCACAGATACAGAAAAATTATTTATTGCAAAAAATTCTAAAACTCTTAAACTACTTTTCCACATAACTGCCGAAATTTTGCAGGCATTTGTCATAGCGAGGCACAAGTTTTTGTATACCTTCTTCATAGACGTTTGCCGCCTGTGTCTTCAACCAGTTGGAAACATTTTCTTTCAGCTCTTCGTCATTGTTGAAGTGTTGACCGCCAAGGAAAGATTTGAGTTGCAAAACAAATGAAAGTCGCTAGGAGCGAGGTCAGGGCTGTACGGGGGGTGGTCAAACACGTCCCAGCCAAATCCATGTAGGATGTTTTTCGTCACATTTGTAGTGTGTGGTCGTGCGTTGTCGTGAAGAAACCCAACACTTTTTGACATCTTTCTCGGCGTTTACAATGAGTAAGATGCTTTTCCTGTCCCAGAACATGCGCCTAAAGAAAAAAGCATAGTCTTATTAAGAAGAACACAACGCCAGGCATTACTTCGATTAACTGGAGCAGTAACAACATCAACAATGGCGCTTTTGGTGCCTTAGGAATTTGGCCAATTGATCTACTAATAAGGCAGCGAGGAGCATATTATTGGCTTAAAAAAGGAGATCTTGGAAGAGTTGAAGACATAATAGGAACGAGATGTGGAATCAAACTGGAAGTGCGAAGGAAACTGATTCAAATTTGGCGGGAAGAATAGGACCAGATACAGGAGGGTAGGAGAATGATGAAATATTCCCTAGTGTGAAAGAAAGACTGAAATTAAATATTGAACCTCGAAGAGGAGCAATTCAGTATCTTTCTGGACATGGACCGTGTGCAACATATTTTAAGAGATAAGGAAAAGAGAAAGCGATATATGTGAGAGATGCAACGTTCCAGAACACGTAACGCTTGAATGTGGAAAATACGAGGATTTATTGTATGCAGAAAGAAATGAGCTGAGAGGAAAATATATATGGAACATCGTGAGGCAGCAAGATGACTTAAGACTTTTGGGGCAGATTACAATATAGATATCAGAAATAATTATGTTAGAGTATCATCAACAACGACAACGAGGTGAACACCAGCCCAGAAGAAGGAAACAGCAAGTACATGCCACACCTCGAAGATCCACAAGGACCCAACAGAGTAGAGAAGAAAGAGAAAATGTTAGACAACATGAGGACGACTAGATAATTCAGAGACATTTCGAGGACGATATAATTGGAGTTAGCTAATCGATAAAAAATGGAATTGTTAGTTAACTTGTAATTTAAAAAAGATTTTGCTATAATAAAAACACTTTTATTAGGAAGCTACTGTTTCACAGTAGCTATAGGTTAGTATGTAAAATTAGAAGTTATCTCCACAGAAAATTGTTATTTGATTATTATTATCTTGAGAAATGTAAATATAATTTAATTAATTGAAGCACTATCTTGATATAGATTCGAGTAACCAAGCCAATAGACGCGCAGGTTATATTTTTTTATATTTTTATTTTGTTATTACTTTTTGTCCCAGAACACTGTGCACATCTTTTTCGAGGTGTCAATATTTTTTTCGGCTTAACCTTTACTGGGGATGAGGTGTGCCACCATTCCATTGATTGACGCTTACTTTTAGGGGTGTCGTAAGAAACCCAAATTTAATCTCCTGTGACTATCTGTGTCAGAAATTCTTCACCACCTTCATCATAACGGGTCAAAAACTGAAGTGCACTACCCATCCGTTTTGTTTTGAGTTGCTCAGTAAGAATCTTTGGCACCAAACGTTTGCAAGGTTTACGAAATTTCAGTTTTTCGGTAACAATTTCATGAACTAGTGACCGTCAGATTTGGGGAAATTCCATAGCGAGAACACTAATTGTAAACTTGCGGTTTTCCTGGATCTTGTCATCAATCGCGTGAACCAGTTCTTCTGTAACCAAAGATGGATGCCCACTTCGTTCTTCATCGTGCACTTCACTGCGTTCTTCATTGAACTGTCTGACCCATCTTCTCACCATTGTATCACTCATCGCATTTTGTCCGTAAACATCACAAATCTGCCGATAAATTTCAATTGCTTTCACTTTCCTAGCATTCAGAAAACGAATCACAGATCTGATTTCACAAGCGGCGGGATTTTCAATCAACACCGACATTGTAAAGAAGCATAACAAAGCATACGTAGCTGACAGCGATCTCACAATGGCGCACGCTTCTTCTCCTTGATACAGAGCGTCTGCCGCGCATGTGCGGAACTACGATCGCAGCGCTGCAGCGGAGATAAATTGAAACAGAACTTACTTTCTGGACGTCCCTTATATATTATATGGGGATTCTCTTCATTAAGTTCAGTGTTCGATATAAGTGAAGCAGTGGATACTTCGCGTGTACTTCATTCGACAGCAGCATGCAAAATAAAGAACAAAGTCACAGTAGTAAAGTAAAATACATTGAAAACTGAATAATATCAGTATGTTAACTCTTCATTTCTAAGTTTTTCTGATGCGTGTGGCATAGAGCAACGGAAATAAAGAATAAAGAGAAAACAGGAAAACATGACAGAGCTCAAAGCTATTTTATGTTTATCTATAAATCGAAGTTTCAGTAATTAGCAAAACAAGTTGCGTTAATCTTCCCTTTTTTCAACATAAAATAAAATATAGCCGTCTCATGGACTTTAAAGCTTGCCATAATCACTAGACTACATATAGGTACATCTGCGGTTGATGAATTCGTTTCATCTAATAAAAAGCTGAATTTCCAATAGCATCAAAGGAATATCTACTAAGTGTTAATCTCGAGTGACAGCTACATTGCCATGCATCATTAATACTGGGATGTAGGAAGCAAGGCAGCGTCAAACGCTTGTGTCCAATTCCATTAGCTCCGTTCAGCTAAGCCTGCTAGTGAAAGATGCTCCAGTGGTAACTCATAATCGCTGTTAGCAAGTCTCATTAATGGTCGTGTAAACGAGCTTGCCTTGCCAGCCGAAACATTTACGACGTTCTGCTTATGACTATCAGAATACACGACCCAATTCCACGAAATGACGTTTGTACGTAATGTAAAAACAAATAGATGGTGAATCCTGCAACGTACGTGTCTACAGAAACACTCACGTGATTGTGTACGTGTGAGTGTGTTTACGTAACTCAAACACAAGTATCTGATAAAACACAAAATTTTATAAAAGTTCAGCATCTTTCAGCGATACTACACGAGTTTCAAGAAAATAGCTCTTCCCCAAACTACTTTCTTCTGAAATTTTGCTTTTTCAACTATTATTATTATTATTATTAAAGTACTGATATATTTAACATATATTATAACAAAAGAAATGCATATCTTGAACATTTTAGGAATAACTCCTGAAGTATTAATCTGAATAACGTTTGCATAATTGAATCAGTCATTGTAGAAAGGGATTTATTTTAAAATTTCCAAAAATACGTTTTCACTACAGAAAAGCTTCTGCAACCAATCAGCACATTTCTCTTTAGAAAGAATTTTCTTCCAGTCATCCATGTGGGCATGGTGCTATTGACAATTCTTACTTCACTTTAGAAGGAAAAAGTCCTTTCATGGAAAAATCCCTTTCTACACGACACACTCCTAGTGGCAGATTCTATAACTACTCTTTTCCATCATTCTTATAACAGTAAAATGGAGGGATAACTTCAATAAGCAGCTCTGAGCTGTTAGATGTGAGAAATAGGCAAAGAGGGCACAGAAATATTAAGGAATACAAGTGCAATAGTATCAAATATTCCTGTCCAGGATGTATTTTATCTGTGGTAATTCTGTTTTATGTAAAAGATATGATAACAAATAATTCTGTGATGTTTGTATATCACGAGGGAATAGCAAAAACAGGGTCAAATGAGGTGTTCTTGCATAAAAGAAAATGTATCGAGCGATATTAAATATTGTCACCCAATTATCGGAAAGCCCGACCAACGACAGCTGAGAAGGGACCAGAGGCATGCGGGCCACACCCACCCATTAATCTCAGTCACTAACTAAGGGGATGATTAGGGAAGTGCCACTTGTCGCTGGCCGCCTCTTCCCCTCTCCCCTGCCGTCTGGAACCTTCGCGGTGATTCACTGAAACGAGAGACTTCTGGAAAAACAGTGATATTCTTATAAAAAGGGCTGCATTGAGTGAGTTGAGTCAGTTCTTGGCGAGCAGCGAAGCAGCGCCGTTCTAGTGTACGGACGAGAAGACTGTGTACGTGCATCGGAAGAGTGTGCGCAACTGTGAGCGGCAATGAAACTGTAACAGACGAACTGGTGAAACATAATTGTGTGCATTACGTAATTCTGTGCAATTGGCAAGTGTTCATCTGTAAGTCGGTGGAAATAAAGAACATTTTTGAGTGGTGCAATTGGACTTTAAATTTCACGAACCCACAAAGTCACAATACTTAAGACTGTTTTCAGATCGATGCGTGGAGCAAAACAAGAAACCACTGCATGATAAGGTCGTTAGCTGCACTGTGAATACAGGGAAATTTCAAGAAGTGAAACAGTTCTTTGCATTTAATGCTTGTGGCAGATTTTTCTCTGATAAACATGTAGTAAGAAGGTTTGATCGTGTATATACAGTGAAAGAATATAGTGAACTCATTGTTCACGCTGCAAAACGCTGCCAGTTTACAGTGAAACTTGTTGAAACAGACGATATCTATGATTTTTCCAAATGGTGGCCAAAATACTGTTTGGAAGGAGGATTTTCTCTCGATTTTAAGAGGTAGAGCTGTTCCATCAGAAGCTAAAATGTCCTTTCAGCCAACAGTTTTCATGTATTCTGAGCACTCTTCCACAAACCAACAAATTATTGCATCGCCTTCCATAGGAGGAACTGAAAGGCATACTTTTAATTTGCGACTTCCTGCAACTCAAGTTCAGCTCCTATTAAAAAAGGCATATCATGACCAAGTCCCTATATATTATTAAAAAAAATTATACGTTGTATACTGATATTTATCCCTGAAAAATGTAAATATTTCTGTGGAGAAATATAGCTTCTCTCTTGGACTGTTTGTGTAAAAGAAAACGGCAATAATGTTGATTTTGTTGTTACTTCCAGCTTATACAAAGAACATTTAAAAACGAATGAACTGTACTTAGTACATATTTCTGTTCTCTATGTAGAAAAACCATATGTGATGAAAGGAACTCATGCTCATTTACGTTTTATTATTCTTTTTTTCTTGAAGAAAGGGGTTTATTCCAGAACTAAAAAACCTAGTTTTAACTAGCAATAGCGTATGTACTAAGATTGATATATTATCCATGATTTATCTTCCTATAAATTTACTTTTGGGGATTTTATCCATCGTTCAAATTATTACACAACCAAGATAAACATTTTTATTGATTCCTGAAAAGGAAGATTTTGAAATAAAGCCATTTAAAAAGCGAACGATTCTTGATAAACAAAATTTTACCGTACATAAATTGTAGAAATTCTCAATACACACAATCTATATGAAATATATTGTCGCCAGGCCAGTGTTGATTGGAGGCGGCACGGGTAACGAGATCAAATATACGGCAGTGCAGTGTGGAGAAAAAGCTCGCCGAAATGGTGGGCGGGAGGAGAGGGATTTCTCGGGAGTTCGTCTTTGTTCTAGCCGGGTCTCGATTTTTTGAGAAATTTCTGGAATGTTAGAAAAACTATAAAAAGTCAGCCCGCTCGCCAAAGAGTAGTGAGTCGGTAATTGAACGCGTGCCGGATAAGCAACTGTGTTTGTTGACTTGTGTATGTGTACGAAGCGTGTTTCTACGGAAATAAAGTGCAATTTTTGTGTTTATAGCCTGGAATTTTTATTTCACGAACCCACAAAGTCACAATATTTTACTATCTCAACTACGAACTTGTATTCTGAAAACCTTTCAGCCGAGCATGTTCTGGAAATACATATTTAGAAACTCCCTGAATACCAATAATTAACTAAATAAACATTATAAGATAAAGTTCTGGGTTTGTATCTAGCCGTGCGCTCACGAGCCAGTCACGAGTAACATTCAATAAGAATTGTAAAGTAGATTAAGTACCAAACTTGGTTATTTAAGTTCAGCGTTTTCCAAGGATTGACTCAATTTTCAAACCATTATATTTTGTAGGGTAAAAATGCTCGATTGTTCCTGTTTTTTATATATTTCTTTGCGAACATTCATTAAAATTTTGTTTTTGTAAATTTGTCAGCATTACAAGTATGGCTGTGTGCATATCTCGGGTTAGAGTGAAATGAAATGTGTAGTGTTTAACGCCCGCTTTTACTACATACGGCAACGCAGGCGGTGACACTGACGATACATGAGATGAAGATGGAGCATAGGTGGAATGAGATGGCGGGGGAAACCAGAGATCCCGGAGAAAACCCGCCCAGTGCCGTGTTGTCCATCCACAAATCTCACTTTGCGGTCAGGTTTAGAGTGCCATGT
The DNA here is from genome assembly GCA_030765055.1 of Mantis religiosa. NCBI lineage: Eukaryota > Metazoa > Arthropoda > Insecta > Mantodea > Mantidae > Mantis > Mantis religiosa. The sequence goes on along the minus strand of CM060958.1, from coordinate 65,205,491 downwards.
CTTTTCATTTGTTTTACTTCTTGAAAGGACATGCATTAATAAAGACGTTTCTTTGAAAATTATTCGTTTTGAAGGTTCTGTCTTATGGTACACTAGTATATTATTGGTACTATTATGCTGTTATGTGCCATATATAGGTCTCAGTACACGAGATACTCTTGTACCATTAAGTGCACTTGTTGGGTGAAATATCCCCTCTGCTTACTAGGTGTTTGACGTGTAAACTCCATATAGGCTATACAGCAAAGGGAGACACCTAGTGAACTGCAACGTAAATAATACAATTGCGGCTATCAACCACTGGAGGGACGGATGAGGGGAAGGAGCCGCAAGAAAATGCAGGACACAGATAGATAAGCCTTAATGGTTTCCTGGCTCGAAGATCCTTCCAACTAGTAGAGATGCCCTCCACTTTACTTTGAACAGGCAATCACAATGGGTACTACACTGAAAATCAATTGGCGAGAAGGATCTGAATTGTATGAAATGCTTTTTAAAAAGAGAAAGATCGGAAACTGTTATTTTGACATAAAAAAAGTTTATAACTTTCATACTCTTTTGAGTTGACACGTTCTAGTTTTCCAATTTTTCCAAATCATTTACTTTTAGCTGCAAATAAATGAAATATGCAATTAATTCTTATAAATATCGGGGTGGTGTATTTACGAGATCAATTTGTGTTTTTAAAGAACTTAATTTTTTAAAAGAATCAATTGGATAGCCTAGAGCAAGATAGTAAAAAATTAATAATTAGGTATCTGATTGGAAACAATGCAGGACATTTGATTCACATTGTTTCATATCGCATCTTGTTTGCTATATTAAAATATCCAACGAATGGAACCGAAGTTCAGAATTTTAAAAATTTTCACTGATGGCTATCATTGATGCACTAAATGATCATGCATCCATCGTTCTTCTTTCTTTCCCCTTGTTTTCTTTAGAGCTATGCCCGGTACCACTAAAGGGTCATTGAATATAATTTGAGGCATGTAACTGCTATAAATAAAGGCTATGCCGCGAGTGAATGGCTAGACGACTAGGCTCTTACCAGGACGGCCCAGTTCGATCCCAGGCGGCCACAAAGTGGAATTTATGTTGGACAATACGGCGGTGAGGTAGGTTTTCTGCGGGATCTCCAGTTTCCCTCGCCATTTCATTCCACCGGTGCTCCATCTTCATTTCATATATTTTCATTTACACCGTCTGCGGTGCCGTATGTAGGGAAAATGGGCGTTAAAAACTACACATTTTATTTCATTTGGTATAAATAAACATATTCAGATGGTGCAAAAATAAATTTACGAACATTTACCCATTATTATTACAAAACAGCTTATGTTACACATGTAACTTGAAATGTATGGCAATTTGTTCTGAGAAATCATAAATTCTCTCATAATACCACATAGAAATCATAGCTCAGTCACACATCATGCACAAGTGATGTGGCAAAGTGCATGTTACGAGGGCTGTTCAATAAAGAATGATCACAATTTTTTTGACAACGTACCTTTACTTATCCTCATAATTGTGATGGTTCTTCTCAAAATAGTCTCCCCTGAATGCGATGCACTTGTACCAGCGTTTCTGCCAGTCTTCAAAGACATGCTGGAAAACATTTTTGAGAGATCCTTCAAAATCGCCTCCGCAGCCTTCACCACTGCTTCTGATGATGGATAATGCCTCCCACGAAGGCGTTTCTTCTAGTTAGGGAATAGAAAAAAAGGTACATAGGACTAAATCCGGACTAGAGGGAGGGTGATGGATGCACCTCACGTTGAGTTTTGCAAGATATTCCGCAACAACATTCGCAATATGTGGCCGCGCATTATCGCGGTATAGCATCCAGCCTACATCACAGAAATGTGGCCTTTTGCGCCTGATATGGACTTGCAATGTTTTCAGGACATCCCTGTAATATTGTCCAGTCACTGATGTGTGTGCAGGTACAAATATGCTGATAAACCATTCCATGAATATTAAAGAATGAGATGACCATAACATTTCCAGCAGAAGCAACCACTTTTGCTTTTTGAGGGGTTTGGTGATAAAGGAGATTTCCACACTGAGCTTTGCTGTTTGCTCTCAGGATCAAAATGATGTAGCCAAGGTTCATCAGCAGTGATTACGTTTGAAAGAAACTCCGGATCTTCCTCCAACATCAACTTTAACTGCATGTTACCTCCATTGTAGTGGTAGGCGATACTGAACATGTCTGAACTTGCCTGGTTCTCACAGGTGGAAATCAGGACTACCAACAATGAAACTACTACGACGTGTTTGTTTCACATTAAGCTAACAGAATATAATAAGATTGAATTTTAGTGCGCAAAATTATCTCCAAATATGTTGGTTAACTATTGATGGTAAATATAGCAATATACCTTACCCGCGCCAACACAGCTGTGCACAATTTATTTCTTATGACCTTACTGCCTTCTCTGTGTTGTTGGCATTGCCATTTACAAGGCTTTCTGTTAGAAATCTAAAAGCCTAAACATTTGGCAGGTACTTTACTACTTTTCCCATGTCAATTGTCTCACTCTTTTGCATTAAATCCGATTTTAAAGTAGCTGAGACTTGTAACTTGATTTTGGTCCTCTGCGCCGCTCTCCGTCTAGTCTTTGGCCAAGACAGTTTAATTAATTGTCATAAAATTGTGAAATATGTATTAACAATGGAATGCAATTTTCGAAATTGCTCTTTTTGAAGCTCTTGTATCCCCTTTTCTTCGTATCGGTTTACACATGTGAGATGCTCCTTAGGGTTGAGGACCTCCTGAATGAAAGGCTTCTCTTTAAAACAATAAAACGGTGGATGCCTTGACAGAGTGGATGAATTTTAGTAGGCCTTGCCCCTCTTACCTCGCCTCACTGCGGCTTCAAGTCGGGTGGATCAGTTACGCTTTAATATCTCGTCTCATCTCAAGTTTATTTGATTCCCTTCGTTTCTCTTTCGGGTCTCTTAGTCATTTACATTTAAATCACAAGAGCAGAAGAAAGACGGCGCTCTCAACGAGCGAAATTGGAACTGCTGTCCCGTTTATGTTGATCCTGCTGTCTACCCCGATGCTATAAACTTTACCTTTGAAAATAATACCGTTAATATTAGCCTGGTTAACGTCCAGCATAAGATGAAGTGGGAAATGTATTCCACAAAAGTCTTGTATTTTAATACAACACTCTCAAATTACACCGAGGTCGTACAGTCCTCGTGAGCTCCGTCATGTTCGTGATTCAAATACAGGATCATCCTCCTTGACTGACAATTTTTCCCGATGGTTCTGTATTCATAATTGGAAAACGGAGAGGAGGTACCGTAAACTTAGCCTTGGAACCTTTCCTTCCTGAAACTTCCTTTATTAAATATGATTTCAGTGTATAATTTAACCAGATCTGGTAGCACCTCAGTCTCATGTTCAAGAGGTTCTAAGGTCGGAGTGATTTATGTGGATAACATTCTTATTAAATTCCGAGCAATATGTGGGACAATCCAAAGAACTTCTAAAATCAGAGTGAGAAAGGATAAAACAATGAAAATGTATAAGTTAATGGTTATTCCAACTATAACAGTACTTTTGGGTTATGTTTGAAGTATGAAAAGTTTATAAATTTATAAAAAATGATTATGTAACTATATTTGATAATGTATATATGTAAAAATGTATGTAATTGTGTGATTGGCCGAAGAAATTATTGTATGACGTAATATGACGTAATGTTGTGACGTGGTATTAAATCGGCCAATCAAAAAATTAAGAGAGAAGTAACAATAGTTACGAAAAATCAAAAATCTTGGTAGAGAGAGATTTTTATTGTAATGGTGGAGTGTGATAAATAGTGGTGAAAGATCAAGAACATTTAAGTAATAGTTTGAATCAGTATAAATATAACCAAGTAAGAATTTATCGACATGTTGGAAGTGACTGGGAAAGGAAGTTCAGGCAAAATGTAATCTAAATAATACAATTAAATAGTTACAGAATTTGACTTCTCCGAAACTATATTCCGAACCACGCCTGAAAAACAGATGTCTCATGACTCTTATTTAGAATAAGATGATTCAATTGGTGACCAGAGGAAATAGATAGCCGCAACAACTCACACGAGAAGACAAAGAATTGTGCGTCCAACATAGAAATCCTGTCCCAAATTGCGCCCGAACGTGTGGCTGATGAAGATGGAGACAAATTAACGACGAATAGTCACAAATTCCTGTCCCAAACTTTACTATATGGAAGCGGAACCTAGGTGCCATTACAAAAGGATTTAAATAAAATACAGACAGCAGAAATGAAATTTTTAAGAAGTGTTAAAGGTTGTACAATATTGGACAAAATAAGAAATGAGGATATTAGAAAGGATTTAGAAATCGAACCAATCCATGACAAGATATCAGAACGAAGGCAACAATGGCATAAACATATATTAAGAATGGAGGATTGAAGATATCCAAATGCAGTACTAAACTATAATCCAAAAGGAAGAAGAGACAGAGGACGACCCAGGAAACGCTGGAGAGATCTATGAAGCCGGAACGGGCGATATACCCAAACCATGGAGTGAAGAAGAAGAAGAAACTTCTTCTTCTTCTTCTTCTTCTTCTTCTTCTTCTTCTTCTTCTTCTTCACTTCAGGGATTACGCATTTCAGCCTCTTCCATCTTCGCATCCTATCAACTATTCCAATCTTTTACTAGGGCGTCCTACATTTCTTCTTCCACGAGGATTGTATCTTCTTATTAAAACCGGTACTCTTTCTTCTTCCAGTCTATTAATATTTTCTTCCCAGTTCTGTATATTTTCTTCTATTTTGTCCTGTAATTTATGTATGCCTAGTTCCTCTCGAATAGTTCCATTTCTTATTAAATATCGTCTAGTGCATTGTTTAACTCGTCCTAAGAGCCTAATTTCTGCTGCCTGTATGTTACTTTTTTCTCTTTGTTTTAATATCCAGGACTCACTTCCATACATGAGAACTGGAACTGCCATCGTTTTAAAAAAGATTAACTTTGTTTCCTCCCTTGTTTTGTTTTTCAATGTTCTTGCTATAGTTCCACATATCTGCTGAAATTTATTTATTTTGTTTTCTATGTCTTTATCTAAATCAAAGCTTACATCACAGCCCAAACAGTTGAAATTCGAGAGTTGTTCCAGGCATTTGTTTTCAATGCTTATTTTTGATCTTACAAGATATTTTCCTCGATGTGCCATTATCTTCGTTTTCTTTGTGGATATATTTAGATTGTATTCTTTTCCCAATAAATACATTTTACTGTGGATAACATTTTACACTTATCAGGTAACTCTAAGTTCTGTGGGTCCTGGTCCCCTCTGTATTCAAACTCTCATGTCACATTGGAAAACGTACATTTAAAAAACAAAACAAAAACAACATTCACTCTATATGGTGCCATATGTAGTAAGATATAGCATTAAACACCATAAAAATCTTGTATTACACTTACATGACTTTCTGAATAAGCTGACACTTATTTTCAGATAGTTTTTTCAAACTACTCTTATGCAGGTGACGTGAAAAGGGTATGGATGATATTTCTATATATGACGGTCATTTACATGGATAGTTAACTTATAATACACAAAGGAGATAAAAATATCTAATTTGAAAAGAAAATTCTGGAACACACAGTGAAATTTATGCACAAAATGAATGGAGCTGTTTATTTGAGTTAAGGTCCACTTGATACAAATGAACGTGGCTAAATATGCCTTCAGACAGGTTGTTTAGATTATCGATAGTTCCCATTTTGGTGTCAAAATTGTTATTGATTTTCTCATTCATAAATCACTGTGCTTGACAGTAAATTTCTCTTCCTAAAAGCAGGTAATTCATGCAAATTAATTAGAAATAATGACAATTTAAATGCAAAATATTAATTTAATTTACAGCATACCAAGATTTGAATATATAGTCACCTAATTATCGGAAGGCACGGCCAGCTAGCAGCAGGGTAGGCGACAGGAGGCATTCAGTCCACGCCTACCCATTTATCTTGTAGCGCGAACGAGGAGATGGTTGGAAGAACATCACTAGCCATCGCTTTCCCCTGCACCTGACGTCTGGAACAGTCGGGATGATTCACTGAACCGTGAGGTTTCCAGAAGCAGCGATCTTCCTATATAAGGCTGCAGTGGACGAGTCAGTTGAGTTCTTGGCGAGCAGCCGTGAGGAGCGCCGTACTAGTGAACGGACTGGAAGACTGTGTACGTGTATCAGAAAAGTTGTACGTAATTGTGAGCGTAGAGTGGAGCTGTGACAGACGAATTGGCGAGTTGTAATTGTGTGCGCTACGTAATTCTGTGTAATCGGCAAGTGTTCCAACTGTAATTCGGTGGAAATGAACATTTTGAGTTTGTGCAATTGGACTTTTAATTTCACGAACCCACAAAGTCACAATACATATAATTTCACTTTGCTCTTTTAGGACATATGACGGTAGCAGAATGTTAAATTCATTTGTGTTTAACAACGTCTAGGTTTTTGTTTGTGTTTAGTTTTGTTTATTTGTTATAAACTCGTTCGCCATTTTGTTACTTTTTCTATGATCTTCAGACACTTGATTTTTGGAGATGCATAAATAATTTAGATAATTTTCTAGGTCCATAAACGAATCATCCATTTTCTTAATTATGGTTGTGGTTTTCGTTTTAAATTATTGTAAGTTTGAAAAGCAGAACGAATTACCAAAATACGTGATCACCATTGCCTACCACGCATTCAAAGGCCGTTAAATGGATTTCTCTGAATGTGAATCTAATACTTTTTTGTGTTTAATATTATGAAGTTCAAGATAATAAAATAACTGTCTGAGAGAACTAGTTTAAACATGTATTATCCTTAAAATATGAAGTCGGTAACCTAGTGGAGATTCCACTTTTTGAGCAGTTGTTTAAGAAATACTATATGAATCCTACCTAAATTAGAGTAGCAGTTGGCAAGTTGTCCTCAGCTGCTTAAAACGATATCTTTCTGCCACTTGTTATATAAACAACAATGATAACAAGTTTAAAATGTGAGAAATATGGATTTTTAAAATTGAGTTACCTAAACAGAAATGTCTTCTTTAAGACATGCCGCATATGCCTTTCAATTGTTTTATATTCAATACTGGCCATAAACTAAAATTTTACAACTTATTTTATTCCTGATTTCGAAAAAAAAAAAGATTATTGTGAATTTATATTATAATGTGTCAATAAAATCAGGTATGCAACTTTTCAAAACTTGGTACCATGATGAAAAATATTAACTAGTAAAAGTAATATTCTAATTGAAATATAAGCTGCGTGAATAACTATTGTCGCGGCAGGCAGCTACCCACACAAAAGTTTCGCCGCTGAGAGGTAAGGGACGATAGTGGCGGGCGGAGATAAAGAGCTTGCCGAAGCAGATCAAGCTAGATAATTAGAAGGTTCTAGTGCTGTCTTATTTGTTACAGAAAATATCGCTAATTTCTCGAACAGTGAGCGGAGCTATATAAGAGCCGCGAGCCGTAAACAGAGTCGAATTTTAACTCAGAATCGTCGGCGTGCAGGTGTTTTGAAAGCGAACTCTTTTGTTTGTGGTCAACGACCTTGGAAGATTGTAATTGTGTATGTTACGTAATTATGCCACTGTAAGGGTTGACCAAAGTGTATTTTTACGGAAATAAAGAACATTTGGAATTTCTGCAACTTGGACTTTTAATTCTACGAACACACAAATTCACACTATTTATCTGTGAATAACTCAGAAACTCGTTAGTTGCCGTACTTTTATTCTTTTTTTAGGAAATAGATGTGTCTGCATATATGTTTAGCTATGATTGTTTGCTCATTAAGCTCTACCGCATCGGTCTTCCTAATTACCTATCACATCTAACCCACAGATTCATCTACGACCGCAGCTTTTCAGTACGCATTGGTGGAAAGCTTTTATCCCCACGTAATATTACCGCATGTGTCCCACAGGGTTCTATCTCGTCCCCGACTCTATTTAATATATACATGTCTGATATTCCTGACTTAGCTCCGACTTCTTTAGCTCTTTACGCTGATGACACAGTACTATATTATTCTCATGTTAATCTCTAGCACGCACAACAAGTAGTACAGCTCTCTTTATATCGCCTAACTCATTGGTTCAGCACTTGGCGGAACTGTTTGAACCCTCAGAAAACCGAAGCTAAAATCTTCACTCTTCGCCGATATACTCCGCTTACTTCGTTGTGTCTCTACAGGAACAATGTCCCTTGGCTCCCCACTAATACTCCCGTTAAATACCTTGGAGTGCTTTTGGACTCTCGACTGACCTGGCGTGCTCATATCGATCGTCTTATATCACTGGCCTCCGGGCGACTTTCAAAACTCTCACCTCTGTTGTATCGCCGTTCCAACAACGGCCTACAGTCTTCATTGTTACTCTACAAATCACTCGTTCGTCCGCTTATTACTTATGCCTGCCAAATGTGGGGGGCCGCACACACATGTCATCTGCGTCGTCTTCAAGTTATACAGAATCGCTTCATGCGCATCGCTACGAACGCTCAATGGTTCATCCGTAATCAGCAGCTCCATCACAAACTAGAACTGTTACCTCTTCACGACTACATTCGCAGGATCGCTCGCCGTTTCTTTTCCACGCTGCAAGAAGTTCCAGGAGCTGTGCATTATAACATCGACGTCCGCACGCGCCAGCCCTCACGAATGAAGAGGAGACTACCTCAGGACCTGCTTCTAAGTAATACATCTGATTCGAGTGATTCTAGTGCTTGATGTCTATCTTACATCTCCAATATTGACATAATTTCTCAAAGAGTATTATTGGAGTTCTAACTTAATGTAGTTAGGGGGCGGCCTGTTAGTCTACCCCTGAGTGTATTGTTCTGTTACCTTCTTTTCACTCTGATCTGTAAAGCATTGTACTGCTGATCGATTAATAAAAAAAAATTATAGAAAAGTGTTCAGCTAGATGATCACCTATAGATTTCAATACTTGTAAACGTTATTTAAATTTCAGTTCTGTCCTATTTACAGTGTCATAATACACAAATTCCTTGCAAATCCCCAAATACAATAGGTAACAAAAACTACCTAAGCGCATTAAATATTTGCACATCCTTTAGTCTATGAGTTTCGGTACTCGTTTCATTAAATATGAAAAAAGGCTAAAGTACTCAAATACTATAGATTAATTTTTCAACATTTACATATCGATTAACAAATGAAGAGTTTACAAAGTAATCTTGTTACCGGGGAACGCCTTTAAGGCGCTCAAATATACACCTGATTTACCTGCAACAGTTCGCTTTTAGTGTATGTTGGATGGTATCTTAATTGCAGCCAGATTTTACCAGACGACTAAATATCATCTTTATCAGTTTGCGGACTTACCTACGTATAATGTATTAAACGAAGTTTGGTTGACGTATCTACTTAAACTGGGAGGCATATTGTTTCACTTTAAAGGCCACATTTGCAATATTTTGATTCGTGTCTACCTTTAAAGTATTTACAACAGCAGCGGATATTTAACTGAAAACAAAAATTCTTTTGACTTACCACCATTGTTAACTTATTAGTTTTCAGATCCAATTATTCCGGGTTCAGTGCCCGGTGTAATATGGGCATTTTCTTTAGCCAGGGTTAGTCTAGAAGTAGTGTTTGCGTGTGTGTCTGAAATAAGTGATTATAAAGAAATCCCGAGGTAAATAATCCAGATGATATACAACAGAGAACATTATTATCGATGAATAAAGCCCTATGTTGCAAAGGCAAAGCCACCGACGAGACAGATGTTAAAGGAAGCATATACATTGAAAGGGACGGGGACAGAGACATAAAGAGAGAAGCACTTATTTTCAATGATATTGATTTTCAGTTTTTTTTTCTTTAGTATTCCATTCTAATATTAAAGCGCTCTTACGCACCGCTTCTTCAAATGTTGCTTTTTCTATACTCTAATGTAGATGAAAGTGTAACTCCTAATATAAATCATATTTATTCTTATTTGTCCAAAGATTTATTGCAGCAAAGCATATGCTTGGAATTCTATTTGTTTCATTGATAAAGAGATACCAGACATACGTACATCTACTTACCCCTGCTTACATTAGAAACAACTCCAACGTCTTACCTGAAAACAAAGAAAAGTTACAATTTATATGTGTTACACCAATGTAAAATATTACAATTATTATGACAATGTTTGAAAGCAATAACAAAAATAATTATAGGCTCCATTGGTATATTTTGTTTTAAAATAAAGCACTAAAATGAGAAGAAACTAAGTCCGGAATGTACATCCTTAGAGTAACTTTGAAAAATGCAGTACTGTATTTTAAATTAAAATGGCTAGAAAATTAAGTAAGTATTGCATTAGCTTATCGTTTTCAGAAGTTCCCTACAGAGACTTACTGGAACTGATTATTTATATTACTCCTAAACAGAGGAAATGTTTATAAAAATTTGTAAATAAGCAGAATCTGTAAGGGGTAGTGATATCATATTTTGCAACACAAGTAAACAATTAAATAATTTATTATTCATATTTTCCAATGTGTACAACGTACTCTAACAGGCAAATACACATTAAAATAGAAAGTTTTTTGTTATGTCAGTTTTTCTGCCATTTTCTATTAATTGTCATCTCGGTATCTCTCCCTCATGATTTCCGTAGCACATTCTTCTGTGTTTTTAGAAGTTGCCCTTCCTTTCGTCTCCTTGAAGGCTTCCATTCAAAAAATAATCTTCGATAACCTATCTTGCTAAGGTATGTACCATCAAATGTCCATATCATATTGGTTCCTTGTAATATAATATAAAACAATATGTTTTCGTATATATTATTACATATCCAATTTCTTTTGTATTTTTCATTCGTAAGTTTAACTCTTCTATAAATTCAAGAGAAAAATACTTTTCCAGTGGCAAATTTTGTTGTTTGCAGATATTTTTCATTGTAATATTTATGAACAGTATTAGGTTGTACCTTTAACGGAAGAGCTGTATATTGTTGTTTTTGTTTGTATTGTTATCTGTCTCCCATAATGTATAATTCAAAAGTGAGATATCAGTTTTTCCTTTCCTTATTCCCTGTTTAGGCTTAGTATTATTTATGTTAACATTTGTAATTTTACTATTTTACAGCTATAATTTGAAATTCTCTTTTTATTCTGATGTTACATATATTTTGATTTTTCGAGCTAAATTGCTATTTACCCGCCTCGGCAGCACGGTGGTAGCGTGTCTGCCGCACGTTCAAGAGGTCCCGAGTTTCAATCTCGGTCACGGTGAGTTTCCTGGATAAGGGGTTTTCCGGGTTTTCCCTTATTCTAAAAGACGAATGTCAGGTAATTAAGCTCTATGGACCCCGGGCTCATTTCAGCATCATTTCATCCATTTCATTCATCGTCCGATATGATTTAACGTTGGAGGAAGTAAATTATAACAAAAAATAACTATTATTCAATTAATTTTCACCCTAAATATCATATTCTGCTGTATGACCGGAAACATGTAATGAATGTGTGATCTCGCTTACAATCGCTTCATCCATTCCAGTGCAATTGTTTTGATATTATATTGCTTGCTTCAAATATATTTTGAATATTTTGGGGAACAAACAACATCTAAGACGTACTTTTTCACTGAAATCCTTGTGATAATTATGTGCTTATTTTTATCTTTATATATTTTAAATTATTTATACAATTCATGGATATATTTCTATTTTGTTTAAAAATCCAAGTTTATTCACATTGAGATTGCGTAAGAATTTTCCATACCTACAAATAAAATATCTAATTGTTGATTTTATCCGACAGTAGACTGTGAATTGTGAATGATTCAGTTCAAATCTGCTTCTTTGGTATTGTGTTTATCTTCTAATATTTCTCACAATTCTTGGATATATCCTGTTCATAGCATTAGTTAAAATAAGTCACATGTAATTCATATAATATGTTATTTCTTATTTTTACATATGGTAAATACATAAGCAAATGTTGAAATTACAGGTATATTCTCACCATTCACGTGTCTTTCAAATAACTTTGTTATTGTTCATAATTTTCCCGAAACATGTTTATCACTTCTGCGGAAGCTCATGCACATCCTGTGACTTATTTGGTTTTTAAGAGGTTTACTGTTTAATATTTATTGTTATTAACACAATCTGTATTTTTAAATCAATCATCTCTATTTATATTTAAATATTGTATATTTTCTGTTAATTTCTTAAATATGTTTCTAAAGCTAAGTTATTTATTTATGTACTATTTACACCATTTGTTCGTTCATAATTTTTCAGTACTCGAGAGGTTCCAATGTAGATGAAACTGATTTTTTTTTTAATTTTCTTACAGTTATTAGTATCGCAACGTTGCAAAATTTTGAACTTAAATATCAAATTTGGTTGTTGTAATTTACGTCCTTCAACGTTAAGTCATATCAGACGATGAATGAAACTGGTGAAATGATGCCCAAATGAGTCCAGGGTCCATGGAGCTTAGAGGTACCCGACATTCGTCTTCCAGGATAAGGGAAAACCCCGGAAAACCTTATCCAGGTAACTCACCGTAACCGAGAATTGAACTCGGGACCTCTTGAACGTGAGGCAGACACGGTGCCATCTACGCTACCGAGGCGGGCATATCAAATTTGGTATTCATTGAATATTTCATGTTTGAAGGTATACATATTTCATGTTTAAAGGTATACAAAGACGTGCGCGGAGGAACCTATTTCTAGAATGTCTTAATTTCGTATCGGGACTCAAAACATGTACTTCCGATTAAATTCTGATACAGAATTTTTAGATGGAATACAATGTTTCCTCTAAAACTTTATTTCATGATAACGGTGATGATAACTCCTCAATAGTAGGAGTAACGTAAGAAAAGATTCAGAAAAATTATAGGAGAGAAAGAACTGAAATGATAAAAATTGCTTCTCTTCTTACTCTTCAATTTTAAAACGCTACTTATGAATGAAAAAATGATTGATACATTTTTTTTTTCAGATTTAAATATGCCTAGTACCTATGAAGAGAGTTTAAGGCGTCTTAATGAGCATTTTCTTGATATTAAGTATAGCTTTGAATTCAGTGGCTAGGATTTAATTCATGGACGACTTTTAGAAAATTTAATGTTACACAGTTTATAGTATTTGTAAATAGCCATATAAAATAAGTAGGAACATCATCGTTTGGTTTATTTTAAAGACGAGGAACATTAATTTTTATTATAGTTATGTTTAATACATTTATAGTCGACATTTGTAGACCTTAGAAATTTTGATTTCAAGAAAATATTTAATCTCCCAATCTTGTCTTGACAGTATATTCTGTATTAATGAAGGTTATAATTATGAGCATTTAGCGGCGAGATATATTAAAATCATTGCCAATAATATATAAGAGATCTGTTTCATGCCCTTTTTATTATCTGCATAACCACAGTTCGTATAATTTGAATCATAAGCAATAATTCATGAGAATATCTCTGCTAAGTAAGATATATGATTTTACTTAAGACAAGTGAATGGTGTGGAAACAAATAAGAAGCGAGGACAGAAAGACAAAGCACTGTCGAATGCCCGTGACAGTTTGACGAATTGGAGCGCATCATCTGGCGAAGAATTGTGATTTGCATATCGCGCGGTAGGTAGGTGCACGACCGACGCCTAAATCAACGTCATCGTACGTACAACGCCCAGGAGTCTGCCAATTGCCCCACTTGGATATCTTCCAATAAACACTAGCCATTTAGTATTGGACGGTAGGTAATCGCGGGCTAGTGGTCGAGATTCACGTCATAGAGTACACGTGTGTTTTGTTCTGTGACCGCGACCGCTTAACACCAGCGGTTAACGCATGTCCGGGGATCTGCAAGCTTACATCAAGAGCTGGTCCAGAAACAGGGCCAAATAACACTATACAAAATGTCAAAAGCTTTTGGTTTGTGTTTCTGTTACTCAGGACAGAACTGTTTGTATATTTGCGGTCAACGCAGAAACTATGCGTGCTCTGCATATCTACTCTATAGAGTGCGTATAACAGCAATCCATGCATTTAGGACTTATATTTCTACAACAAGTTAAAGGTTAACTAAACAGATATTCTGTTCCAAACACATAACTCGCATCTTTCACGTTTAGTTTCCACAAATGAATTTAAGACATCTTATGCAATAGTAGGTATTGGAATTATTGCATTCCATTTAAAAACTAACTGAAAATATATTTTGAGAGCCCCTGAGTAATACGAGAGGCAGTGCACCCAAGTGTGTGACTGAACAGGTTAACTAAAAATGGAAACTTGGATAAACATGGAACATAAGTTAACCGAGTGGAATGGGTCAGGCGGTTTCATATGTAGCAAGCATTCGGGATCTCCTGTCCCTCCATTATCATTTCACATCACCTTTCATCTGGTGGTCTCTTTCAGGGTAGAAGTGTCGGCGGGAGTATCGCCGCTGCATTGCAGGATGACATGCTTTGACTGAAGCACTTCACCAGTTGCCGATCTCCAAACCACAGTAGGGGGATGTCCTGGCGTACCGGGGAAGGTTTCCATCTATGTAAAATGTAGGGACCCTACCCTCTGCACTGTCTTGGCTCCTTGAGACGGCCGCCCTTTGTCTCCTTTCACCTCATCCTTCCTCCCGGGGATGCCCCACTTGTGAACATAGGTACAATAGATCAAGAGTGGTAGCTATGCCAAATCCCCTCCATAGTGATCCTAAACCTATATAAGTTCATGACTTCCTAAGGATGAACACGAAAGTTTTCAAGAAAATTACCGAACATAAACTTCCCTTTATAAGGGTAACATCCTTTTACTTTTAATTTTCCCAAAACTGGCTGCAGTGATTAAAATAACTTGTTTGACATAATTGTATAATAAATAAAACGTATATCCTTAACCTTTATGAATGCCCTTGAAGTTCTCTTCATTCTAAATGACTTATTTTATAACTGGTAAACCTTAAGAGATCCAACAACACAAATAGACAGATCTCCTTAAGGCAAAACATTTATCTTATCACATTATTTGACATTGTCCATTTCCAAGTAATGTTTTTTATTGGTTCAAAAAGTCCTTCAAAAAGTCACTGTGCGTATTTTTTGTGGTGATACTTGAAATTTGGAAATCTATCATTTTTGCTTATTGTATTTCAATAGTTATAACAATAAATGTAGACGGTTTATCTCAATTATAAGTTGGATAGAGCAATAAGATAATAAAGTAATGTTAATTCAACAAATATGTTTTCGTACCAACCTAAATAACGACAACAAATGTTTTCAGTACATACTTTATTTTACGAGAGCTGTTCAATAAAGAATGAACACATTTTTTTTTGACAACTTACCTTTACTCATCCTCATAATTTTGATGGTCCTTCTCAAAATAGTCTCCCCTGAATGCGATGCACTTGTCCCAGCGTTTCTGCCATTCTTTAAAGACATGCTGGAAACCATTTTTAGAGAGATCCTTCAAAATCGCCTCCGCAGCCTTCACCACTGCTTCTGATGATGGATAATGCCTCCCACAATGGCGTTTATTCAAGTTAGGGAATAGAACAAAGTCAAATGGGTTTAAATTCGGACTATAGAGAGGGTGAGGGATGCACTTCACCTTGATTTTTGCAAGATATTCAGCAACAACATTGGTAATATGTGGTCGCACATTATCGTGGTGCAGCATCCAGCCTGCTTCATGGACATGTGGTCTTTTGCGCCTGATATGGACTTGCAATGTTTTCAGGATATCCCTGTAGTATTTTCCAGTTACTGACGTGTGTGCAGGTACAACATTCTGGTAAACCATTCCATGAATATCAAAGAATGAGATGATCATAACTTTCCCAGCAGAAGCAACCACTTTTGATTTTTTGGGGGTTAGTGATGAAGGAGATTTTCACACTGAACTTTGCTGTTTGCTCTCAGGATCAAAATGATATAGCCAAGTTTCATCAGCAGTGATTACGTTTGAAAGAAAACCCGGATCTTCCTCTAACATCAATTTTAACTGCATGTTACCTCCATTGCAGCGTTAGGCGATACTGAACATGTCTGAACTTGCCTGGTTCTCACAGGCGGAAACCGGGAGTACCAATAATGCAACTACTACGGCGTGTTTGTTTCACATTAAGGTAACAGAATATAATAATATTGAATTTTATTGCGAAGAATTATGACCGTAAAAATTATGAGCATTCTTTATTTTCCAGGCCTCGTAGATATAAAAGAGAATACCTGTTTGAGAATTAAATAACATTTTTCTATGTAAATGTGCAAACATTTTCTTCACATTTTTGGTCCAGCATGCTCAAACATTTCTAAAGATATGAAAGCCTTAATTTGCGTAATGTATCTTCTGGGGATTTGTCCATCATAAATGCTGTTTTTATTGCAAAATTATATATTTAGAATTTTAAGCAGTTCACCAAAGCATTTTTAGTTGAAAAATTAAGTTACTGGAAAGGTATAGAGATATGAATAGTTTGAGTAATGCTTTTCATAATTTAATAACCGGTCATGCTGAGAACTGCCACTATGCAGATATCTAAATATATGTTTCACAGCCATTTTTGATATATTTTTGAGCGATATTCTAAAAGATTTTGGCCTGACTAAGAAAACTAGGATTGAAGAGAACCTTTTTGAACATAGTCACTTGATACATTAACACCTTTATTCCAAGGATATTTTAACCCGATTATATCTCCAATAAAATATGATTTATTCAGCTTCCAGTCCATCATTTCATGAGAACTTCCATTCCCTCAGTAAGTTCTTCAGGTTTGAGAACAAACGTTATCACTGAACCAGTCAGGTGAATATGGAGAACGCTTTGAAGTGAAGGTCCCACAGTTTTGCAGCAGCAATCACAAACATGTGCGAAAGATCATTTTATTGATGAGAATACATTCCTTTAGCGAGGTGTGGACGTGTGGAATATTTTTCATTTGCAGCATTTGTGAAATCGTTTTTATGATTTTCAAACAAGTGATTATACACGTTTCAAATTTACTGCTTTGTGACTAAAGGATAATGCTTTATGAAATATAATAGTAATTTAGCCAGGATTTAGAAGACTAGAAGGATTCTAGATAAGTAGCTGTTTACGGGAGGTTTATATGGCTAAAGACTTTAGTTATTTATAGAATATGGGTAAAAGTTTATGCCATAATAGAGCATTGTTGGTTTGAAATTGACATTCAAATTCTATTTATGGATGCCCTTTAACAGCTGTGGTTCTGTGTATCGCTTTATTCGGTGTGAAACACTGATCAGAGACCTGTTTATTAGGCTTGAGGTTCTTTTACATGCCATAAATCTACTACAGGAACTATCGGCTTTATTTCCCTTCCAAATGAAATGACGCGAAGGGCTTCTGCCCCCAGAAAGTCCGCCGGATTTAAACCTATGACCTAGGGAACCAGAAGCTAGCATGTAACCTCGATCACGGAGGATGCCAAACTATTATTTTTCTTTAAATTAACGTCCTCCGAAGTGTGCTATCGAGCAATAAATAAAATGGTGAAATAGTGCTCAAATGAGCCCGGGATTCATAGAGCTGAATTACCCGACATTAATCTTTCAAAATAAAGGAAAAATACTTGGTAAATACCTTATTCAGATAACTCACTTTGACTGGGATTTGAAGTTGGAAGCTCTTTCACTACATGCAACGTAAAGTGTTATATGTTTTGTGATAGAAAAAGAAGATTTCTTATTTTTGAAATTTCTCGGATACGTTATGCGAAACTTACCAAGAATTTGATGTGTTTTGGTCCCCATAGACTATTGAATTAGTAATTCTACAGTGTTAACTTTAATAACTGATAACTGACAGTCGGTTAAAGACTCACAAACCGATTTATTATTTTGAAAGGAAACAATCACACACAATTCGTAAGTTTGTGTACCCCTGGTCCATTGCCGCCAAGCCTTGTTAGGAATACAGAGTGAATGACAATCGATATCCATCGGAGCTGTTCCGCGAGCGACAGTGTGCAGGCACCTCGCCAAGCACCCAAACTGTCCCCAAACCCTCCGGCCAAAATTGGACCAGTCCTCAACAGTTTACCAAAAAACACGCTCTCTGCGTATACAGCAAAATCAAAACAGACGTTTTACGTCATAGGTCCATTACTTCTGACAAAAGACAGTTGTGGGATGTTCAAGGCGGTACTGGCTACGCGAAGGTTATTTTATGTTCAGCTCGCTGTCTAAAGGGCAGTCAGAAACCAAATGAGTTGTGGCGTTTGGACGAGTATCTTAGAGGAAAACTACACCATCATAAAATACTGTTCGTTTAAACGTATTTAGGACACTTAAGTGTCATTAATCTGCTCTTGTAACGCATTTACAGCGACTTGTAACCTGGAAGTGCGTGAAAAGTAGAACATACAAGATCTGAAGAAAAAATCATCAAAGCTTTTGTCCATCTGTGGTTAAACACAGACTGCTAACCGTAATATCAGTGATATACAGAAGAGGTAATTTATGACAAGTTATATTGGAGAATAAAATTATATTGGAGAAGACAGAGAATGAAAAAGAAGGCACTGAACTGAAATATAAGAATGAGTTTTATAGAATGTATACTACAAGTCTACAGGAAGTATTGCTCTTCCCTAACAATTCGACACCTGGTTTTTACATTTTAGTCCCTCTGAATAAAATAACACAATATGCAGAAAAAGGATTATTGCATATATTTATTTCATTTTTACACTTCTCATATGGAGACTTACAGCTCCCAGAACTCACTAGTGGGTGGCTGGGGTCAGGTCCTGTCGGGGAGGAGAAGAACTGCGGATCTGAGAGTATACCAAGTTGGAGGATCAGTTCAGTATCTTGTATAAAGGTGAAGGAATGGATTAATATTGGTACAACTGATATATAAGAAGCTGATTGTGGAGCCGTTGGTGAAATGAATGGTGAGGGACACCGGAAACCCCGAAGAAAACGCGCCTGGACGCTGTTTTTTTCCACATAAAGCCATCTGCGGTGAAACTCCCAACGAGAAAGAAACGTGTGACGGACCGCTGATATTATTGGATTGCATTAAAATCTGCTTTTAGGATTTTTCTTCTGTCTGTAAATCATTTCTAAGTATCTTTCTCATTAGGTGAAGGATATAAGTCACTGGGTTAGAGTCACTATTAGGTTATTAGTTAAGAATTATAGGTTAAATATATCTGCTATTTATATAGTTTATAAATAATTATTTGTTAAATTATTTCTCAAATTCATAATAATTTGTAAATTGCAAAATAATAATTTGGAAATTGTTAAATGTAAAACTCTAAACAAAACATTGTAAATGACTGGATGTTTTGCCCTGGTTTAGAATCCAGATACCAGGGTAAACGAAAAGCGAATTGTATTTTTATTTTTATATTTTATTAGGTGAAGGTATGTGAGCATCTTTCGCGTATAATAGACCGTTGGCTCAATTACACTTGCAAATTCAGTTATTTGCTAGCGAATTATTCTGAATTAGTAAGAAAGGGTTACATAGCTCATGCTTAAAGCGCTTTATATTTGGTTTTATGAAATAAACCAGCATAAATTGCATTCACTTGGAGAAGTTCAGTTACTATAATAACGAAAAAGCACATTTGATGTTCCGAAGATAACGAGAGCTTTTGGCTGTTTTAATTTGAACTACAGCATGAAGATCCACTAATATTTGAGCAACAAATACTATGAAGTTTTCTAGAATGGCAATAAACAAGATTAATGACCAAGAGATTAAACTAAAGAATAAGAGAAAGAAACAAAGAAAGAACAACAACGAACGAATGCAGCCACGAGGCGATAAGGTTTCCAAATTTGTACGTTTGTATGTGGGAGCTGGATTCAAATAACGGTGTGAATGCTAAAAGATCTAGACAACACTTGGGATATTCGCTTAAAACTAATTGACAGGGTATATGAAATATAAATGGGAATATATTTTTTAAATTTATCAACAAATAAAACTGCTCATATAAGATTACTTTCCTACCTTCGATACACAGTTTCTCTATTGGATTGACAAGTTTTTTATGTCATCTTTATAGAAAGCAGGACACGTGCGGAGCCATTGTGCAAGAACTCGTCTCAATTTGGGTCATTATCAAAGCGCTGTTCTCCTAGGTCTTGTTTGAGTGGTCCAAACAAATGGTAGTTTCAGGGCGGTATATATGGACCGTAAGGAGGGTGTTCCAGAGGTGTTCAATGCATTTTCTTTAGTTTTTCCCGTTAAAGTGGCAGTATGTGGCCTCGAAATGTCATGGAGAAGAATGATGCTTCGGATCGGGCGTCGCTTGTTGCGATATGCAGCTTCTGTTTCATCCAAATGTGACAGTAATAGGTTGCATTAATTGTTCTTTGCTCGTGAAGAGAATCCACCAGCAAAACGACCACGGAGTCCCTGAAAGCACCCTTCCATCACATGGACGTCTTCTGAACTTGACTGGACCTGCTTCGTCTCCTCGCCGCCACTCCATGCTTGATTGCTTTGACTCTGGGGTGTAATGCGTTGTAGGTGTCTCTGACAAACTTCCTGGCGTAACGTTTTTTTGCTCCTGGTTGAGGGACGAGGAACTTACCTGGCAGATAATTTTCTGTATTAGAGTTCATCTTGGATGATTGTTTGAACACTGCCGTAACTTATTCCAAGGAAAGAAAAAATCGGATAATTTTATGCACCGATCTTATTCAATAATATCACGAATGCCCGCCTCGGTAGCGTAGATGGTAGCATGTCTGTCTCATGTTCAGAGGTTCCAAGTTCGAATCTTGGTCATGGTGAGTTACCTGGATAAGGTTTTTTCCTGGGTTTTCCCTTATCCTAAAAGACGAATGTCGGATAACTCTAAGCTCCATGGTCCTGGGCCTATTTGAGCATTATTTCACAATGTTATCTGCAGTAATGCTTGTCCGTGATCTCCTTCTATGAGGTTCATTTTCTACAGCTTCTCTTCCCTCCAGTCTGCGAAAGTGTTTCTTCCCCAAAGTGAGCGTGGAGCTGTCTCAAATTTTCCGATGGTTTGGTGCAAGAAATCTGATGACAATGCTTTGCGCAATATACTTGTGCACCCTACTAGGAGGAGGGAGAAGATTTCTTGAATCGCTTTGTGATTTATGATGAAACGTGGATGCATCGTTACACCTCAGAGTCAAAGCAAGCTTGGAGTAGCGGCGAGGAGACGAAGCAGGTCCAGTGAAGTTCAGAAGACGCCCATGTGATGGAAGGGTGCGTTCAGGGACTCACTCATAAAGTACTGACGCAGCTCCGTAATCCACGGTGCGTGCGCGCCCTATATCCCCTCTCCCCCAGAGGCCTACTTCGGTAGGTACGGGTTTGGCGCACCCGGGGTCCCGAGCCAACAGTCTCCCTCGTGTGGGCTCCTCTTCGTGGTTGAGGGAGACGGTCAACAGACCCAACCACGTGTAGGCCGTGCGTGGAGACCCGTATAGAAGGATTTTAGATTCTTTTCTGGTTTGGGGTTTGGGATTTGGTGAACGAGGTTTTTGGTAGATTTTGATTGATGTTTCTTATGTACGTGTATTTTTAATAGGATTTGTGACACTTGTATAGGTTTTGGAAAGTTTTATATCTGGCTTTTGCCATGACTAGTTTTTTAAAGGGCGCTGATGACAGCCGTAGTTGAGCGCCCTTATATATACATATATCATGATCATGATCATCATCATCATCCCCTTATCCCCTCTCTAGATACCACCATCAACACACTAACAAAGCCTCTCCTCAAAATTATTACGAAAAGCAGCGTTATATTAAAATTCCCGTTTATATTTGATCTACTCTCATATAATACATTCATAATAACTCTTAACACGCGATTTTAGAATTAGGAAATACAGAGATATCCTCGAGGATTACAATAGTAAGGGTGGCCTGGGAGTTATCTCTGGTCATGCAATGTTATGACAATACAGATTACTTTGTTGATATCCCGACCATTCTGCTATTAGGTAAAAGGAAGAATGAACAGGAAAAGCAGTGGTTTATAGCTCCTGTGCATTGCAGCCGATTTTATATTGTGCATCGTAGTCGTGGTACAAATGTTGGTTTGAGGTGGATGTGGTATTTGTGCCAGGATGTACGCGTGGAATCAGCAATTAATTTTCAGACTGCATTTTGGGTCTCGTGTTCAATTGATCTTTCGTATTCTAGCTGAGGGCGTTAAGCACAGTTTGTCCGTCTCTGTAGTTTAGCTGATGTCTACCACACGTTCAAGAGGTCCCGAATTCGAATCTGGGTCGGGGATGAATATCCCATAACTTTAATCTCTATGCACCCTGGGATCATCTGAGCATAATTTCACCCATTTCATTCATCGTCTGATACGATTTAAAGCTGGAAGTCGTTAATTAAAAAGGAATAGTCATTTATTAAAGAACTTTCGAGTGTTCAAGGAACAACAGTACGCGTAACAGCGTTCAGAAACAACTACCTGCTAAGCGAAGGTGGGTATTAGAAAATCTACTTTTGGAGTCAAGTAAAAATAACAGAAATGTGCAATACCAGAGCTCAGGAGAGGCAGGGGATCAATAGAGCATCCGACGACAAATTTTCAGAATATAGGTCTATAACAATTGCAGATGATACACTCTTTGTTGGAAATATTTTCTTTAACATCTTACGAACTGGCGATGTTGGAATTACTAGTTGCTGAGTCGTCCGCCACACATATTTTTAAGATAATGCTTAGTGGCTGTTCTGGTATTTTTCACATTCTCATGTGATACCGGAAGTCGTTCGTGACTTCCATTACGGAGACGCCGTTATTTGTATCTAATCTGTAACACCTACAAATATTATATATTTTTTATAATGGCTACGAAATGAAAGAGTATCAGCATATGTGGAACCCTTACCCCCACAGTTACTCTTCAGTTTAGAGATTATCATGTTGACAGAAAGACCTAATGCTGAGAATATGAGCGGGAGTATGGAAGTTGCTCTACTCTTGGCTGGAAGGGAAATGAACACGTCTCGAAAAAGAAGCAAATTGTGTTGTTACTGCACAAAACAAGGCACGATACTGTTCTAGAACATAATTCGAGAACATTCCTGATTGAACGACCACCCGTACCCAGGTACCGATGCGACGCTTGTTGGGAGTATTTAAGTTTAGAGCTTGAACTTATGTGTGTGCTTCGAGCTTCGAGTGCCAGTCGACGAGTGCGGCTCCGTGGTGGGAAGTCGGCGAAGTGAAGCAGTTCAAGAATCAATCGACCAGTTCAGTTTTGTGAGTCAAAAGAGAACAGCGGAGAAGTGCGGTACGTTCTAAGGAGTCGGTAAGCTGTACTACCATGTAGTGAAGCAATACATGAGTCAGTAAGTGCGGCTCCGTGCTGAGGAATCGGTGGGCAGTGAAAGAGGCAGTGAAGCAGTTCACCAATACATATCGAAGTTGTTCAGAGTTGGTGTACAGTTCTGTGTGAGGGCTAAACCGTTGTGTACATCAGAAAGATTGATAGCAGCGCAAATACATGGGTGCTAAAGAGACATAAAGAAACATTAAAACTACGTGTGGAAACTTTGTATTTGTGTTAAAGAGAAGGTGGTTGATTGTCGTTAGCATTGCCATAGCTATTTAAACAAACAAAGAAGTTTTAGAAGGAATTCCTCTGGTCTCGTCTTTTGTATTTTTGTTACAGAATGATTCAAAATATTCCACAAAACCCAGAGAGAAAATATAATAATTATAATTTGAGTAAAGCCCATAAGAAGATTGTACGACCCGTCACTGCATGTTTGCCACTAAGTATAGTGCAAGTATTTCAACATCTTGTTTCTCCTCTTGTTAACGAGGTGTTAAGATTGTTTTGGCACGTGCTTCAGCCAAACTACATTCTTGCAACGGTTTGACTGTATTAAGCGCCATTGAGTCGGCGTTGCTAGGGCTCCGTAGGATGCTTTCTGTGGAATTCTGTTTTTACTTTGAAGCTGACAACATTACAGTTTGAGAACTGCTCGTTTATAGCTACGGAGATTATAAATGTAACCGTTTGCAGGCCCGTTTTTTCACTATTATGGCAAATTCTCTGGAACATTAAGCAACTTCTATCAAAATTAATGACGGAAGAAAGATAATCAGGTATGGCACAGAATTATCCTAGGTTTGAAACTAAAATCACCTTGCTGAAAATGGAACCGTCTGAAACACTAACACACATGCAGCTCTCTAAACTTTAAGAGGATTACAATAAAAGTTAAATTTGAAATTATGTTGAATATTGGCAATTAATGCATTTTCTAGTGCTAAAATAAATCTTACTGAGCAAAATGGCGCTGAAGTAAGGGACGTTTAGGAGTTCCCAAACCATCCACTCTGATCCGGAATGTTTTGTTATGTTTCCTGGTTATTAGGTGAATGCTGAGGTGGTGGTTCAAGTACTGAAATTTTCCTCTCGTTTCGTTTCAATCGCATATTTAGGAGATTTCACTAAGCATACCCTGACAAAAGGATGGTTAATTGCTCAAAGGTGCACACTAAAGGGTTGCTTGGTAGTTTATTCCCCTTGTATAGGAAGCTGCAGCAGTTAGACGGGGGTTCGAGTCTGGAACTTCTAGGGACTTCTGCGCTTCTTTGTGGCCTGTAGCCTCTAGTATTCTTTTACTTCAATCCTTCCTAGCTATGTAGGGGTTCGGCTTGTAAGTCCCGAGCCGCACATGGAGATGGCGCCACCGGACTAGTTTGACGGATAACATCATATAGTTTACCTTTAGACTATCTTGTATCCATAGTTACAGGTCAATGTAATTTAGTTTTTGACTGACAGCATTTTTTCTTGCAAATGAAGGATTTGGAAAAACGAACAGTGATTAATACTTCCATTTGAAAGGCTTAACGCTTAAAGAAATCAAGGAGGAAATGGACAATACATTGAAAGACTTTGCCCCTTCATATACATTGATTAAAAAGTTAGTTGCAGAGTTTAAAATGGGACGTACCAGCACTAATGATGAGCCTCGCTCTGATCGTCCTATGGAACACACATCTCCAGTCATTGAAAAAATTGATCGTTAGTACCGGAAGACCGCAGATTAAATTTTCTTTACTTGTTCCATTTATACCCCGCCTTTAACTACAATAGTCATATCCGAGGCCGTTCTTATTTGGAACATACCGAAGGTGTTAACTTGTATTCGTTGGTTTTAAATCATTAGATCACACACTCATTCACACTCTCTTCATACTTCCAGACTCTGGGGAAGATGAGGAATTATCTTGGAGGGAGAAAGATCCCCACTCCCACAGCTGGGAAACGAACCCGGGACCGCTAGCACGGCAGGCAGGTGCTCTACCGACCGAGCTACGGGGTCAGCCAGAGATTAAATTTGTTTGAGATAGCAGAGGATGTATACATAACAAAAGAAGTTGCAGGTAATATTTTAAGTAATGTTTTGAGCGTTCACAAGGTCTGTACAAGATGAATGTCATGTTTTTTGACATCTGATCAAAAGTTACAAAGAAAAAGTGTTTATGTTAAGAATTTTGAGCTCTACCATAAAAATCTCAGTTGATTTTTGAGATGGATTATTACCATGGATAAAACTTGGATACATCATATACTCTCTAGAAAGTAAATCACAGTGGAAACAATGGAATGCGCCAGTTGGACCAACTCCAAAAAAGGCAAAGTCAATTTTATCAGTTAACAAGGCTATGGCCAGTATTTTTTGGGATGCATAGGGAGTTATTTTTATTGATTACTTGGAGAGGGATAAAAGTATTACTAGTGACTATTACGCAAGCATACTGCAACATTTGAGAGACGAGCTGAAAGAAAGACCTCTTTTGGTAAAGAAAACAGTCTATTTCTTCACGGCAATGCTCCGGTCCATCTGTCAGACATTGCAATGGGTATAATGTGCGAATTTAAGTTCGAATTGCTTTAACATTCGCCCTATTCGCCAGATCTAGTACCCAGTGACTACCACCTCTTCCAGAACCTTAAAAAATTTCTTGGAGGCTGAAGATTTCACAGCATGAGGAGGTCATTGATGCGGTAAACAGCTATTTTGAGGTCCATCGCATTGCAGAGATGGCTTAATTAAGTGGAGCACCGATATGACAAATATATCAGCCTTTCTGGAGATTATGATGAGAAATTAAGATTCTTTTGGTGGGGGGAGGCCTGGGACTTATCAGCCACCCTCGTAAATCGCAGTGCGACTTGACCTGAATCTTAGGCTCTCACTCATTGTTCTCATTTACACGCCTACTAGCATCCAGTAGGTTTAAATATTTAAGAAGAAAATATTTTTGATCCTATATCTCGGTTAACAGCCAGCAATTCTCCGCCTCCTGTAGCTTTGAGTTTGAGTCAGAAGCAAAAAGGAAAACGGTGCCAACATGGGTAATAGGGTGGATGCGGAAGTGCTTTTTACTAAACAATTTGCTCGACATCACGCGATATAGCTGCCTTGTCCTAAAGGGTTGTACCATTCTTGGGATTAATTTAATAATCACAGCACTACATCTAACTCACTGTCAAATGCTGTAAAAATGTCGAGTTTAAAAAGGAATTTATGAAATAGAACCTGCTTTTCTCTCTAAGGCTTTCACAGTATGATATACTCGTTATTTATATGTTACTGATGGGATGACACCAAAGTTACGCACTAACTGATTTTCGATACGATACTGATTTTAAGTACCGATACTCGATACTTTATAAAAAGAGTAAAGTCAATAGGTTATTTATTGAATTCTGTTCTTTTCCACATACTTTTATAAACGCATGCAATCTTCCTTTGTATTCTCCACTTTCAGAAACAGCAGCATCAGGCAGCGACAGGAAATTCGTCCCTTTTTCAACAGTGATCCCGCAATCTTCACTTGGTATATGAACGTAATACGCTTCTTAAAATTGTGCATTGTTTGACTTAGCAATGTGCAATACATATTGCACATTTTATGCACTGACATGTTATCATTTTCACTGTCTACTTCAAAATAGTTTACATTTCATCCACATTTTAATCAGTATCACCATTGTAAAAGGGCTGTTCAATAAAGAATGATCATAACTTTTTACGGTCATAATTGTTCGCACTAAAATTCAATCTTATTATATTCTGTTAGCCTAATGTGAAACAAACACGCCGTAGTAGTTCCATTGTTGGTGCTCTTGGTTGCCGCCTGTGAGAACCAGGTAAATTCAGACATGTTCAGTATCGCCTACCACTGCAATGGAGTAACATGCAGTTGAAGTTGATGTAAGAGGAAGATCCGGAGTTTCTTTCAAACGTAATCACTGATACCTTGGCTACATCATTTTGATCCTGAGAGCAAACAGCAAAGCTTAGTGTGGAAATCCCCTTTATCACCAACCCCGAAAAGCAAAAGTGGTTGCTTCTGCTGGGAAAGTTATGGTCATCTCATTCTTTGATATTCATGGAATGGTTTATCAGCATTTTGTATCTGCACACACATCAGTAACTGGACAATACTACAGGGGTGTCTTGAAAATATTGCAGGTCCATATCAGGCGCAAAAACCACATTTCAGTGAAGCAGGCTGGATGCTGCACCACGATAATGCGCGGCCGCATATTGCCAATGTTGTTGCTGAATGTCTTGCAAAAATCAACGTGAGGTGCATCCCGCACCCTCCTTATAGTGCGGATTTAGCCCCATGTGACTTTTTTCTATTCCCTAACTTGAAGAAAGGCCTTCGTGGGAGGCATTATCCATCATCGGAAGCAGTGGTGAAGGCTGCGGAGGCGCTTTTGAAGGATCTCACAAAAAATGGTTTCCAGCATGTCTTTGAAGACTGGAAGAAACACTCGGACAAGTGCATCGTACTCAGGGAAGACTATTTTGAGAAAGACCATCAACATTATGAGGATGAGTAAAGGTACGTTGTCAGAAAGCTTGTGATCATTCTTTATTGAACAGCCCTCGTATTTATAGAAATTTAACCGAGCATTTATAAAAAATATTCCTACAGGAAGATAGTGACCCGAGTTTGACTCCTGAAACACGGTCACGGTGGTCATAGGATACGAAGCGCCTTTAAATTTCATTTTCTAAGTTAAGATTTAAGTGGGCCTGCACTTGAATAGGAATACATTGCAATTATAAAAGAACTGGTGTCGACAAAGGGCTCCACTCTCGTTGAGAACGCCATTGAGTGGAAAGAAATGTTCTCCACAAAATACAAATTGTTTCTGCATTTCACAGATCATGAAAACAAAAGCCAATTACATTTAATTGCAAGGCATGTACATAGATGGTCATGTTATAACACTTCAATAAACAACATAGTTTTAAAAAGACCAGCAATCTAGTCCAATACGTTTCTTTAATTGCTAGTTTTATTAAAACTCCAGATATGTATGACAGTGGAAAATAATTACCAAAAATCTTCAATTCCATAGATATGTGTGTGCTAAAGCTTCTGGATGTGAAAGCCTTCTGATGAAACTGGTGTAGAACGTTTGGTTTATTTCCTTTGTATATGTGTTGCAACCAAATTCGTTACCAGAAGATCCTAAATAGTTGCATAAAGAGAGAACACTGAAAATATTAGAAATCATATTTTTTATTATCTGAAAAAAAAAATTGTTCTCAATGGACGCAGACTACGTATGCTTCCCAAAGAGATCACTTAACTGTGTTATCTTATTCGTTGAATGTATTAATGGTTTCTGTATTACGGAAAAGAGAGGTGGTTTTTAGTATCTGTCCTCGTAGGGAGGTTATGGAAATTAGAATTTGACAGTGTTTCAATTGCATTTGTATGAATAAGGGATATTTTTTCATTTGTTATTTGAGACAGTTGATGTTAAACAAAATTAAAATTAGGAGAGAGATGTTTGCGGGGGGTGGGCACTCGCATCAGAAGCCCTCTGGATCAATGCACGATGATTTCATAAAGAACGGTGTATGGGAGAAACATTAAATTAATTATATTATTACTGGAGTTAAAAACGCTAAGCGTGCAACCTCTGGTAATTGATATTACGATATCGCGGTATTTTTTTTTCAAATGTTGGTGTCTCATTAATTACTTGAAGGTAAGTATAGAACAAATATATATATATTAAATAAACTGTACACAAGGGCGTATTTGTTTTTATTTTCTCTTCTACTTATACGAAAGCATTGTACTCCACCAAAAATGGGTACGAAAACTTCAGTGAAAATACGGTTTTGGGATCCCTTCAATCTGAAAACAGCATTTAAGAAAAAGATCCACATAAGTTTGTGCCTCGATGACTGAGAACAACGTAACTACAAGACGAAAAGTTAGTACCAATCTTGGTATACCAACTCTGAACCTCAGATTTTAGATAGGACACTTTTTAAAAAGTGCACAATGAATATTTGCATTAAAGTACTATATACATGAGTCATTCAAAACTTAGTGGCAACACTGCCTGTATTTTGGCGCTATCAGCGGTAAAGCTGAAGTTGGTATTTCAACACCAAGCGAGCACATTTATATACGAGGGTAGTTCAATAAAGAATGATCACAATTATTTTTGACAACGTACCTTTACACATCCTCGTAATTTTGATGGTCCATCTCAAAATTGTCTCCCCTGAATGCGATGCACTTGTCCCAGCGTTTCCGCCAGTCTTCAAAGACATACTGGAAACAATTTTTTGAGAGAGTCTTCAAAATCGCCTACGCAGCCTTCACCACTGCTACTGGTGATGGATAATGTCTCCCACGAAGGCCTTTTTTCAAGTTAGGGAATAGAAAAAAGTCGCATTGGGCTAAATCCGGACTATAGGGAGGGTGAGGGATGCACTTCACGTTAATGTTTGCAAGATATTCAGCAACAACTTTGGCAATATGCGGCCGCGCATTATCGTGGTGCAGCATCCAGCCTGCTTCACGGAAATGTAGTCTTTTGTGCCTGATATAGACTTGCAATGTTTTCAGGACATCCCTGTAGTATTGTCCAGTTACTAATGTGTGTGTAGGTACAACATGCTCATAAACCATTCCATGAATATCAAAGAATGAGATGACCATATCTTTCCCAGCAAAAGCAACCACTTTTGCTCTTTTTGGAGGTTGGTGATGAAGGAAATTTCTACACTGAGATATGCTGTTTACTCTCAGGATCAAAATGATGCAGCCAAGTTTCATCAGCAGTGATTACGTTTGAAAGAAACTCCGGATCGTCCTCTAACATCAACTTTAACTACATGTTACCTCCATTGCAGTGGCAGGTGATACTGAACATGTCTGAACTTGCCTGGTTCTCACAGGCGGGAACCAGAAGTAGCAAATATAAAACTACCACGGCGCGTTTGTTTCACAGTAATCTAACAGAATATAATAAGATTGAATTGTAGTGCGAAAAAGTATGACCGTAAAAAATTATGATTCTTTTTTATTGAACAGCCCTCGTAACTAAGGACAAAATAGTTGTCATGTAATTACCCTGTACATACCAGGGTAATTGCATGTTTCTGATCTCTAATAAAATCAGTTTCAGAAAACCTAGGGTTTCTATGTTTTGTCTGTTTATAATGGATACTGAACATATTTATGTATTATACAGAAACACATTTACTGAGTAAATCATCATAGTTTCTGTTTAAAACTAAATGTTTATGTTCTAATTTAGCAACAACGGCACAAATGTTCATACAGTCTTCATCCTGAGGTTAATGACCTGTGCATTCACACAGTAACCTTCTGCTTCTTCTGCATTCAGTCCAAAAGTAAGTATATTCACACAACATTTCAAGGACTGCCTTCTTTTCAAATACCTTTATGTAAAGTCTTATAATGCTGGAATATTAACTGCTTTATCACATCGTTTTGGAGAATTTGGATTATTTATTCTACAATATTAGACTTTTTGATTGGAAATCAAGTGTACTAATAAGTCTTACTTTTAAAACTTCAAAGGAACGAAATACTTATCATTAATTTCCAAAACTAATATTGGTACACAAAATTAGCAGCATCTTTGATTCTTTCTTGTTACTGGAACATCCTTACAAGATATTGCCTGACGTCAATAGATTTATCAAAGTCAATGATGCCGGTTCTTTATTATGGCAGTTTTTCTCCCTACTTTCAGTGTTTTCATTGTTTTTTCGTGAATATGTGAAAATGAAAACCTTTATTGTATTTTACATTTTCAGCAGCCTCATTAGAATTGCAAGTATTCCAATCTCTTCCACTTTACCAAGTTACTGATAATATTGATGCACTTTTTAGGATGCAAAGTTTGTTCTTGTTTGCATACTGCTTGATACCAGGAAAGAAAACATACGCTGCATCGATAATGAGTTATTTTATGAGAGAACTAAACATGGAGCGTAATACTCCAATGAAAAACAAGGAGCCTTTGTTTTCCCTTCTTTGTAGTTGAATATACAGAATCCTCTATACACTTTTTATCTTACATCCATAATTTAATACCAGGTTTCACTAGAAACACATGCTTTGAGACTCCCTCAATAAAAATAAAAAAGGAGAGAAAGAAGTCTATGTGTGCGGACATACTAATAGTCTGGTTAATTCATAATAAATGAAAGTAATAATTACATATTAAGAAAATTATATTTTTCTTGTAACTTACATATTTCCTGAAAACCTTTTGTTTTTGTTCTCTTTAGTGTATTACAAATTATTTCAGTATGTCATTACATTGCTTTTTACACATAAATTCAATTCAATGACTCATAAAATCGTTAACAATAATTCAATTACATTTATTAACAACTTTTTCTGATAAAATTTAGTGTAGTTTAGTACAACGTCGACTCTGAATGTTTTAACTTGATCGGATCAATCTCTAGCTACGGTTTGGCTTTCCTTACACGTAGGACTTCGATTCGTAGGCGAACAACTCCATCACTGTCGCAAATCGTCGAACTCAGGACCTTCATTTTCTCCTCACGTAGGCACCTGCTTCTCCTACGCAGCAAGAATTCGTTGAGGAAACGGTAGGAAAGAATTGATTCGTAAACAGAAAAACCCAGCAATCAAGCAATCAAGAACAGGTTTCTTGAGATTTGCAGGTCGGAATGTCGATTGCTATAGTAACTATACCCTGTTTCTTATAACAAACCAAGAGGAATGACTCAAGCAGTAACCTCTGTATTCTGTATTGGAGGTGTGAGTCTTAATCCCGGGTCGACCCATGGGATTTTTTCGGCATTCTCTCTGAATGTCTTGTCTTATTTCTACTTTCATTCTGGTTAGCTCTTACTGGATTCTAAGTATAGGACGGAATTTCGACGTACATGGCAGAGAATTTCCTCCTGTAAATTCTCGTCCTCCTTCCTCCGGATAGAGGAAGTTCATATTCGAAAACAATAGTTCCTCTCACCACACCCTTCCTCCCAGGGGCGCTATGTAAGGTGTATAGGCACAAAAGATTTAATAGAATCGAGGTGCTAAGTTCCTCTTCCGAACTTTTTCATAGAATAATAATCCATTGACATATTATTCCGCGCTCTCTTTCCTTCTCGTTTACACAAGTTAGCTAATGTAAACCTCTGAATGGTGACAATCACAAACAGACGCTGTAGAATGCAAAGCCAGACGATAAGAACATATAAATACTGTGCTATAGATGTACGTAATTTCATGGATGGAGATTTGTTACCTGCTTGTTACTTTTTTAAAGTCCAGCAATTGTTATACTTTTACTTATTTTTGTTTTGACTGTAGTGCTTAGAAGTTCCTATACATGATATAAAACACCCTTAAATTTTAAAACTTCAAGAAATAGGACATTATAATCTACCGTACAATTTTTCTAAACTTTAAGTTTTTAAATCCGCAAGTGCAGTGATTTAAGCATACAGACGAATGAAAAAACATACAACACTTGAAATACGACGCTCCAGTCATCTGTTCTCTACAAGTGATTGGAAAGTTCTGTAATTTATAACTAAACTTCAAACATTATGTTGCTCTATGATTGACTTTTAGAGTTTACTTAATAGCTATTTAAAATAACAGAAAGAATATAGAGTAAGGATAGATGAAGCTAAGTCATTGTAAGCATCTCCATATGCCAGGAATATTCAAACAACTATTAGTATTTAACATTTCACTAAATACATTTAACTAAATTCACTGTTCTACAAATTTTGAGAAGTTGAATGTTACGGTAAAAGGAATACGATTTTCTTATGTCTTTAGGTCACTGAACACGAAAATGATACTTAAATTGATTGGTTAGCTCTGGTTTTCAAGATACTATCACTTATTATATGTAAGTTACAATAAAATATGAAAACATGAAAGCATCTAATAAAAAAACTGTAACCTTAATGGTGACTCCTTTTGGGCTGTCTATGATATTATGTTTCAGGGGCATTCATTTTCACCATCCAGCAATAATAGGCTAACATAGCAGCATTCCATTTCCCTTTGTAACTTTGTTCCATCACTGAATTGTCCTGATGAAGTCGCTCAACATGTTCATCGCTGACGTCTCCACAATTTGAAGGGAAAAAGTCCAGGTGGGAATTCTAAACATCCATTTCTAGAGACATATTGCTTCCCAGCTGTTTATACGAGTCCATTAGATTTTCTACAAGTTCTTGAAAATTTTCAGCTTTAAAATTTCCCAGGAAAAGTACTGGAAGCATTTTAAAGGATTCCCATACTGCTTTATCTTTTTTACTTAACATTGCTTCAAACTGGTGATCTTTGAAAAGTTCTCTGATTTGAGGTCCAACAAATACGCCTGCTTTCACTTTTTCATAACTGAGCCTTGAGAATTTTTCACTTAAGTAAATGAATGCAGAACCATTCACATCTAAAGCTTTCACAAAATTCTCCATAAGCCCCAGTTTTATATGTAGTGGGGGTAGTAAAATTTTGCTTGACTCTATCAAAGGTTGATCTGCAACATTTTTGAATCCTGATGTTAATGACTGTCTTTTGTGCCAACTTTTTCTAACACAGAGGCTGTCCCAAGCACGGCTATCCCATCCGTACAGGAAACAACAGTACTTGGTGTAGGCGGCTTGCAGTCCTAATAAAATGGCAATTGACTTTAAATAACCGCATTCTTCCCACTGGTATTTCTTATAACCTACTCCCATCCCAATATTTTTCATATTTATATACGTTTCTTTTGTGTTGGTAGCATATGCCATAGGAATGGAAGGAAGCTTATTTACGTTATGTAACAGTACTGCTTTAAGACTTGACTTTGAAGCATCGATGAACAGTCGCCACTGATCAGGACTATGCCTCATATTTAATGCAGTACGTGAAATCTACTTCAGTTATGAAAATTGCACCAAATCTTTGTTTCCAGTTCAAAATGTTTTCACCTTCACGGAGGGGTGCAGATAATTCCATTGTTGCAACCTCGATGCCAGAAGTTCTGCCTTATGTGTAGGGAGATCTAGATCACTGACTAAATCATTGAGTTCTTCTTGTGTGATCTGGACGCGTCTGTGCTTGGCATGTAGTCTGCATCTCTTGAGTTGATGGCTCCTGTTTTTCACTGTTTGAGGAAACCTGTTATGTTCGTCAGAGTCAACAATAAAATTTTGTGGCGGTTGAGGAACAGGGAATCCTTCACTATGAAGTACAGGCCGAATTGCTGAGGGTATATTAAGGTACACAAGTGTTGATATATAAGCTGAGGCTTTCACAGCCGGCGTCTTGAAGATGAATGTTGTCTTCCGGGCTTATGGGCCGTGGTCTAGAAGTTCTTGAAGGAAACGACGTTTCGCCAAGAGCTGCGCCTAGCCTCCTCAGGGTTGATCCGTCCACTGTACAAGTCAGGAGTCGAATGAAGTGGGCAGCACAGCAGCACAAATCTGGCAGGCTGATTGGAACAGCCCGAAGGGTGGTCAAAACGTGTACCTGCTCTGGGAAGAGCTTAACCACGTAGTGGCGGGATGTGGATGTTGCAGAATGACGGGTGTAATTTAAGTGGGGTTTGAATGAAGTGGGTGTCCGCACGTCCTAATTTATATTGGCTGGAAAGGGGCGGGGCTAAATCAGATCGTGTTCTGATTGGCTCTGGTCGGGAAGTGGCTGTTTCATGTCTTTACTGTTTCTGTATTCATGTGCGTGTGATTGAAGTCCCTGTAATGCGGGAACCCAGGCTTTATTTATGCAAAGTGCTTCTTCTTTGCGGTTAAAATTATTTTTGTGTTTAAATATTTCTATTGCTTCTCTCTGTAGGCGGGCATGGTAGCTGACACTTGATGAGAGGACTGTAGTGTTGTTAAATTGGATGTCATGGCCCCACAGTAATGCATGTTCTGCAACTGAAGATTTTTCTATTTGTCCTAACCTGCAGTTTCGGCTGTGTTCTTTTAATCTGGTGGCAACAATGCGCATTGTGGTACCAATGTAAACTTGGCCGCAGCTGCATGGAATTTTGTATACCCCAGCTGATGAAAGGGGGTCTCCTTTGTCCTTGGCTGAGTTCAGTAGCTGTCTGATCTTATGTGTAGGTTTGTATATTACGTTGATACCACAGGGTCGGAGAAGTTTACCAATCCTGTCAGTTACTTTACTTATAAATGGAAGGTACGCCGTCCTTTCCAGCCAATATAAATTAGGACGTGCGGACACCCGCTTCATTCGACTCCTGATTTCTACAGCGGACGGATCAACCCTGAGGATGCTAGGCGCAGCTCCTGGCGAAACGTCGGTTCCTTCAAGAACCTCTAGACCACGGCCCATAAGCCCGGAAGACAACATTCATCTCCACAAGTGTTGATGTTTTCTTCATGGACATACTTTTCTTGATAGGGGGCCATAAATAACAATTAGTAGTATGATTGGTAGACTCCCTCCAAACCGTGGGCACTGCAAACGACATACAATGTCCTTTACCTTTGACCCACACATTAAGTTTTGATGAAAATATAGTGCAGCACATATATAGTGCTCATTTGTTGTCCTGGTCCGCTATCTTACACCCAAACTATAACAAAGATGCCTTTTTTAATATATGGTGTTATCGAACGCCTCCTCGATGCAAATGTAATCTCTCCGCAAATATGGCAAAAGATATCCGGATTATTCACACATCCGAGGCATTTTTCTACTTGTCTATAAGAACAGAACGTGAGATGATAATATAAAACAACAAAAGAATCATGAAAACACTTCGAAACACAAGATGCATACGACCACTTTTGTACAACACTTTATAAGAACTGAAAACCCTTCCAGGCGACAATTCTATCGATCACGTGATGCACATGTGTGCAGTGAGAATGGATGATCAAGTGATTACACAATGTTGTGAGATTTATGGTATGCTGCCAAGAGTTTATACGTGGAGATCCAATATTTAGTGGAAAATTATGTAATATCAGGCTATGGATGTAACTTGAAAACTAGAGCTAAATTGGAAATTTCAATATCATTTTCGAATTCAGTGGCACCAATTAGGTAATATTAACTTTTACCTTCTAACCTGCTAAACCACTGCTAACCGACAAAACGTGTACTGCTAATCAGAATTATTCTATTTCCTCCATTGACTCTGATTTATATATCATTTTAACTAGTTGCATTCATTATGAATATATATTTTTATACAAATTACTTATATTAATGTCGTATATGCTTTGTTACGCATTTGTGTTTAAAATATATTCCTTTTAAGTTTATACTGATGACTTGGAACCTCCTCATCTAAGGCAAACTAAGCATTTATTTTTTATCAATACAACTTAGTCATATTCTTCTCCTTCACCCCCTTTGTTTTCTTCTTCTTTCCAATTTCATCACAGCTTATCTTCAATTTAACTTTCACCCTATATTCACTATAACCGTATATATACTTTACCCTTTTACGTTTTACTCATTATTTATATATTTATTTACTTGTTTATCCTCTACGCTAACCATTATGGATGAATACATAGACACTCTACAGTAGAGAACGCATCTGTAAAGACAGAAGGTCGCATTTCACAGGCAGCTTGACATTAATGCTCTCCAAACGACACATAGGAATTGCCAAACAATAAACGTACTTAACACGCAAGCACACAGTTTTGGTAAAGGAGTTTGTATTGCCGATGTTCATTTGTATGATCGAGCGACTATGGGTGGCCATAAAACCCGGAACAAAGTTCTGCTATTAGCCTAAAAACGAGTCTCGTGAGGGCAGGCTGGCTGTGAAGCAACAGGATGTAGGACTAACGCTAATGCGTTGTCGAAAGAGCTTCCGGACCATTAGTGGAAGCATATGATGGATGATGGGCTGCAGAACTGCCAGGCGGCGCTCACAGCCCAGCCACGTGCATGCACTGCGATATTAGCGGAACTGCAACGCCTACTTCACTCGCGTTCTTACTAACGCCTTTGTTTACTTTAGAAATCTAATTACTTCCTCTTCTATAAATTATTCTTACAAACGGGTATAAGTTTTGTTAATACATACACAAGATTTCATAATATATTAAAACATGTTACTTCATTGCAGGATACAAAAAGTAAAGTAATACATTTTATAAACGAGTGGGATGGCTCAGGCGGTTTCGTCATTCGGGAGGCCTGGGTTCGATTCCCGTGGCCGACCTACCTGACCCATGGGTTTTTTCCAGTGGTTTTCCCGGATCGCTAGGCGAATGCTGATTAGGTTAATTACATCCCCCGAATTTACTGTCCCTCTAATTCATATCCATTATCATTTCATATCATCTCGCCTCTGGTGGTCTCTTTCAGGGTAGAACTGTCAGTGGGAGTCTCGGCGGTGCATGGCGGGGTGTTATGCTCTGAGATAAACTACTTCCTCCGCCGATAGGCCGGTTGCCGGTCTCCGCTCCTCTGCTGAGACCATTTCAGAACTGCCAGCCAAGGACCTATAGGGCTCGGATCGCCTGCCCGGGACCATTAGGACTTGGCTGCTGAGCTCGTTACCATCCCGTTGTAGGGGAGCGAGTTCGTTTTCCTGGCCTGTCGAGGGAAGTCTCTACCCAAATAAACTGTAGGATCCTGCCCTCTGTACTGTCATGGCTGCTTTGGTCTGCCGCCCTTTGTATCCTTCGCCTCATTCTTCCTCCCGAGGGTACCACACTTGGGGGTATTGGAACAATGGCCCCAGCATGGTGGCCTACGTATCAAATCCTCTTCGTCATGAAATTCCAATCTCAATAAATTTTATAAAGAGGTTCTACCGTGTAATGCCTTTAGGATTAGGATTACTATGCAGAGGATTCGGCATCGAAACATTTGGTTTATTGTACTAAGCCCAAGTGAGGCATCCTAGGGAGAAAGGATGAGGCAAGAGGAGACAGAAGGACCCAAGAAGATACAACAGTGCAGAGGGCAAGGTCTTAACAATTAACCAGTTGAAAACTCCGCGGCAGGCAATAACAGATGACATTCGAACCGTCATAGTCCTGAAACGGGCCACCAGGTCGGCCGGAACACCAGAGACCATCCTACCGAAGGAGGAAGTTTTACTCAGAGCATCCAACTATGCAGCTCCGGTACTTCTACCCTAAAAGAGACCACCAGATATGAAATGATGTGAAATGTTAATGGGGATAAGTGGAGGAAATGAAGGAAATTTTAGGGTTGTAATTAACATAACTAGCATTCACTTGGCGACCTGGAAACTCCTAGAAAAACCCATGGATGAGGTAGGTCGCCTATGGTAATTACTTTATGGTAATCGAACCTGTAACTCCCGAATGCGAGCCCCAGACTAAACTGCCTGAGCCATTCAGCTCGGTAAAATATAAGTAATGACTTATCAATTAAAATATTGTAACTATTTGAAAAGCAAACCAATATCAGGGAATAATATTTCAGAAATAGGTACATCCACATAAAATTTCATTTCACATAAAATATATATGTTAATGACACCAAAATTTGTGTGTAGCAAGAGTTTCCTTATCTCATGCAGTATGGTATTATAAGAAACCATTCAAATCGAAGAGAGCTTCAAAGCTTATTCATTAAAAGTTCAATGACAGCTCGGTTTACTTGTCATGCGTATATCTTGAACATATTCCATTTGAATCCAAGTGATTATAGTCATTTTAGATGTAAACATTTAAAAAACTCTTCAATTTAAACATTCCTATTGCACCTTTGGGTGATACTCAAATACTGATGAGATATTTATACAATTTATATTATTTGCAGACGCATCGACACACGAAATGGAAACAGGTGTGTCTTCTCTGGATTCAGGGGACCTTAAAGCATGTACTTCCGGAACAAATTGATAAAAAAGTATTGGATAAAATAATGTGTTTTCCGTAGCTACTAGGTATATGATAAGAGAGGGCAGAAAGATTCAAATATGCTTCTTCGTTTTACAAAACCAAATTTATAGAAAACTGAATTTATTTGGCAAGTCATAACATTCATTAGTGAACCCCATACCAAAAGGGAACAGATTGGGGTAGATTTTTCAACGGCGATAAGTGTTTTAGTGAATTATATGTGCAGTTTCCACAGCTCTCGTTATTTTAATACGCGGTGCATTAGTAAAGGCTGAGGGATATGCAAAATAGATGAAGATCGCATCACGCGGGAGAGAAATTAAATTCATGATACGGAGACGGCTGGTTATATTCCATTAGTCGACGCTGACAAACCGAAATCACAACGTTTCTTGGGGCATAATCAGGGTTAAAGTAGAGGGCATCGTGTTAGTATTCCACGCAATTGTTATAGTGTCCTCAAGCTTGCTGTGTAGAGAATGTAGACTATTTGGACCAGCTGAGTCAGGAAAGTTAGGAAAAGTGGATACATCAGAAAAAAATGGTCTAGTGATTTCTCAACTTTAATGTGTCCAAACACAGACCTAGCTCTGAAAAGGATTGCAGATATATAGTTAAATAACAAGTCTTTTCATCTCAAGAATTACATGTTTCTTAGAGCAATCTGAGATTGTTGGAGTAATATATGAGGATCGCACTCTGGAAATTTTAGTTCCAATCCCATGGACCTTGTACTCTGACCCATGGGTTTTTCGTTGGTTTACCGGGTCGGGAGGCGAATAATGGGGTGATTGTCTTTGTATTACGGCTTTCCTGTCACTCATTTTGTGTACCTAGCATTCCTTTATTATCATCTACAGGGTTGTAGAACCAGGCGTCAGTATTCGACGGATTGCAACTGGGTGGTGACTGTGTCCTTTGTAGAGGCATTTTCCTTGACGTTGTTCAGAAACTGCTCATTTAGGACACACCTCGGCCAGGAACTTCTTCGAGTGATTCCAGGAGTTACGAGCTTTTGTGTGGGAATTTCAAATTCTTGCACATGTCATCAGGATCTTTTGGACATTAGGTCTCTCTTCTCAGCTCTCTCTCCCTAGGAACGAGGTAAGAACACAAAGGGTTGCGATGACCACTCCTTTGATGTCCTTCATTGTTACTCTTTTGATCTTTCCCTGCAAGGAAGCAGTGCATGTATTTTTCCCCTCCATTTGCATAGCCCGTTAAATTCTCAGATATTAGGACCTTTGAGTTTAGGCGCTGTCAGGTAGTATTTCGATGACATTTTAGAAGGATTTTAACGTTATTTTATTTTTTTTCTAGGGAAATATTCACTCCAGCGTCCATACTTACAAAGTACCTGTCCTTTTATTAAAATGATTTTATAGTCATAGTATGCTATTGAAATGCACTTCTTGTAACAGATCCTGGCTTAAAGATTTGATCGGAGTCTGCAAAGAAAGGGCAATAAATCACTTATTCAACCAAGCAGACGTCTAGAGAAGACGTTAAATTTTATTACAAACATCCGCGCCATCTGTCCGGCAAAAACCTACGTCACAAAACATGGAACCATTCTGAAATATAAGAAGAAGGCATAATGAAGAGAAAATAATGTAGAAAGAATGTGTGTTTAGGTGAAGAACCACACAGAGAAACCACACAATCTCTCAAAAGCATTATACAAAAGCGCCACGGTCGGTTACTGTCTACCCAACACAAGAAGACAAACAGAGCCTGAAGAGCTAGAGGAGCTTAAACAGTTCATCTGCTCTGTTAGTGGATCTGTTTACTACGAAATAAGTGTATGAGAATGGACATCCATGCTGCCAGATGTAATGCCGAAAAAGGAATCTGAGCACAAATTCAACCGATAATGAAATAACACAAGATTCAAAATCATTCATCTCGTTTCAGGAACTGTAGTGGTAGCTATTGTGCATGAGTGAGATATAAAGATAAGGCCGACGTTGTGACGATCCCAGTCGACTGTAAAGTGCGATTTGAGGTAGACAACACGGCACTAGGGCGGGTTTTCTCGAGTCCTGCGGTTTCCCCTGCCAGCACTTCACCAATTGCCCCATAATCTCTCCTATCATTTCATCTTGCCCTCATACTACCATCCATTTCTCTCTCTCATAGCAGACATCGGGCTGATTACCCATCCTGGATTCTCTCTCTCACTTATCCAGAGATTCCGTTCCTCAACCAGCGTAAGGGTTAAGAGGAACAAGAATACCCTAACACCACGTAGTAGTATAAGAGGGCAGTTAAAGACAGAAGAAAGAGTTACTTTAGGTGAACCTAGCATCCTTATAAATACTGAAGGCAAGCATAAATATCATGCGAACAACAAAAGTGATTATGTTACACATTTCTCTGTCTTTACTTGTGTTGGATACACAGTACTGTATTCCAACAATTAGATATCAATAAACTAACTAATCCTGTGGCATACAGTCTGCCGCTCGGCTCCTGGACCCAGCATCTGCGCTTATCATGGTCGTCATGAGTATGGATATCTATATTTTACCAGAAATAAATATTTTCAACCTGCATTGAACTCATTGAACTTGTGTGTGTGTGTGTGTCTGTGTGTGTGTGTGTGTGTGTGTGTGTGTGTGTGTGTGTGTGTGTGTGTGTGTGTGTGTTTGCAAACAGCATAACTGAAAGAAAGCTGTTGGCGTTCAACCTTAGTAATTAACAAATATTCCACACGAAGATTTCTTGAATGCCACATCTCAAATTTCATTTTTCTTGTAAATATTTGCGAGTTTGTCTTGTAATAAAGTTATATTTTCTTATTCCAACATTTTAGCTTATGTTACTTTATAAATACTGTTTTTTCAAATGCTAGACTTTGGCAATGAAGCCATTTGCTCTCTTGCTCTCTAATATTTCTGTGTAGTGGGTCTGGCAGGTAGGGCTTCACAGGTTAAAAGATGTTCTTCAGTCATTTCCTCTTCTTTGTTGCACAGAGGACAATTTGGACCTTGTATAAATTCATATTCTGTGTAAGTGTTTGGCCAAATAATCATGTTCCATAAGCAATCTAAAATTTGCTACTGCAGCTTTACGTGGGATTTCTGGAACAATTTCTGTATTTTTAATTAAAATGTTCCATTTTTTATCTTTGGCTTTGTTAGACATTGATTAGTTCTTTTATATTTGCTTTTGGTTAATCTTTTTATGGATGTAAAGGGTAAGTTTTTACTTTTGTTCTGAATTAAATTTGCATCTTTTTGGCAAGAAAATCAACCGATTCATTTCCAGCAATTCCACAATGTGCAGGTATCCACTCTAATATAATTCTTTTCTGTAGTTTTTGAAGTTGTTGGATCATTTTGTGACATTCTTAATTTGGATTGACCTCATTTTATATGAACTTATTGCACATAATGCTGATTTAGAATCAGAAAGTATGACAGCATTTTTTAATTTATCTATTCTGTATGGAAGGTGTTGGAGTGAAACTTTAGAAATACTATGTTACTAGCAACATGCTATAATTTTATTTTATTTATCTGGACTTTTGGTATTACATCTACCCACATATATATGTTTTTAATCTTTCTCTGAAACATTTTTGTATTATAAAAGGTCAACTTCACACATATACAACTTGGGATGAAATTAATTTCGAATGTGATACAGCCTTAGAGCAATGGAGTGAAAATTTCTATGCAATACGAAGCGAAAAATTTTATATCATGTAATCAAGACTAGGACTCTATACATAGGTTTAATTGTCTTCAACTGTCATGAGGAAGTAAAATATTAGGTGATTAAAGTCCATAATTATTATTTTATTTTGCACCTTTCGTTACTTGCTGAAAAATGCCGGAGGTATTTTTCTCCTGGATCTCACATCCGTCCATACAGAGAGGTATTTACTAAACAAGTGTACAATTTATGTTACCGAATTCTATGGCAATAAATTCAGTAAATAGTTTCTAAGGAAGTTAGAGTTACGAAAGATTTAGTGACAAAAAGTGAAGCTTGAACTCATTCCCTCAATGTAATTTATTAGGGTAGAGTAATCCGAAAGAAACACGCTCCCCGGACGAGAGCATTAATGTGGGACTAATCTAGCAACAGAGATATCAGGAGGCACTACTGCCAGCTCTAGAGATAGATCGATACAAAAAGTGAAGGAGAAAAAAGGAGAACAAACAAAACACTGGGCCGGAAAAATAGAATATCAGTAAAGAGGTCGAGCCGAAAGTGCTTCATGTATAAGATGGCTAAAAGCTCCATGGTGTCAGATGTGGGATGCAACTTGAACTGCCTTATGATTGCCTTCATCCAGCTTCCTTCTTTAAGGTTATTGGAAAGTTCTTTGATTCCAGGAAATCTGGCTTGTGGGTCAAAGCGCCTGTATGAATCAGTGGTAGCAAAATCGGTTAACAGAGAGAAAGGAGAAACATCCGGTTTCTATGCCTTCATCAATGCTTTCACATAGGTATGGTACATTACGTTTAACTATTACATATACTGTCATTTAATTATGTTAGAAGGAAATACTGAATTAGTTAAATAAGTACTATATAGGAAAACACACTTTGTGGCCTTTTGAATCCCTACTCAAAGTCACTATTTAGAAAAAGAAATATGTGTGCGGGGATATCAGTCGTTCTAGTGTGAGTAGCGTGGGAGTACTATAGCGCTTCATTTAGCTTCTGTTAAGGGAAATAATATATTTTTTTGACTTTTTGTATTAATACTTAAAACTAGAATTCTATAAAATGGCACTCCTTTAAGGTGGATGCAACTAATATATCGATCAAACATATCGTGAAATTGCAAGGCAAACTTTAATGCCTTTAGATATTTTTTTTCTTATGTTCGTATCTTCCCAGAAAACTGGAGATAAGAATTCACATATGTGTGTATTGTAGTTAAAAATATCTATTTAAATTTGTGCTAGCGTAGGTTTATTTTTAAAAATAATTTTATCAATCATTGATGCTTTAGATGTTTTCCATCTTGCAGGATTCATTTATAGTTCAATGCAGATGTTAGGAATTTTATTTTATTAATTTGGGTAAAATACATAAATTAATATTTCACAGTTGATATCATTTATTGAAGTCAAACATTGCCTGTATATTTTTAATTTTGTGTTAGTGGATTTGTATGAGATTAAAGCATTGGTGCAGCCTCCAGAAGTTGAGAATATTTTTAGGATGTGATGACATATAATGTGTATTTATTTCTAAAACAAATAGAAACAATTAGTTGTTTAACAATGTTCTGTTATAAAACATTAGTAACATTGTGTGGCTCTTAATATGAAATGCTAAGTTTCAAAAAGTTTCAATCATTGTGAAATAACTGCAAACACAAGTGTTTTCTATGTTAAACAAACATTTTAAAATATCTAGTTACACATTCGTTGACCGTAGATAAATATAATAGCTGAAAAAGCAGAGATTTTGAGGATCCCTACTCAAATATCATGTTATTTCCCACTTTAATGATGTAATAAGTAATTTATTAACATGTTATAGGCGTCTTAACTTC
This sequence comes from Mantis religiosa, assembly GCA_030765055.1. Taxonomy (NCBI): domain Eukaryota; kingdom Metazoa; phylum Arthropoda; class Insecta; order Mantodea; family Mantidae; genus Mantis; species Mantis religiosa. The sequence goes on along the minus strand of CM060958.1, from coordinate 65,160,763 downwards.
AGCTGGTTCGAAGTATAGCATTGCATTGTTCCTTTTGAGCAGCTTTTTCTGCATTTAATATCGTGAATAATTGCTCAACATGACAACTCATACAGTAAAGTATTTCCGGTAGCAACGAATGCAATATTGGAATTAAAAGTTTCGTTTGTTGTAGACAGTAGGTGAAACAGTTGTGAGATGTTTTCTATAGGCAGTGAAGGTGCAGAAACCTCTATAAACTATTACATATAGAATAGTTAATGGTTAAATTTATAGTTAGTTAATACACTTTGATAATAATAGGCTATATCACAGCCTACATTACGAGGACTGTTCAATAAAAAAGGATCATAATTTTTTACGGTCATACTTTTTCGCACTAAAATTCATTCTTATTATATTCTGTTAGCTTAATGTGAAACAAACACATCGTAATAGTTTCATTGTTGATACTCCTGGTTCCCGCCTGTGAGAACCAGATAAGTTCAGTATCGCCTACCGCTGTAATGGAGGTAACATGCAGTTAAAGTTGATGTTAGAGGAAGATCCGTAGTTTGTTTCAAACGTAATCACTGCTGATGAAACTTGGCTATATCATTTTGATCCTGAGAGCAAACAGCAAAGCTCAGTGTAGAAATCTCCTTCATCACCAACCTCCAAAAAAAGCAAAGTGGTTGCTTTTGCTAGGAAAGCTATGGTCATCTCATTCTTTGATATTCATGGAATCGTTTATCAGCATGTTGTACCTGCACACACATCAGTAACTGGACAATACTACAGCGATGTCTTGAAAACATTGCAAGTCCATATCAGGTGCAAAAGACAACATTTCCGTGAAGCAACCTGGATGCTGTACTACGATAATGCGCGGCCGCATATTGCCAATGTTATTGCAGAATATCTTACAAAAACCAACGTGAAGTACATCCCTCACCCTCTTTATAGTCCGGATTTAACCCCATGTGACCTTTTTCTATTCCCTAACTTGAAGAAACGCCTTATCGGGAGGCATTATCCATCATCAGAAGCAATGGTGAAGGCTGCGGAGGGGATTTTGGAGGATCTCTCAAAAAATGGTTTCCAGCTTGTCCTTGAAGACTGGCAGAATCGCTAGGAAAAGTGCATCGCATTCAGGGAAGATTGCTTTGAGAAGGACTATCAAAATTATGAGGATGAGTAAAGGTACGTTGTCAAAAAAATTGTGATCTTTCTTTATTGAACAGCCCTTGTATCAGTTCATTTCTCTCCCAGGAAAGGAAGGGAATGTGTACAAATGGAAATCACTCAGAGAAAGAAAAGCTAACGTCTTATAACATGAAGTCATTTTAAATTATGTCAGCTGTAGATGCCGAATTATTTCATGATTTATTTCCGATAAAAATGTTGTAGCCCAACTTCTGGATACTTTCAATATGACAGTTTGCAAGGCAATTATGTTGAAGTTTATTCTGTTCTACGTTGGGAAGTCATTTAAAGAAGATTGTACATTGTATGGTCACTTGTAGTGAAATAATGTTGCCGAGGTAGTTAATTTGTATTTCTTTAAATCTTCTTTGCTCTGTTTTAAACTCTAGCGGTGCACGAAATTCTGTTACCAGAAGCGTGGTCTCGGAATAAAGTGATATTTTATGGTTGATTTGTCAAAATAATAATTAATAGGACTCTTTTCCCATAATATTTCACTTTGTGATCACTTTATACAAAAGAAAATCGCACAATTTAAATAAAAGACTCTTCCAATGCATTCACTATTAGAAAAAAACACAACTTATTTTCTTACGAATCCCTTAAGATTATTTATTGATTTTTCGTCGTCCTGGATACCGTTCGTTACCTCACACTTATAAGCATTCATAGCCACAACTTATTTTCTTACGAATCCCTTAAGATTATTTATTGATTTTTCGTCGTCCTGGATACCGTTCGTTACCTCACACTTATAAGCATTCATAGCCTACTCTGTAACTTGTTTCTCTTTCACTAACTGATTTTATACCTTCCCATGTTCAAAAATAAACATTTTAAACTTTTAACGCTTTTAAATATTTAACGTAGCATTAAAATAATACAAATAATATCACAAAATATATACGCAATAATTATCCTCGTGGCCAAACAAAAATAATTGTTTCAAGTCGTTAAGAGGTCCCTCAGAGTGTTATCAATATGATACGTGCTATATTCCTTCATTAAGTGAAAGTAATTTAACTTCGTACTATTACGAACAGAATATACGTCAAACGATATGACAATGCCTATTCCTCAACGTTTCATAAACCTTTGATTTAAAGAAACACAGAGGTTCAGGTACTAAATGTGACACTACTTCAGGCTGACACATTTTTCTTAACGCACGCATCTGTTTCTTGCAGCCAGATTTCTCTTCCCAGGAAGAACGTTCTCATCTAATTTAACATTAGGGGGACGAAGGCACTCTTTTTGTCCTATCTTTTGTGCCTTACCGCGTGCCTCTACAGATGAAGAAATGAGATTTTAAATTAAAACGTTGAGAAAAAAAAGTGGAGAGGACATCCAGATGGCGCTACAGTCCTCTGTCGTACCGGCATACAGAAAAAGACCTTTGTGAACTTGTAGACCAACAAATTAAGGGAATAGTTCTTTTTCTTCTTCATATCATTGTATACTGCTGTTTATTACACCATATCTGATCATCAAACTCGCTGTACCCCATTGTTCACACAATTTTGTTATTTATTTTCTTATCACTAGCTCTAAGCTGTATTTATTAAAGAAATAATATTTTGGGGATACAGGCAGCATAAAAGCATACATTTTCTGCAAACAGCGGTGAAATCATCTTCTCTATTATGAAATTAATATGAAACTGGGAGAGTGGAATGGTATTACTACGCAGCGGTTACTGCGCGAAATTATTGGGACGAACATAAATACAATAAACTCTATCTCCAAAGAGAAAAAATATTCTGGAAGTTTCGGCATCCGAAACGTTCTAGAAATTTTCTACGATTATGTAAGTGGGCGTCCTTGTGAAGTAAGTGAGCGAGGTCAGTGAGAAGGTGGAAGGTATCAGCGAGCGTTTTAGCTACTGCACAGGATTGGAGATCCCTGTGTTCGATGCCTCATCGAGTGAAGCGTCGTAAGAAAAACTGCAATGAATATATTTTATTACACCATTAAGTCATGGAGGAAAGTGCAGTAATAGTTAGCAGTGGAATTAGTTCACATTAATGAAGTGCCAGAAGCGGACTCAAGGCAAACGTTGAACTAGAATCTAGATCATTAAGTGACAGAGAAAATTAGTGAAGTAACAGTTGAAGAACTGAATGAAATACAATATACAGCAATAAAGGTGTTGTATGTGCACAGTTGGAGGAGGACGATATGAAAATACGAAACATATTGCAATATTTTATACTTTTGAGACTCTCCAATGCACTCAACGGATGTGTATTGTATATCTTTTTTTACGTCAGCTCTTGAACATGGTAATTTCCGTGACATATTATCCAACACTGGATGTTCAATTAAAACAAAAACACACACACAATAATTTGCAGTTAATAGTTATAAGAAAATATAAGTAAATACACTTATAATTTATAACATACATATACTTTATAATTAAATATAAGTCAGAAGTAAATACAAGGCATAAGTAAACATTAAATGCAAATGAAAGTAAAATCCATGCAAGCTTAAAATGGTATGTTCAGGGATCAAGTATGAACACATTTCAATCTGCAAAAATAATTGTTAAAACTTAAGACAATTTAACATAGCTCATGGACATAGATCAATAAAATACGTAAAATATTCAAATAGGTTAGGTTACCAATATTGAATTCAGAAAATTCAGCTTTTCCACATCACAATTGAAAGCGCTATCGTTGACAAAATTTCTATCAACTTTTAGATTAGTGACAATAAAATCAGAATTAAAAAAGGAAAAATAAACGAACTGAAAAGATTTCTGTTCTCATCAAAACAGATGAAACAATGTTAAAAAAGCGTGTCCATTCTTACAATTAATGAGATATGAAATACATTGGTCATATTTAAATGAAAAACATTAACTTATAAAAAAGAATATCAATACTTTTTTTAATTCCTAAAATGTGGCTTCTCTCAGGGATTTATTATATATCCGGTGTAAATAAACATGAACCTCCGTGTAAATAAATTCGTCTAAAAACTCAGAAACCATTGAATAGTAAACTGTTATTTTAATTTGGAACTACAGTGCGATCCATTTAAACCTGAACCATTTCAATATGCCACAACTTTTGAATCAATAATAGGACACAACTTTGGGAGAATATAATATATAATTGGGAGATTACATTATACTATTTACATCAAAGAGAAAATGTTGGAAGTGTACTCCACCAACATCTATACATGTTTGCACTTGTCTCACCATATTCTCTGAAGTTTTACGGAGAGTATCCTCGCCAATGTTCCAATGGGTTCCTTGAGAACATCAATTGTCCGTGGCCTATTCTTGTACACTTTATTATTTAGATATCCCCATAAGAAAAATTCGGTGAGGTTAGGCCAGGGGATCTGAGGGACCACAGACCTTTTTAGATTATTCGATTATTATCAAATAAACTGGTCACAAGTTCCATGGTGTCATTAGATGTATGGCACGTTGTCCATCTTGCTGGAAATAACCTTCTCTCAATTCGATATCACCCAGCTGCTCCATAAATGTCTTGAAGATACCGATATAAGCTTCAGTGCCTACAGTCGTATCAAAGAAAATGCGACCAACGATCCATAGATGCTGGTGGAGGACACTTCCAATATTTTCTTTTAGAAATAGTGTGATGTAATCTCCGAATTGTGTATTATACTATCCCAAAGTTGCACATGTGTCTTACCTATTGAAATGGTTCAGGTATATATGGATTGGTGAGCTCAGTAGAATTAATGCTTGATGTAAAAGTGTATGCTTATTATAATTATGCACACATGAGCTGTAGTGCAATGTTATTGCTTCGAAGAAATTTGCAAAGGTTACTGATTGTTTCATTGTGGAAATTCCCAACAGTTAAGAAACTTGAAATCAGTCCCTTTTCTATCACAGGGTATATTAGATGTAACCAAATCCATACTCATTTAACATAACTTCTATTACTAAATTAACTTATATATAAATGCTACGATAAATAAAATTTGTTTAAAATTATTAAAAGTATTTAAAAATTTTGCTCAGATTTACTTAACGGCACTGAAGAATTTGTAGCTTGGATAGTTTACTGTTCTTCAGTTTATTAAATAATTTATACAAAAATTAGCCAACATGTATAATAATGGCTATTAATGCAAATAAATATTACTGGATAATGCACATGAATGACTGTTGTGTAGATTTAAATATGAATAAGTGAGAAATACTTGTAATATATTTTTTTGTCTTTAGATGTTTAGATAGGAATTTTCAGTTACAATGGCACAAGTCAATATATAAATAACATAACGCAAGAAAATAATAGCAGTGAAGGTCTTTACTGCAGAACTTGTGCCCTCCATGTTTTGTGTATTGTTTATAAATGTAATGCTTTTGACCAAATGAGTCTCCAGACGAGCGAAAAAATAATACCAAATTGGAAATAACATCAGGCTGGTGAAAATCAATATAAGTTCCGAATAAAGGGAAATAGGTTAAACCAGAGATTCTAGCCTGCTGCGATTGAAAATCGTCAATGAGTTGTCTCAAAGGTCAAAGTTGTCAAAGGTTGCCTCACTAACCTCAATATTTTAATATATTGAAGTCGATGGACAACGGAAACCGAACCCAGGAGCTTGTAAATGTGAGTTTGACCTTGTGGAGCCCTCTCACCCGGTGTGAGAATATCATTTGAGAACTTCATATTCAACTTTTTCCAAGGGTTGCATGACGAAAAATTACATTTCACTCTGGACCTCAATGCACATTTTATAAACCTTCTAAAAATAATCTTCGTAAAAAGCTGTAAACCGGTCAGTAATGGCGCATTCACATTCTATACATCAAAACAGTGACAAATAAAAAGCACTATATCTACAGAAAGTATTTTGAACTGCACAGTTAGAATTATTGCGTAATTAATGCAATTTGAAAACAAAGATTACTGAGCTCTCCGTCTGATAATACGTTACCTACCTAAAAAAAATTGCTTTGTTCACCTTTAGAAATGTAATACCTCACTGCCCATATTATAATGCAGCTGCAGGTAATAACAATGTAGAAATTCAAGTGAAATTAGAGGGGAGTTTTCCACAACACCGCTCTAGCCTTAAATAGGAGATAAGCCATAATTACATCCTTTGCGGATTATTTACGTATCAGGAATTCAGAATATGCATTCATTAAAGAAAAATAGGGGAAGTGCTGTATTCCGCTCAAGTATTTGATATCCGGATTTTTTTTTCTGAATCCGTAACTCAGAAACGAAGTGCTTGATAATACCTATTAAATGCCTTATTTTCTAAGGCCGCAACGGGAAGGTTTTCAAAAAATTCAACCCAACCCTATGTAATCTTTACATGGAACATTTTCTTTTACTTTCGAGTTCCTTAAAATGACTAACAATTTCAATATATTACAACTGTTTTTAAAAGTTTTATATAAAAAATAAAGGACAAAATCATTCAGCTGATATTTGTACCTTACTAATATTTAAATATGTGTTTAATAAAAACTTTGTTAGCAAACAACACATACTTTTATGCTTCTAAACCCTTTACTTGCGTGATAATATTTATTTATTTTTATTTATGAATTTTAAAACATATGATTGTATTGAAAGAAAGCGATATTGTGAAAATAGAAAAGTAAGTGTAGAAATGCGCAGAGAAAGCGGAATGGGATAGGAGAAAAAGAGAGTTAAGAGAATGGAAGAGTGAAAGAGGGTCAGAGAAGTGAAGAAACTCCACTTTTAATACTACAAGTTTACAAGACTCTGTGGACGCTGCTACTATGTTAAATAGTGCTTTAACATTACTGTTACACGGAGGATCAGCGGAAACAAAATACAACTTCATAAGCTGCAGGGACCAGACTGTTGAGAATTTCTCGCATAATAACTTCACTGATTCTCTGGCTCATTCGGTGGAGCGACTACCAGCTGTGCGAGGTTCCTGGGTTTGACCCTTCATTGGACTTAAGTTGTTCTTTCTCGGCAAGCACAGATTTTAACGTGTAAATTGGTGTGAATATGTGAATATGGATATGTGTGTTTTATTTAATCCAATTCACTCATTAGCAATACTTTCAGGGTTTTTCCGCTGGACGAAACGTGAGACACTTGCAAAATCATGAAATTATTTTACAATATAATCGATTATCTTTATAATTATATGACACAAATTAAGTGTATATGTACTAAAGATTTTTAATATCAAAATAAAAAGGGGAAATTAGAAATTCTTATTAGAAATGCATATATACATGATGAATTAAACATGTTAGACTTAAATGAGAAGACTAAAGACAATAGAAATAATTAGAAGGGACATATGGAAATAATGAACAAGGATAGAATACCCAATATTGTGTGGATTTATAAACATCAAGGAAGAAGAGATGTTCTCCCAAGAAAGAGGTCGGAATGTTGGAGTGAGGACGGGATAGGTCATGAACCTAACTCCTGAATTGCAGTAGAAGAAGAAAATAAAAAGAAATAAGTTTAGATTTATATAATACATTTCAAATTACTTTAAATTGATTACCAAAGGTTAAGAATTATTTACTAGCAGTGATTTTTAATCATTCCTAGTAAATTGAATTGAGCGAAATTCCAAATTTAATTTGGGAAGTGGCGCTGTATATAATCTTCGGTGGATTTCGTGAAGAGTTGGTGGTAAGCTATCGTTTAGTATTTATCAAGACAAGGCAATCAGATTTTGCGCTCAAAGCACCATTCTGATTTTAATAAGGATTATGAACGATGATAGGTGTTAGATTATCTTTGTCATGTGTTTTCATTTAAATTAAAAAGGCTTTTATTGAATAGTGCTTTTGTGTGTTTGTTTTAGTAGAGGATATTTTTAAGTAGTGCTTCAACAGTCGCTTTTACTGCATACAGTACTGCAGCCGAGGGGTACGGGTGACAGTTTAGATAATAATTGGCAAAGGAAATGAAAATTTGGAAAGAAAACGTTCCAGGCGTAAGGTTCTGGAACTTTCCCGACATTTGCCAGTTTTGTACACTGACGAAAATCTGAAAAAAAAACTAACCTGTCACAGAGGATGGCAGGTTTTGCAGCACAAACCTCAGTTACTCCTATACTGGTTACAGAATATTTTAAAATAGTTTTAAAGAACATGCAAAAGAAAATCTGAAAGAGAAGTTTTCAGATTTCAGATTACCATTTCGGGATGCTGCTTGTGATTTAATCAGTAAATTTCATGGGACTACTGCTCTTCATGACGTTACAACAATTAGTAAACCCAGATTATTTCTTTTGGGGTGTTAATAATGTATAAACATAATCTAAAAAACAAAGAAGATTTAGAAGCAGTCAGAGGCAGGATTTTCCAGTAACTCAAGCACAGCATCCACGTTTAACCTTTGTGTTTCTAGCGTGACTCCAGAGACCCAAAGTGTAACGGTCCCAGACGACGATGAGCACTAGCAAAGAACAAATTAATAACGACTCTAACATAATACTGGCCCTGTTGCCGGCTACCCCTGTCTTACACACACTCCCGGGTGTGGACGAGACATACTCAAAATTGAGGGGAGTTCTATCAGTAGCCTCCAACGCTATGTAACATACATAGCATTTTCCTGCAATTAAAAAGAAATGGACACGAAGAGGAACCATTCGAACAGTGTCTACCGACTGGGGGAAATTAAGAAAAAAGCTATTACCCTTTGGGGCAGAAAAGAGCAGACTCTGGAAGCGTATATCCACATCCTGTCCACAACCTATTTACAATGGTGTTATGGAATCCTCCTCTCTAGTTTCGTTCTACTGAATCTTCTCATAGCTATAATAATGGGCAAATTCTCATACTGTGTGTTGTTTCATATATTTCGTGCATACTCACATAGGGAATCTTTCCTTTTTTCGCACACTGTGATGTGTGCCAAAAATTGAGTCTCATAAATATCAGTTACTAAACGTGCACTGATATCCAACTGGTCATAAGAGTATGTAGCAGCAAGACCTGCAAGGGTTCGAATCCCAGACGTCATTTTGACCTTTTTATTTTAGGAATACGAAATTTGCATTACACACATTGCATAACTTCCAATTGCTAAGGTTTACTTGCTTTTTGGCATTTATGCTTACACATAAAAACTGAAACACTACTCGGTTTTTAAACTAAAATAAATGTTTTATTCCTATATATAAATTCAAATAAAATGGAAATTAACTCAGTATCGGGTGTGTAAGCCCTCTGCTTCTATTATTGCCCTTACTCTACGGGACATGGATTAAATTTTCACGAGAGGATACTTCGCATTATATTCCAGCAACATTCATAATACATGAATGGAAATTTCCTAACAACATTTTATTTATTTTAAAAACGATATATTATTTGCGATTTTATAAATGAATGTCTTTAAAATATTACTTGTCTTCTGCAAGAAAAATATAAGGCATTGTTATTAAAATAGCAATAATAAAAAGAAACAAGCACATCAAGGATTCGAGCTCATGTTGGTCCCCTTACGAGACATACGTTTTACCGCTCGGCTACCATGCATACGGCTAAGCCGCAAGGCAACTCCCTATCCATCGCATATCTTTGAAATGCAGCCAGAGTGGTATAAACGCGTATATTGGAAAAATTAATTGTTATTTCACATTAGCCGTGTTTAGGCTAAGTAATAAAGGCAGACTTAGACGATAACTTCAATTCAAAAACCGTATATGGCATTGAAAATGAGTCTGACTCTACGTTTCCAAATCATATATTGTGAACGCAACGTCAGGGAGTGCTTCCGATGTTTCCTGAATCTTTGTTTCTGTGAGCTGCTCTTTTCTCCCCCTAAGGTTGTTCCGTCACAGTGGCGAGCCTGATGGCAATCGGAACATAGTAGTAATAGAGTAATCAATTCAGTGACAAAAGAAACTTAATTAAACTGTTTAATAATAAAATTAAACGCGTGAGTCTATCTTTAACAGGAAGGAGCACTTTCAATAGCATTCTACTATCGATGAGTAGATTAATTATGCCTTTTATTTGGTTTCGCCAAATTTATTCCGACCAGTGCACCACTGTGGCATTACAAATGTATGGAGTCAGGCTACATTACCGTAATTCTCATGTTCCAACACTGTGAACAGACTTGAATATGTAGTTGGACACAGTCGTTTGATTTCGCTTCAGCTATTCTGTGATGTAGCAGCGCTGCATTTCTATCGTCACAGCTTGCCGTGCTTATTTAGCAGCCCGTAAGCTAAGAGATCTTTATGATTTTCACTTCCAGTTGTCACTATGACGCTAAATTCCACGAAACTATCCAGAATCGCTGATGTGATTTACGTTGAGTGCACGCGCCGCCGCTGAAACACCTGCTAACGTATCCCAGAAACTTCGGAAATTTATTATTTTCGTCGCTAGTGTTTGTTGTTGCATGCATGCTAACAATCCATCACGTTAAATTTAGAGAGCAGTTGCGTTGTGGGTGTGCCACCGCGGCCTACTCTGCTGCACCGGGTCGTTGTTGCAGTGTTTCAGGAGATCGTGCATAACACAACTACATTGTTTGCTTTCGTAACAATAGGCAAGATAACGTCCAGCAAGATGTTTATCATTTAGATATACTAATGCTAATAAGGTGGTAACTCGTGAGACTCACGTTCTGGAGGTTCTGTGTCCGATTCCACTAATTCCAGTCGCTTAGGCCAAGAGTCAGGGGGTGGAGGGAAAGCGAGGTACATATATGGCGGTGGGATTTACTTTGAGGAACTGTCTACCCTGACATAAGGTGTATGGAGTGTCCTCAGGGAGACGTCTAGTCTATGTGGCAGGTAGGGTTGATGTCAGCTGTGATATCTGGATAAGTTAGGGACCCCAACTTCGTCTGATCTTCCACCTTGAATCTTCAGTCTCTATGCCCTTCAACTCAATCCTTCCTCCCTTTCCAGAAGCAGAACAAGTCTTACTATAAACTTAAGTGCCAACATCCTCCACTTATGATGAACGAACTTGATTATCTCCAGAATCCAGATTTTTAGTAAGTTAAAGCGTTTCACAAATGATATAATTACAATATTTTAAATATAATATTTATTTAATTTCTCAAAATTAGTGTGAAAATTACAAACTAATTTATAAAAGGGCTGAACTGCTGCCCAAGAATAAAAGTGGGTAAGAATATTAGTGGAACAACTTGAAAAATTAATTTAAAATATACTTGATCTAAAAGCTGCAAACCTCCTCCTCCTCCTCCTCCTCCTCCTCCTCCTTCTTCTTCTTCTTCTTCTTCTTCTTCTTCTTCTTCTTCTTCTTCTTCTTCTTCTTCTTCTTCTTCTTCTTCTTCTTCTTCTTCTTCTTCTTCTTCTTCTTCTTCTTCTTCTTCTTCTTCTTCTTCTTCTTCTTCTTCTTCTTCTTCTTCTTCTTCTTCTTCTTCTTCTTCTTCTTCTTCTTCTTCTTCTTCTTCTTCTTCTTCTTCTTCTTTTTATTATTCTTCTTCACTTCATGGCATAGGCAATCAAATGCCTGTTCCGCCTTCGAAGTCCTCCAGCCATCGTTTCCTGGGTCTGCCCACCGATCTCTTACCTTTAGGATGATACTGTAATATTTGTTTTGTAAGTCTGTTATCTGGCATTCTTTCAACATGTTCCTTCCATTTTTGTTTGAGATCTTTTAACCTATCATTCATACTAAAAATGTCCAGCTCTTCTCTTATATTTTCATTTCTTATTAAGTCCCACTTCGTGCATCCTTTCACACTTCTCAAGAATTTGATTTCTGAAGCCTATATTTTACTCTGTTGCTTTTTAGTTAACGTCCAAGTCTCACTTCCATATGCCAGTATAGGTACAGCCATAACTTTCTAGAACTTTAATTTTGTTTCTTTACGTATTTTGTTTCTAAATGTTATATTTATTGTTGCACCTGCAAACCTGTAGCATTAAACTTTTGAATTCTCTGGTTGTTTAAAACTGTGGGGTATATCTGTTTCGAAGAGACTGAAAGAAAGAACTGGTACGTTCTCGCTGGTTTCCGTAAGACAGGTAGCTCTTCAGTTAGGTTTCTCGGAAGCTATTGCTCTTGTCGGTTATGTAGATTAAAATTATTTACAGCTAATGTACTCCTTAACTGTCCATTTAATTAATCTCCCTTATTCCCTAACACAGGAAGTTTCGTTAACCAAATTCTATGGTAAAAGTAAAGTATTAAGATTGCTAGTTATTTATTCAGGTTAAGGCTACTTCAGTAATATTGTCCTTATTCTTATATATCTGGCTTAGATGATACCCCAATCACAGAAAATCTTCCTTTCTTGCAGATGAACTTAACAGATAATCTCCAAAGTATCTTAAATCTATCGAGATGTAACCTCCAACAAATTCATATTTATTTTAAGATAAATCAAACAGATCTGCAATTATGAGTTTTTGTGTCATTTAACCTTCTTCTGTCTCTGGTTTCTTAAATATTTTACTAATAACATTAGTCACATGACAAGGGTTTGGTAATCATAATATGAAGTCAAATTTCACGAATATTTTAATAGGAGGTATAAGTCATTTAGAAGGATTTTTACACCTGATGTGGGAACATACCAATCAACTTTGTAACAAATTGTAAAAGTCAGTAATTTTGGGTTTAAAGGACTTTAGAAATTAGCTGGAAAAATAGAGTCAGACTGAAAAATTCAATTCTCCAGTTGACTCACATATTCCCAATAAACCACTGAGGGCTCTCGTATCCGAGATACAGCGTTTGTGGCGACTTACTATCGTAAGTACTTGAGTCCCAGGCTTCACCATTAAACTCTTATAATGTAAGTTAATTGGTGGAAATGAATCATTTCTCCACACTAGCCATATATAGGCTAAGATTTTGTATGGATTGAGTCAACATGAAAAATTAAATGACATGGCCGGGATTTGAGCCACGGATCTCTTGGTTTCCGTCCAGTCGCTCTAATCCATTGAGCTACCATGGCCAACGTGCCGTCCTGATATTAAATTCTCCAGCTGACTCTCTTAGCCTATGTGCGGCTATGTGAAGAGATGATTCATTTCCACCAATTAACTTAACGTCTAAATACTTTAAGTCTCGGGCTTTATAATTCAGACCAAAATGGGTAACGATGTTTATTAAAATGCCATGTATTTAGATATTTTCATGATAGAATTATCTAGGAATTTCCTGACATGTTCTCTTCATTCTGGATAATTTTTGCATAACTGGTAAACAATAAGAAATGCCTAAGATAAAACCTGCACAAAACTGTAGGGCTTGTTAAAATACACAATTTATGACAATTACATTTTTTGTGGAGTATTTAATTTTGGAGATATTCATTTCTATTTTGTTGAATACTCAAATACTTATACTTTACTGAAATGAGAGTCATTATTCGAAATTCCAAAGTATCGCTTAGCGATCAAATTCTTAAAGCGTTTGAGTATAGCTTAGTTGCTAATGTATTGCCATAATTCTCTTGTACGTCAAGATAATTTGCAATAAGTTAATTTCTGAAAATACTTATCTCAATTTACATGAAGTATATAGCAGAACAAGCATTTGTAAGGACGTTTGTATGAAAGCAGAGTAAATCAATAAATGCAAGATGTCAGATTCCCCCCAAGAATGCTAGTAAAGAGACAAAGTTGTTCTTATTTTGGATTTAAACAACAATATTTCGAATGTTTAGAAGGTTATCCATATGGTGTCAGTATTATAAATCTCTGGATATAATTAATGTATATCTAAGAAAATAAGAAATAAAATTTTTAGTTATTTATGACACTTGCAAGGTAAGTTGTTTATTAACGTGTGAAAAAATGTAACGCCCAAGGCGTTGGCGCTGAGGGCTTAAATTTCAAGAGAATGATAAACTACAAACCTTGCCAGTCCCATATACAATTTGATCCGTTACTTAAGAAAAAATCGACTCGAATTATAAAAATATGTATACTTGATTCTTGTTTCTCAGATAACCAAAGAGAAGTTGAACATCGGATGTCATCTACGAGGTAATCGATAGTCAAAATAGATTATATCTTGACACGATATTAAGAGTAGGCGTTCCTGAAAAATAATGTTTTTTCTCGCAATTTTTAATTTCGTTCTTTTGCTTGACCTGCTATATTGACTCTGGTAGAGATATCGACTATTTGCAGAGATTATTCATGTCTAACAGTAAAATTCCTACCTTTCAATAACAAAGGCGCAATGATCTTATGGTTGCGGATAAATATAAATAATGGCATAAAAAGAACAGAGTTACCTAATAATTGGACACATGATAATTACCTAATAATTGGACACAGAGGTGAGCCATGCCTATTACGCAATATTTAAAATATGGCATGTCAACATATTCGAACATCGTTGATAATCATTATTCACAATCACCGAACACGCTTCTATGAGGAATTCACAACGGTACCTCTCTTGGTAATATCCTTTATATGCTAAGTGTATTTTAGCTAGTCAGAAGGGTAACTTCCACTAAGTCAGAATTGGTTTCAAGTTCTCGCAATTCCATTTACAAATCCAATTATATGTAAGCGCCAAGTCCATTATACGATATATCGTTATACCATATATTGATATATGTTTACTTTTGTACCATTTTCTCTAGTGGATGTAAAAGGTGTTCCAAAGGAAAATTAGCGTCCAGTGCTTTTGAACTCCCAAAAATAATTTTAAAAAATCTATAATTTTAAAATGTAATGAAAAGAACGACGTGTATATTTTCATTTGAATAACACAATTAAAAAGCGTAAACTCTTTTACAGATAATAAATAAAATACTTGCATCACACGATTTAAGCAGGATAAATCAAATATCTCATGTAAAACAATATAATTTTGAATAGAAAGGTTTGAAAAATGGAACTTAATGATATTTTCTAAACATTAAATATATACACTGATGGGGAATTATTTAAAGTTTCTCTTAAATTTTTAATTTATACTGAATTACGATAAGTTTCCAGATTCATACTTTCAGTTGTTTTAAGTCCCAGTTTAGCTTACTTCATTTGTTTGCTTGCTTACTTGAACTCCCTGTACTCGTAAGAGAAAATTTATCTCACTTTATAATGCTGTACAGTTTATGTAAAATAATATTTCGGTGCCAATAAACCCTTCCCAAATATTCTTTGGTGCTCCCTGGAAGTTTTTCATAATTCAAGTAATATTTACTTTGAAATGCTCAGCCTTTCAAATGCTTCGGTGCACCTAAATAAGGGAATGTGGACTGAAACATAACGCTCTAAATTTCTCAGAATCAGCATGAATATTTAAAATATAAACTTCTTTATGAACATAAAAATATTAATGTTAAATAAATAAAGTATGCAGGTATCACAAGATTCTTAAAACATAAATATAAACATGTTTATGTTCTTCTAGGTGGTTCACTGATCCTAAGCTGAGAACCACTTTCTTTAAACGCGTTGTGATAGTGAGACTATAAACAGAAATGAGAATTAAAATAGGAATGGGAGTAGCACCCAATTTTATTAAATTTTCTCTAACGGTCTTTTATGTATGTGCACAGAATTTTGCAGCAGTTTTTAAATTCTCCACCCTTGTCGTTCTCAATTTTCAGAATCCTACTTCGGAATATTAGCACCAGCTTCGGCTATATGAGAATGCCTCTCTTTATGAGCACGTTGCTTCAGTTTCCCCTAATGTGCCAGGTCACGACTTGGCAACATGTTCCAACAGCTTCCCGGTTCCAAGTATTATTTTTATAATTCCCCCAGGAGTAATGATCTCTAATGCCTTTCCCTTTTCACGGCCGAGAAAATTCAGGGAAGCAGTCTCAATACAGGTGGGCTAGACAGCTAGGGGTGACAGAAAGGGTGTACTCCATAATGTTAACATCTTAAATGTATATATGACTATGCTGATCACGTGTTGAACATTAATACATTACCAAGTTAAGCCCACACATACAATGAAACTGTGATAAAATGTCCTAGATTTTCTGTCAATATTTCAAAACAGACTTAGCTTAATATCCAGCAGATCAACATATTCCTCTTTTGTTTCTTTTTCCGTACGTAACAATTTGATTACAGTTTCATTATTTCAGATAAAATAGGTATAATATTCTTCTCTTTCATTGTTTTTCAGCTCCTCCTTATTATTGACGTCATAGATTTAAACATTTGAATGTTATTCGTTTGAAAAATTAATATATACATTGAGAAAAGCATCTGAAATCCACTTAAATAACATTTGCATAACTGTAAATTGTAAGAGACAAAATCTCAGTACACAGAAATGTACATATAGTTAAAGCAAGCAGTTTATTTAAAATGAATTCTTTTACTGAAGTTAAGCTTTACAGAGAATCTCCTTATTATTGCTTTAAATTTTAAAATACAGATGCTTTTCTCAAAAGCGAAGTTATTCTGTTTTTCCCCTACTGGTTATGTAAAAAGAGCAGATTTTCCAAGCAATCAAATGGCGACCAGCTTTAAAAGATTTCGCTAACCTTTAACATTACTCTATTATTCTACGTATGTATATATATAGGAGAATATATAATAAATGTTCAGTTTTTTAAAAAGTGGAGAGATAAATTCGTGGGAAAGTAACAGCATTTTTTGTTTGGTACAATCTCTTCTGTGAGCGACATTTTCTGGTATAAAGGAAACGTTTTCTTTAAAAAAAGTTTTCAATTGTTACATTACATTTTGGGGTTGTCCACTGTGGTCTAGGGGTGACATGTTCCCCTCTAATTTCAGAGGTCTCCGGTTCAAACTTAGCGGAGAAGAAGGGATATTTTCAGGTATAAAAATCTTTAGCATATTTCTTTAGTAAGGGCAATTAAGCAGATGATCCCATCTCAAACATGATAAAAGAGCTCTGTGCTCTTTCACCCCAATTTACGTATAATGGAACGCTGAGAAACATAGCAGTTCGTAAATAACCAACTAATAATATTCTGGGATAGAAAACAAGCTGTAAGTATTGCTGTACTTTGGTAATATTAATACATATGGCTGTTTTTTAAACATGTAATTTCAGATGAGTTTTAATAAACTTAGTAAACTTAATTTTCTCTTTACATAAATAAATACTTGTATTGGAAGCAAGTACATAAGTGAATTTAGAATTCATGCACCTCTCGTGATGTTTTAAATAGGATCTTGGTTAAGGGAAATAATCATTTCTTTCAAAATAGCGTGTGTAGGCCAAGGTTTAAATGAATAGAACCATACTGAAAAATTCAATGCCATAGCCGGGTTTTGAACCACGATCACCTGGTTTCCGTGTGGTTGCTCTAAACCATTGAGCTACTATAGCCAACATGCCAACATGACATTAAATTCTCCAGCTGACTGATATGTTTCCGGGAAACCACTAGGGGTCATATGCTATGAGACACACACCTTTTGTGGCGACTTACTATGCTGTAAGTACTTAAGTCCCAGGCTTCATAGGTAAACCACTATGTCTTTTAGATAAATTAATAATAATAATAATAATAATAATAATAATAATAATAATAATAATAATAATAATAATAATAATAATAATAATAATAATAATAATAATAATAATAATAATAATAATAATAATAATAATAATAATAATAATAATAATAATAATAATAATAATAATAATAATAATAATAATAATAATAATAATAATAATAATAATAATAATAATAATAATAATAATAATAATAATAATAATAATAATAATAATAATAATAATAATAATAATAATAATAATAATAATAATAATAATAATAATAATAATAATAATAATAATAATAATAATAATAATAATAATAATAATAATAATAATAATAATAATAATAATAATAATAATAATAATAATAATAATAATAATAATAATAATAATAATAATAATAATAATAATAATAATAATAATAATAATAATAATAATAATAATAATAATAATAATAATAATAATAATAATAATAATAATAATAATAATAATAATAATAATAATAATAATAATAATAATAATAATAATAATAATAATAATAATAATAATAATAATAATAATAATAATAATAATAATAATAATAATAATAATAATAATAATAATAATAATAATAATAATAATAATAATAATAATAATAATAATAATAATAATAATAATAATAATAATAATAATAATAATAATAATAATAATAATAATAATAATAATAATAATAATAATAATAATAATAATAATAATAATAATAATAATAATAATAATAATAATAATAATAATAATAATAATAATAATAATAATAATAATAATAATAATTTTATATCATTTGAATTTTTCAGTCTGGCCCTACTCATCCAATCCTTAGCCTACACAGGGCTAATGTCGAAAAAATGATTATATCCATTAATTTATTTAAAACATAGTGGTTTAACTATGAAGCCTGGGACTTACGTACTTACAGCATAGCAAGTCGCTACAAAGGTGTTTTTCTTATAGCGTATTATGAGAACCCCTAGTGGTCTACCGGAAAACATACGAGTCAGTTGGATAATTTAATGTCATGTTGGCATGTTGGCCACAGCAGCTCAGTGGTTTAGAGCAACCACACGCAGAGCTGGAGATCCGTAGTTCAAATCCCGGCTATGACAATAAATTTTTCAGCCTGTCTCTACTCACCCATTTTCTTGGTTGCTGGATTTAATATTGAAGGTATAACGCCTTTAATATCTCTTACAAAAGAAAACATTGCTGAGGAACTTGTGGGGATGTGAGATCTTATGCCTTATCTAGAACAAATCACTTATTTTTCAACTCTTTTTACCGTGTGACATTTCACTCATCCTAATTGCGAAAGAAAGAGCTTTCTAGTAACAACTGTGAAATGTTAGAAATCTATTGTTTTACTTCTTTGCTACCTTTGACATCTTAGGCGGTTGTGCCTTTGGACATTTTGACATTCTTTCATTTATTAGTTTGTTACACTGTGATGCATTCTTTGCTGTTTTTAAATTCACACACACCTTCATGTTTTCGTTCATACTTACTGAGGATAATGAATTGTACAGGGACATTTTTAGAATACTTTTGCTTTGTCAGAAAGGGAATTCATAGGAAGGGTACTTGAATGAAAATAATGTATTAGTTTTATATTTAGCTGTGTTGTATCGAATGCAATATTGTACACGTATTAATTTATTATTCACACATGTTATACAATAAATACCGTGTATATATTACGGAGAAACAGAAGACGAATGAGCAGACCATTCACAGAAAGAGGTACCACAGACTAAGACTAAAAGGTAGCCCCATGCTAGGCCATGCGGCCTCTATCGGGGCGACGGGTGGTTACAGCTCCCATCTATATAGACCTTCGGCATACAAGCCCTGTGAGGTGGCCAGCCCCACGAGGCAGCCGCCTTCATGTCCCGGATACTCATTCCTGTTAGAGGCTGAATGAACTCCAGGGTCGAGAATCGAACCCGCGACCTCCTGGCTCGTAGTCTAGTGCCGTAATCACTAGACTACCGAGAGACTTAGACTAGTCCTAGATTTAAAAACGAGCAGACGTTTCATTACAAACAATTGCAATATTTTGCTCAACCACTTTCACAGTAAGCCATTGGACAGTAACTTGTATCAGCATCCATTTCTGTTCTGAAAAGGGAGTTCAATCCATTTTTGGTATAGTGCACACGTCCCCTGCAAATTCTGAACCAAAATTTGCGCTTTTTTAAAACAGTTTATGTCCTCCAACGTTGAATCATGTCGAACGGTGAATGAAATGGGTGAAATGGTGCTCAAATGAGTCCGCGATCCATGGAGCTTAAAGTCACCTGACATTCTTATATCAGGTTAAGGGAAAACCCTGGAAAAAGCTTATCTAAGTAACTCTCCGTGACCGAGATTCGAACTCGGGACCTCTTGAACGTGAGGCAGACACAACATTTGCAGTAATAAAACCTATCATACGTCCCTCAAGTAAGGTAGATACTACTTGAACAAATATGTTCTACAAACTGCGCTATATTATATATTCATGCCGAAACACAGAAGTTACCTAAATTTAATGGTAGAGGGGGATAAAAGTTGGATTCTTTTTTACTCTATTTGTAAAAATCGTTATGAAACGTTAAATAATTCTATCTCAACGATTCATCTACAGCTTTAAGCTTTGTTTGAATAATTCTACCATAATAAGCAAAATGCTTTATCTCAAATTTATAGATTTGTCTAACTTCTAGACTGCAAATAATGTAATTAACTAATTAGTGGAAAAACTAAACCAGTGCACTACATTTCCAGACATCGTGTCTCTGTTAGAAGTTTCTTGGCAAAACATCGCATTACCCAAGATTGTCAGCCACCCTACAACCCAGATATAGCTCTGGAGTTTTTCCGGGAGGGTAAATCAGATAGAGGAGAAGGAATTAAGCAGGACGGGAGGAGGAAGCCCTGAAAGTGGACTCAGAAAAACGGAAGGGATGCTGAGATAAGTGCGTGTGTCCCAAGGGAAGTACCGCTAAGGGGACTCGAGCACATTTTAGTAACGCACTTTTAAAAAATCTTAAATACTGGTTTCTGCTTAAATATACCTTGCATATATTTACTTTTACGTATTTATATATATATATATATATATATATATATATATATATATATATATATATATGTGTGTGTGTGTGTGTGTGTGAATAGCAAAGGAAACTTTAAGCGTATTCTCAGCGAAATCTATAAATCTTGTAGCTTTTATTTAAGCGTGTTGAAATTTTTTTTGAAATTATAAGGGAGTGTTAAGTTTCATGCAGACAGCTTTAATATTTTTCAACAGAAATATTTTAGTTTTACTATGGTAGTTAATCAGACGTCCCTTAGGATATATTAAACGTAATTTTTAGAAAATAAAAGCACTTCCATATTACTTAATTAGAAATGAGCAAAACTGCCAAATAGAACTGGACACTTTCTTCTACTTTTCAGAAAAAGAGAAAAATACACGTTTTAATCAATTAAATACAGCCTGTTAATAATTTAGCCTCAGTACTGGAATTACTTTGAGTCATCTCTGGATTTGAAACATACCACCACATCATACAGGTAGAAAAGATAAATGTCTTCCCTAAAATCTGGGATCAAACCCGGGATCTCTGGATTTTAAAGATAGTACACAAAGCACCAGATCATGGAGGTAGAATAGAAAAATTTCCTCCCTTAAATCGGGAATTAGATCCGGGATCTCTGGATTTGAAAGCTAATATGCTGACCATCAGACCAAAGAATGCCTTATAAGTTTTTGCAATAGGATTGTTAACTTAGTTTGAAGCTTATTATTAACTATTATTCATAATAATAATAATAATAATTTAGTACTATATGAGCTTTCCCTGCGAAATGCAAGTCGGTTGGTGCCCGCCCACGTGGGTGCAGATTTTTCGGTCTCTGTAGATGACTTGGTGTGCCTTTTAAGCATCCTGATGCTTTTCAGAGGTTACGATAGGTAGATATCTGGAAGGCATCGTTTCGGTTGGGAGAAGCATGATCTGAGCACATTATCTCTTAGCATTAGCTGGATGAACGTCCACCTTATAATCGAATAATTCTGTTGTGTTACTTAAATGACCTTTTATACCCATTTTTCAACAAAAATTTCTTAATATAACTTTGAATCGAACTAGTACTCAATGCTCCATTTATTGCTAGTGTTTACTTAGAACGTGTTTTCTTAGGACCTTCCTAAAATCCTCGGCTAATGTCAAATACTGAATGTTTATTTGGTGAACTCCTTGGAGGCGATAGCGGCATCTCTGTTGGTACTTTGATCAACTTGAAGTTTTAGGTTCTCTTCAAAGGTGGTGCCAAAATTGAACAGTTGTCCATATTTCTTTATGAATATCTTTTCCCACGAGGTTAACGCATAAGCACCCTGAATACCTTTTAATAAATAGATTTATTATTCTATATCGTAAAATACTCTTTAAGCCTAATGTTCAAAGTCCTTTTGGTTTTGCCGATGTAAAAGTAGTTACATTACAACATTAGGCTTAAAGAGCATTTTAGGAACACCAGGAACAAAGAAACAGACAAATTGGTAGTAGCGTGCCATTTTTGGAATAATAATCACGTTATAGAATGAAATCCGCTTATTAAATAGCGTTCAGGTTCGAACTGCATTAACTACACGAGAAAATATATTAACAAACAGTTAAGAAGGAAAACTGTTCAATTTTGACAGCACCTTTGAAGGGAACCCAAACTTCAAGTTCATCAAGGTACCAACAGGCTCTATCGTCACCAAAGCAAAATTCAAAAGTTGACATTAGCTGAGGATGTTAGGAATGTTCTAACGAAACATATTCTAGGTAAAACTAGCAATATATAGAACATTGTAGTTCGACACAAAATTATATTAATTTTGTGCTTCATTGTATCATAGCCCTTACTCAGAAACATTTCTAGCCTTGAGCAAAAGTCGAATATTTTAAGATATAATCATTAGGTGGGGGCTTTGAAATGCTGTTCTCTTTGCATGACCAAGTAAGAGAGGGAAAGAGAACGAATAACGACTTCTCATTTAAGAAATGTACGAGTGTTTTAAAATGCAAACGAAAAAATGTACAAATACAAATAATACATGAAATTTCTGCCGCTAAGATTTACTCGCTGACTCAGGTACCCTGGCCAATAACCTTTGGTTTTCCTGTGCAGCTTGATGCCATTTCTTCTTGACCTTCGCTTGTTTTGCCCTAGTCCACTTTTCTCTTTACCTATATAAGAGTTTTCCCATATTTTTCTCCTGCAATTTAACTCATTTCATTCTACCAGGTAATTAACAGTGCTCTCTTCCTCTCCACAAAATTCACATATCCCTACCTAGGTACCACATATAACTACGTACATGCAAAAAAAATGTAATTGTCCCAAAAATGTAATTGTCATAAATTGTCTGCTGTACCCAGATCTACAGTCTTTGCAAAGATATACTTGTTTCTATCTTTTACGCTTTAGCAGTTACACAAAACCTATTAACCAGGAACAAAAGTTCACAGGGCATTCCCAGAAAGTTTAAGTTATCATTAAAAAATCTTAAACGTACGGTATTTTAATTAAAAGCGTTAGAGCCAGTTTTATTCCATGTGAAGACTAATTTGGGGAAGAAGTGTAGCCTAAGAATCTTTGATTTGCATCTTTGAAGGTTACTGAGCTTAAATACAAAGTTTGGTAAGCAAACGCTATGATTTTAGTTATACTATTCACAGACACAAACGCACGCACATACGCACATGTGGTAAGCGCGGGTGTTTTGGATTTTTGGGCGGCTCGGGTTAGTTTTTCAAAATCTGCTCCCTAGGGACCGTAGTATGCTGTGTTGGAGTGACCTCTGTGGGCGAAGAAGTTAACTATCTGAGACAGTAAAGTGTGTAATACGATTGTGTTTCTTCAGTCTAAGTGAAAAATCGAGTCTTTCTCCCGAAAAGGAGGTATGTAATTACTCCATTACTGGTATTTTGATCGTCAAACTTTGTTAAAACTGTATAAAATAATAGCGATCCCAACCCTGCTTTATGGGTGTGAAAACTGGGTCTTTGACTATCTCACAACAGAAGAAAGTGGAGGCTGCTGAGATGAAATTTCTGAGACAGGTGGCAGGCTATAGACTCATAGACAAGAAAAGAAACAAGGATATTAGAAGAGAATTGTAAATTCAGAGTCTAAATGAAACAATCTTTGCATACAGGCAAAAATGGCAAGATCATGTGCAGAGAATGACCGAAGACCGTACACCACAAATCGTATACAAGTATAAACCTGTAGGTAGAAGAAATGTTGGCAGGCCACAAATGAGATGGTCCGATCAATTTCTTTGAAGTCGGAACGGGCCACAAGGCTTATACCGTGATGATGATTATGACTGGCATTTTGTCATTTTTTTAATTTTGGTTAAAATAGATTTATAAAGAATGTGCATTCAAATAGTTCCAGATAATTTGCACAGACTTACATATATACGTAATGCTCATTGTTGTTATGATAGTTAATTAGAGCTGCCAAAGGGCAAAAATAAATACCACTTGAGGTGGGATTTGGTGGGTGCAATCCTAATTCAGGAAAAAGGCGTTGAGGTCAGGATCCTTTTGATGTAGGATGCAATCGGGGAAAGACCGATTATGCTCCGGACTAGCGAGTTGTTCTCTGTTGCAGGTAAGCGTGAGCATAAGTATACTTTGTCTCAGGGTCCAGCGTTTAAGTTGAAATGCACCATGCTTCCTTGTTGATTTCTCTCACCAGTTTATTGATAAAACATTTATATTGTGAGCTCGATCCCTAAACTACTTGCTCGCCCTGACGTCGGTATCACTATTTTATTCAAGTTGCCCACGTTTCACTTTCCCGCACCAATTTTTTTTTTTAGGTTTACTCTGCACTGCCCCATCACTTTACACATTCATACGCCGAAACGCCTCAAGATGAAGTGTCGTGGCTTTCCTGGTCTGTTCGCGGACTTATCTATCCTCACCTATTTTCTATTTCATAAATGTTCTGCCCGTATCACGTGATGTATTGCAATTTCGATTGGAGGTTTGTTTTCTTTATATAATCTGATTGGTCTTTCACGCCCTCCTATATCTAGGCAGCAGTTTAGTTGTTATCCCACCGGGGTTTGACCCTTAAAGTCATGGGGAGACATATTCTGACTTTTTCTCACATTTCCCGACCGTCTCACATTCCTAAGGGGAACTTTGCCCTCTTGTCTGCCCTTCACACGCGTTTAGCGTTTCTTTGCTTACATGACATATTCCTTAATTTATATAGTTTTATTTTCCCTCATTTGCTTATAGCATCGGAAACCTAAGGTTTCCGCATCACACTACAGCAATAGTCGAAGCGGATTGAGTTAACGAGAAGGATTCAAATCTTTACTTTTTTATTTACTTTCTTCAACTTTAAGAACGGAAAATGAACGAAATGGGTGAAATGATGCTCAAATGAGTCCCGAAAAATGGAGAATGGTGCCATGAAATCTGTGCGGGTGCTGTGGCAAAGAAACAGTTCATATGTAGATATTGTGTGTGAGATGCATAAAGATATGACTGAGCTAGGAAGTTCGTACCGCTCGCCGTTCTCTATGCAGGTTGCGACCGACCCTCTCCCGGCATCCAGACAAGTCATAGATAAGAAATGCACTGCGGAGAGGCATTGAAACCGGTCGCGCGGAAAAAAGTTACTTATGAGAAATTTACTGTGTACAACATAAAACAAATTATATAGTACATACGGGCTTGTCTCTGAGTGAGCTCTTTATTTAAATAGGTATATTGTGGCAGCACCCAACCAATTATAACGTGGATTATAACATTTCCTGATCGAATGTAAAATAATATCCCAATAATAAAATTAATTTCTTAAATATCTGAAGACTCTTATCTGAAGAATTTTACTACATATTTACTTATCTGTATTACTAAAACAATAATGCATCTTTCAAGTCTTTCAAACGAAAAACTCATTCTATGTCCCGTAAAACAAGATTTAGTTGATTGATAATCTGTTGCAAATTCGTTAATGATTTCAGCTAAATTATTTTCTCAATCTCGCTTCTCTTTTCTCCATGTTTGCTTAAATATTCTACCGAAATTTAAATGTAAATAATAAAGTAAATAAGGACATGAATAAGCAGCTACACTTCTAGAAAACATATAATGGTTGTACAGCAAATTTAGTTGCTCATATTTGAAACACAACAAAGATGTTATTCGAATGTATTTCTTCCTACCAACGTGTTCTGTGTCACGCAGTTACACGTGTTTTGCAGTAATGAGTTGCATTCTATGATGAATCTTGCCCTTGCTAGTAGCGCTGCGTTGTATAGCGGCCACGCATGGCTATACACTGCTCAAGGAAATCGGTGCGAACGTCCTAGCTCTGGAAATTATGTGCCGAAATTGAAAGTTTCAGCGTTTTTCTTTCCATTCCAATCCTTCCGCTATACCAATGATATTCATCCTCCAAATGTTAGCAATTAAGATTAGTTTCCGGTCGGAATAAAAATGAGAACGGAAGTATACAGAAAATTGTTAATCAAAAAACTTTATATTTAACGTGATCTAGAATGTCTAGACTTCACTATAAGGTAGGAGCTTTCCTATTTAGGTGACGAATAGGGCTTTGTGAAAGATTTTCAATTTGTTCATCCGATTCAGTTTACACAGTTTACAAAGTTTAGTAATAAATATAGTTTAAGGAAAAAGGTTAATCAATCTCAGCCGGTATTCGAACCCAAGGCTCGTGTACAGGAGGCAGGCAATATGTCGAGTGAGCTATGGGAGCAGGCCAAAGGTTGCAAGGTCGTAAACTCAACTTTGACCATACAATTTAATGCATACTTCTGACTTATATGAAACTAAAACGGAATACGTTTCGTTTTCGATGTGATATGCACTTTGAAAGAATAAAGGATGTTAACCCCGCTGGCCTTTGCAAAGGAAAACAAAAGCCCTTAAGTTGACTAGGGCTGCATCTTTACGCGCTTGAGAACCCCCGGTCCCAAGTGAAATTACTGGTGTCTTCTTCAGTGCATTACTAAAAAGAAAAACTCGAGTGTGGTCCTCAGTATATCATACATAAAAAGGATAAGGGGGCGGAGCACCCTAGAGTCTCACATATTTATGAAGCTTCCGCTACGTCCAGGGATGCCATCCTGACAGTAGAGGGGAGAATTTCCCTCCCTCGATGAAACTCTATATCATGATTTCCCTCTCCGTATTGCGAACTACTTATGTATACCTACCCTCCCACCCCACCGACTCTATAAATTCACAAAAACTTTGCCATGACATTTCGCCGGTTCTCGAGATTACATTCTGCAAGTGATGCTGCTGCTCCTGTTTCAATACAATAATCATCTCTTCTTCCAGCCTTAATCACCAACAGGAGAAAAAAGAACCAGGACTGCTCAAATGAAAAGCACAACTCTTCCAGGCGTGTAAGTCTGTTAGCTGCGTTCGACTTTTCCACTAACTGTAGAGAATTTAATGAGGAAACCAGTGCAATTAGTTATTTTGAAATAGTTGTAACTGCAGTATTAGGCAGCGATTAGGAGGCGGCGAATTAATCGAAATCAGATAATTAAAGAAAGAAGATAAATTAATAAAATGCTTTGCTAAACAAATATAAAAATCTTGTTATAATAACATGAAATTAGAATGGATAGACTAATGATTAAAATAGCGGTTGACTTTAAGAATAAAAAGGGAAGAATATAATTTAATATAACATATATACTAGCATCCAGGCAAGAAAGAGAAAATATTTTTGTAAAAATCTGTACAAGTCGAAGAGACAGGAAGGAAGCACCGTTACCTTCTCTGTGCTAGGAAAAGTTCAATGTCTGAGAACTATAGAATACTTCCAGCCAGGAATGTTTTGGGACAAAGGGCTTTCAAAATGCAGTTGAGCATGAACGCTAAAGAGATTTACTTCGCTGATTTGATAACGATGTATACCGTTACAAACAACTCAGAGTAGGCGTTCCCCAATTCAGGGCGGGCTGAGCGTCAATGAGTTTTGCAAACCAATGCGAAAATTCGAAATAAATGAGAAACCAATAATAATGTAACAGTTGAGAAGGGTGAGCTAGTTTGGTCATGTGATAAAGTTAGAGAGGGGTCAGAATAAGGTTCGAACTGAATCGTGAAGTAAGAAAAACTTACTTAAAAGGTGATACTACGATAGGAAGGACGTGTTCATGTGCGTTAAGAAGAGAAGCGAAGATTGATAAGTCTGAAATGTAGGGAAGTTAAGAATAGCGCAACCAGCCTAAGTGGAAGCAGCATTAGAAGTTTATTAGACCAAAGTAGTCGCCGTATAAAGAAGAAGTAGAAACCGCGGAAGTAACTTTAAACAAGTAATCCAGGGTTTCAAGTAAAATTGAATTTATGTTAGGAATTTTACTAACAGGTGGTCACCGATCCAAGTCGATAAACAAACTTAGTAGGAATTAAACCAAATAATTCTGCAACAAACAAAGTGTTATTAATACGATTGAGTAATCAACAACCACCAAAAGCCATTTCCTACAACCATACACCTGAGGATAAGAGAACTCATGGCTGCATCCAATCAATTTAACACTGGTATGCGGGTTTGCCACATGTTATCAACAACTTCCACCTCGCAATGATTTAACAAATTAAGCTTAGAATTATCAAACCATTTTACTCCAAAATTAAACTACTAAATTTATACAGCCATAAAGAAGGAAACCACATGATCAACCTTTTTACTTTTTGTACTATTAGACATTTTTATAATCCACCCAACAATTTGATATCAAGATTTCACTTGTAATATAGGTACATTTTTTTAGGCTTTCAAAACCCCGAAAAGGCAATTTTATAAAAAGTTCCGTTTGTACCCATATCTATCTCTCCGAAAAACGAAACTTCTGTTAAATATACACACAAACAGATAATAATCTCTGGTATTTTTCTAGAACACTCTTTTAAACTCAGGGACTTATTAGGCGTGTTCTCAGTGAAATATCGTTATAAAATTTCATTAAAATACAATACTTACTCTATTTAGTAGGGGTGAAAAGAGCACAATGCAAAAATAAAAAGTGTAGCAAGTACCAAATATATACTTTATCTTAGACATCTTTTAGAAATGCAAATCAAATATTTTAAGAAAACTCCAAAAAATGAAACGTACATTAACATGGATTACAATTCGTAATCTTTTTCTTTGAAAAAATAGTCCTGCCATTTAATTAAAAAGTGAAAATATACTTGTGTATTGAAAAACTTCTTAAGTACAGAGGTTTGTATCTAGCAAAACAATATCATAAACCAAATTATAAATTAAAATTTATGAATTTACGTCACTTGTTTGAGATAACGAACAAAATCTATATATTGAATTATAGTAAAATTTGTTTGTGTCCCTTTTTGCTTATTTAATTTCATATTGAAACCTAAACAAACTGATTTAACTTATTTCAGCAGAATTGTACACGTGGTAAATGTACAGCGGATACAATTTTGCGTCATTAAGTATTTCCAAAAGATTTTAGGTTGAACGTTTGAATTTCATAACACTTAAATATTTGCTTTAAAATATTAACTGGTCGTTGGATTTCTTGGCTTGAATGTAGCCATTAACTGTCGTTCGAAACTTAAAGTATTTTCTTGTCTCCAAACTTCATTTTATATAATTTAAAAATCGTTTTAGATGAATATATGTAATGATTAATTCCAAGCATACAAATAGGCTTTATGTGAATCATTTTGTGAAATGGACTGGAAAATAGCGAAACAATTTTGCAATCAAGTTTTACATTATCTGAACGAAGACGAAAAAAGCTTCAAAATTAACTAAATTTGGCTTTTCTACCACTTGCATATTCTTACTTTACAGAAGAAGTATTTTATTAGAGCAAAAAACTTCATAGTTTATTTCAGTGGAAATGCATATTTTGAACACCATAAATTACAAACGAACGAACACTTTGAGAAAGACGGTTCGTCCAAACAGCATAACAAAAACACGTAACGGTACCAAACTTGGTCTGGCACATATTTTAGTTCATTAACTTCCAGGAATATGAAGCGAACATTTTCTGGAAATTCCATCATATCTAATACCCTTTTCTTGTAATGTTACGTCCTCCAACAATAAGTCATATCGGAATGTGAATGAAATTTGTGATATGATGCTCAAATGTGTCCAGGGTCCATGGAGCTTAGAGCCACCTGACATTCGTCTGTGAGGATAAGGGAATATCCCGGAAGAAACCTTATCCAGGTAGCTCACCCTGACCGAGATTCGAATTCGGGAGCTCTTGAACGTTAGGCAGACATGCTGCCATCTACGCTACCAAGGCGGGATATCTAATACCCTTTTAAATATAAAATTGTTTTTTATTTTACCAAAACTGGATTTAATGAATTTAATTAAACTAACTTAAGATGTGTGTGATGTATGAAATGCATCTCTACTTTTAATTTTCTGGGAAAAGCTTGTTAAATCGTCTTCATTGAGATACATTTTTTTGTAGCTGGCAAACAATAAAAGATTAACAAAAGCTAATTAACTTTTCAGTTTTCCAGATATTAGTTGTTTCTTCGATTTTATATGGATATTACATTTTTGATACGTATGTAAGAAGTTCTTCAATAGCTATTTGCGATATCAGGTAAAAGGTATAGAGAAACCACTTTTAAAATAAAAAAGGAAATGCATATAAATCCACGATGTAACTGCCCGAACCGGGCACAGGCCAGCCAACCTGACTGGTTCAGCGATTATCCAATTGATACAGAAAGATGAATGTTGGCTGAATGTTGGCTTTCATAGACCAGGACCCATTTTTTAAGCATTTCATCATACCTTAATAATCTATATCATCTAACAACCTTTTGGAAATATATAATAAAACTATTTCTACAAAATATTTCTGCAAATATATAGGAGAAAATCTGATGTGCTGCAATCACATGACGTTCTTTAACCCTATCGTTAATTGAGATAGATCTTACCAGAAATAGTTACATAACATATTTCTTTATACATGCAGAGCTAATAGAGATAATCAAATGTTTCAGAACTGGGTACTCTACTAGCTTTAAAATTACACATTCTTTTCATGCAGTCACGAGACAGATCTGAAAATCGATATGATTTTAAAAAGTCAAGAATGTATTGAATAATGTATTGAACCATCCCGCAAATTACCTATCTATACCGGGTTGGGATGACTACTGGAAATTGGGAAGTATGCTCTAGCCAAAATAATTCTCCATCTTTTCTACAATCTGGAAGTATGAATGAGAGGGTAAATGTATGTGTTATGTAATGAACGAAAACTCAAAAGACCTAAAGGCAATAAGTATGCTCTAACCCAGATAATTCTCCATCTTTTCTACAATCTGGAAGTATGAATGAGAGGGTAAATGTATGTGTTATATAACGAACGAAAACCCAAAAGACCTAAAGGCAAGAAGTATGCTCTAACCATCTCATACTCTCTCCATCCTTTCTACAATCTGGAAGTATGAACGAGAGAGTAAATGTTTGTGTTATATAATCTATGAAAACTGAAAAGACCTAAATGCAATACTGCAAAGGAAAAGTCACCGACCTGACAGAATATGGGGTATATATGGAACATTTAAAATAATTAAAAGCATTAATAACAGATCCTGGAAATGCATGTCTGTTACGTAAAAAATGAAGCTAGCTGCAGTGAAGCAACAATTACTACAAAAATATAACTAGTGTAACAGTAACTTCACTTATCTTAAAAGAAAATGATGTAAATCTTTCTTATAAATTGCTGAGATCGATTTCTTGTTTACATCTTAAGTCACAAACACTTGACTCATTTTGAAAAGGCATTGTTTGGCCCCTTAATAATGGCATGAGCGCGACTAACAATCACAATGGACAAAATAGTCACAAAAGGAATTTTGGTGTGAATGAAGACAGGCTTTTGAAGGTGAAAGTCGAATGCAGCTGAAGTGAGAAACACAACTGGTCCATGAAGAAAGACACAACTGGTTGGGTCTTCAGTGAAGGCAGACCAGACCCGAGGAGAAAAGGTATCTATCGGTTCCTACGTAAATAAACAAGTGTTATCGCGTAATATGCATTCGACATACGGTAACTCCGAAGAGTGATATATTGGTAGTCGTTGATCGGCAACTTCAAGATTGATGTTATGATAAAAAGAAGCAGTCATTAAATCAGTTTGAAACTTGCATTTCAGTGTCATTAAAACCATCCTTACTGCCATACATACCCACGCATACCCTTTGACGGAACTCTTTGTTCTGTCCTAAGGATAGGACACACTGCTTCAAAATTTAGTGATATATTGGTAAACCCTTGGTCGGCAACGTGCATCACGCTTAATGTTTATCATGTAAATTATATAAAATTCCTTCAGAAAGGAAAGTGTTTGCAATGGGAAAATTCAAAATGTACACTGAGTCTTGCAAATATATTTAATATGGTGTACTTAAACAAAATCGTTACAGATAACTTAGGCTTTCAATCCAGTAAGATGTAGATGTTTCCGAGCTTACTTCAGTTTTTCCTACTAGACCACGGCCAGTAAGCGCGGAAACCTCTACATTTACTGAAAATCGTTATCATTTTTTGGAAAGCGAAAAATTTCCAAAAGTCTATGAAGCCAATTAGGAGAGATTCTGTTTAAACTCTTGCTGTCACATCTTTGGAAGGTAGTGAACTTTAGCACCAACCATGATATTAAATCAAGTTTTTGTCATGCAACTCACATACACACATATGAACTTTTTCTAAAAATTCTTTTTATATATAAATGGAGTTTAAAAATATATTTTTCCGCTGAAATCTTGGTATCAAAAGCTGGGTGAAATGCAATACTTCTTCTACTTACAAGTAACATAGAGAAAGCAAAAGATAAAAGCTTTTTTCAGAGTGGTTTGTAGAAGAATATAAAATAACTAAGTGGAAATGATAATAACGATGTTTAGAACTACAAATAAATGTAAATAAAGCGCTCAAAATGCTTTCTAAACTTGTGGCGTTGTGCGAGTTTCGATTCAATTCGTACTTACTTGAAATATGCACACAATTTTCGCTGATTAAGTGATAAAGAAGTGTGTATTCTCTTGGAAACAGGTCGGTGGTGTATTTTAACCCTCAGATTTGATGTTAACGCCACTAATCGAATAACAACAATAGTGATGCTGGACTTTATGCTGTTTGGTGCGTCTCGAAAGCAATTTCTGGACCAAACATACCGACATGTTTTATGTATGACAAGTAGACCGCCTCCTTGCTCCCATTTACACTTCCTTGCCAACATGCACAGCATGCCGGGAATTCGTAATGTGACGAGCGACGTGCACACAACCCTCCTTTCTTCCTGGAATCTCGCATTCCCTTGAGGAGGACCAGGTTCGAGAACCCACACTTTACTGCCTCTTCGTGATCCGTGTTGACTACGTGCTCGATCGCCAGTAGTTTGAATGTGAGATGGACTGGCTCCCTGGGGACGCTGTAACACCAGAATCCTTCCATTTACTGGAAAAGCATACCTCCATATAGCCACAAGGGTGGTGAAAAACTGTGATGTTCACACGAAAATGATAGCTGCATGTTTGGAAGTAAATTACTATTTGTAGTTCTCCTTAACACAGGTTTAACTAAAATGATGAATATGTAGACCCTCTTGTTACAACTTAACGGCAGCTCCAGAATTAATCTATGAGGGGGGACCCAAGAGAAAGCGAATTGTTGTCATAAAAACTTTATTGGTGAAGCTTTTTACAAAATTACTTCAGTCACCTTCAAAATATTCTCCATTACATGCTATGCACTTGTCAAGTCTCTTTTCCCACTGTTGGAAGCATGTTTGGAACTCTTCAAGTTTGATATTGTCCAGTGCCCTTTGCGAAGCTGTTTTTACCGCCTCCACATAGTCATAACGCTCCCCTTTAAGCGGTTTTTTCATTCGTATAAATAGCAAAAAGTAACACGGGGCTAGGTCCGGCAAATACGGAGCGTGGGGAACGACAGACCACCTCTGAGATGCCAAATAGTGGGTCACTTGTAACGCCGTGTGTACTGGAGCGTTGTCGTGATACAGAAACCAGTCACCTGATCGCCAAAGTTCCGGGCATTTCCTCCTCACATCCTCTCGCAGATGCCTTAAAACATCCAAGTAAAAGTGCTGGTTAACAGTCTGGTCAAGGGGTACGAATTCCCGATTCACAATTCCAAACATCAGAAAAGGCAATGATTATCGTCTTCACATTTGACCTCACTTGTCTTGCTTTTTTGGTCTGGGAGAGTTGGGAATCCTCCACTGGCCTAACACTTGCTTGGTTTCTGAGTCATACCCGTAACACCAACTCTCATCCCCTGTAATGACTTTGTTCAAGAAGTTTGGATCACGTGCAATCTCTGTTTTCAAGCCCTGACACACATTCATGAGGATGGTTTTGTGCTCCTGTGTAAGAAGGCGCGGAAGAAATTTAGCAGCAACACGTCTCATGTGCAAATCCTCCCTCAATATCCACTGGCACGAGCTCCAAGTGATTCCTCTCGCTGTTGAGATTTGGTTGATCGCTTGGCCACGATCCTTGTTGATCTTTTGGCGAAACTTTTCAATGATCTCCTCGTTTCGCGATGCTAAAGGAGGTCCAGAACGAGCTTGGTCTCGTTTAAAGCGCCCAAACCACTCAAAAACCTGTGTGCGGCACATAGCGTCCTCCTGGAAAGCTTCCTGAAACATTTGGCGTGTCTTCGTTGCAACAAAATTTCACACACACTCTTTGTTCTTTTAAAGTTGCCATAACGACTTCGCAGAGGTAACCCGCCAACAGTCAGAAAAATACAATATCACACTTGCCCGTTCAGCTCTACACTGACGCCGTCTGCACAGCTGTTTCATGAAGGTCTCTACTAACACCATTTATCGGGAGAACCCTGCACTCCGTCTACGAGTGGCAGTGCCCTCGGAGTCCGGTTTCTTTTAGGCCCCCCCCCCTCGAATATATGCAGGCTCTCCAGTCTTAAAAGAGTTGTATATTTGTTATCTATGTACGGGGTGAGTCAAATGAAAACCTTAAATTTCTAATAACAACTCGAAAGTTCGCTCCGTTATCTTGTAAGTTGGTAAGCGTGATACAAAGAGCGTGCAGAATGGACTGTAAGTGGCAGCATAGTTTAGATGCACACATACCGTCGCAGTATCAGTATAAAAATGGCCGCCCCACTCGTGACTTGCACCAGGGAAGAACACTATCCGTTATTCGATTTTTGAGTAGTGAAGGTGTGAAACCTATTGACATTCATCGACGAATGAAGGTTCAATACGGTGATGCATGTTTGTCACAGAAGCAAGTATGTGAATGGAGTAGGAAGTTCCCAAATGGTGTGACCTCGTTGGAAGATGCTCGACGTCCAGGTCAGGCACAACGAATTGTAACTCCACAGAAAACTGCAGCAGTTGAAGCCATAGTGAAGGGAAGCCGCCGAGTGACACTGAATGACATTGCAGCATGTTTACAGATTAGTCATGGGTCAGCACAACACATTGTGTATGATGTGCTCCAGTTTCACAAAGTGTCTGCAAGATGGGTGCCACGGCAGCTGACTCCTGAAATGAGAGAACGATGTGTTGATGCTTCGGCACTCTGAATGGGAAGGTGATGGCTTCCTTGCAAGAATCGTTACTGGTTTCACTTCCACTAACCGGAAACGAAGAGAGCGAGCAAGGAATGGCGCCATCCCTCATCACCAAAACCAAAGGAGTCTCGAACAGAGCCATCAGCAGGGAAGGCTATGTTGGGTCTCTTTTGGGAAGAAAAAGGCGTCATTTGGAGCATTACATACCTAAAGGGACCACTGTTACCAGTGCACCATACACAAATCTTCTAAAAAAATCATCTGCAGCCTGCAATCAAATTAAAGCGATGTGCATTGCTGTCGGCAGGTGTCCTTTGGCTACATGACAATGCAAGGCCCCACACTGCCGTAAAACAGTTGCAACAATCACAGACCTACACTTTCAGTGTCTTCCTCACCCACTATACTCACCAGACCTTGACCCAAGTTATTTCCATATGTTTGCTCCACTCAAAGACGCAATGGGAGGAAAGAAGTTCCGTTCCGATGAAGAGGTACGCCACGCTGTGCATGAGTGGTTGCGCGAACTACCAAAAAAATTGTTTTCTAAAGGCATTAATGTACTTTTAAGCGCTGGAGAACTGGCATTGAGCGTGGGGGAGATTATGTTGAAAAGTAATACAGCTTTGTATCACTTCTACACAATACATAATATTTAAACAAATGTTTAACCTTTTCATTTGACTCACCCTCGTAGTGTAGTGTTTAACGCCCGCTTTTACTATATACGGCACCGCAGGTGATGACACGGATGATACATGAGATGAAAATGGAGCACCGGCGGAATGAGATGGCGGGGGAAACCGGAGGTCCCGGAGAAAACCCACCCCAGCGCCGTGTTGTCCGCCACAAATCTCACTTTGCGGTCGCCTGGGTACGAAACCCGGGCCGCCTTGTTGAGAGCCAAGCGGTCTAACCACTGAGCCACGGCGCGGCCGACTCACCCTCGTATAACTACATTAGTACGCATCGTTTACACTAATGTTTTAGAGACAGAAACTTCATATGTCTGCCTTTGTGGTTTTCTGGTGGTTAGCATGTCAACGCACAAAAACTTTTACTAATTAGAAGAACAGTTGAAAGAGCAGGAGGGACAGGTTAAATCGTTTATTATCCTCTTTCAGCAATAATTGCTCATGCAGGTCCAGTGTTCCCTTTTTGATTCATGGCTGTAAAGTGAGGATTTCTTTTTAGCCAGGAATATTCCCCATTCTCCTAGAATTAGGAGATGCCTTCGAATGTGCGTGTGAATATAATGTAGTAAGCAAACGTAGTACACATTAACAGTCATAAATCAGAAATTGACTATAAAACACATATTAATTTCAATAGAAACTTGTTAAAATACCAAAAGGTACGAGGGTGATCTGAAAAGTTTCCGACCTCAACATGAAGATGGCAGCACTCGTAAAGAGCTAGTGAATTTTTTGTTGTTCGTCTGTTGACAGCTACTCGCCAAAGTTACAGCCATTTTGGACGCTCAGTTGTTATGTAATAGTCATTTGAGTGAATTGATGTGAGTGTTTTTATAAAAATAGACAAAATCGAGTACACTGGACAACAAAAAATAATTTTTGAATGTTTCGAGCAGTTCATGAGACAATTCCTACTAATTTTGGGTTGATAAAAACGAATATGTCAATAAAATCTTGTATTAGCTCTAGTTTCTTCGATATACACAAGGTGGAAGTATTACATATTAACGCATTGAGAGAAAAGGCTTCATTTTAATTACATACTTGCTAACAACAATGAAAGTGCATTTGATTTTTAATTGGTATTTACATGCTAAGAGTTCTAAATTGCTGGTAAAATACTTGGCATATAGTCGTGTCTGAAGAGAATCATGTTGGGGCCTACTGACTTCGTCGTCTTTTAGCTTGCCTCTTGTGATGGAGTTCCGCAGAATCCCTATACAAAGATCAACAGTAATCCGCAAGCATTACTTCATTCCACCGGCCCTGATATCTTTGTTCCATAACAGAAATGCCCTGATGGAATCTCCACAACTAGGAGGGAAAAAGTCTAGGTGGGAATGAAGAAAATGGATATCCAGGTTACGGTATATTTGCAGGAGCACTGTCACCAAATGCTTGTAGTTGTCATCTCTTTTGTAACCTAAAAATCCATGAACAACACCCTTGAAGGCTTCCCAAGCTTCCTTTTCTTTCCCCTCCAAAACATGTTCAAATGCAGCATCCTTTACAAGTTCTCTTATTTGTGGTCCAACAAAAATATCTTTCTTAACTTTTGCATCACTTAATTTCCAACATTTCTCTCTGATGTTATTTGACAGGTGTGTTAACTCCCCCCAAAGATTTTCCCAAATTGAAAATCTTCACTCTAAAAAAGTCACTTTATCTTCAAAACAAGAGCTAATCTATAATTTTTATGGTGATTTTTTAATTCAGCAGATGGAAATAGTGTAAATTCTCTATTTTTAAACCCGAAACATTTTCATTGTTGCCCAGTGGTATCGAGCTGTCAATAAATATTTGCTTTTGAAAGGCAATACGCCTACGTAAATTAAAGATGATTTGGATTCTGTGAATGGGGACTCTGTATCATTATTTACTACAGTGAAATTTTGCGTAGCTAAATTTAAACGTGGCCGTAAGAGCTTGGGAGACGATGAACGTTCGGGACGTCCAAAAACTGCACCGTCTCACACCTCAGCGGTCGTAATGGCGAAAATCCACGAATTACGGCTTGAACTGCTCGACCATCCATCTTACTCACCAGATCAAGCCCCAAGCGACTTCTTTTTGTTCCCTCATCAGAAAATTGCGCTCGAAGTACAGAGATTTTTATCAAATGAAGAGGCAATCACCTTCCTGAACAATTATTTTGTAGAGAGAAACGCCGAGTACTGTTTGGATGGATTACAGAGATGGGAGCATCGCTGAGAGAAGTGTGTAGAGTTACAAGGAGACTATGTTGAAAAATAAAAAATCCGAAAAAAATATCTTGTATTTTTATTAGGTCGGAAACTTTCACACCACCCTGGTATCTGCAAATCATTTGCGCTGACTTTTCATGGAGACTGTTATGTCACAGAGCATAGTCACTCTGCAGCAATTTGCGCAAGATAAGACAAATGCCGCCGTTGTCACAGAAACTTAGGAAACAGAAGATGCAGCAAAATACGCATAAGATAACATTGGTCAAGCGTTTTACCACGAAAGAAAAATATCCCATTTACTTTCCTTTGTATGCATGTTGCAATGAAATTCATAACAGGATCTTCTAAGTAGTTTTTATAAAACCTGGAAATGCCTGCCAACATTACAAATCACAGGCTACGAAGCAAAATAGCTTGATTTAAGGTTAATTGTGTTCTAGAGTACCCTAATTGTTTGCAATTAGAGACTGAGTCATGTCCCGGTGTAGTTCTGCATAAATATATGGATATGACATACTGTGTCCAATCCTTGATGGAAAACAGTCCACCTCAGAACAAAGAAAACCTTGAATTCCGCATCAGATATTTACGTTGTATCCCCATTATCTGATGTCCGTATTCTAGTACTGTTTATTTTTATATTAATTCAAAATGGGAAAAGCATTTTCAGAGAATGAGTAATAACAAGTTACCTAAAATAGGCATAAACCCAAAAAAAAACCAAGAAACCAGGGAAGAGCGAAGAAAAGCTGGGCAAACCAAATTCGAGACGGGACGGTTTGAAAAGTTCAAAGCCGTGAAGTAGAACGAGAAGTTCCCATTAAATTACGTATCCTCGAGGGCGTACTCTAACAATACAGACAATGTTTAAGTAACAACTGCAGTAGCTTTACTTCAGTTTAGAAAAAATACTATAGTGCACTGTAATGCTAGTTCTGTAACCACAAAAGTATATAATGATGGACAAACTTTCCTATAAAAATTGGAACAATGAACACATTGTATTTCTATTAATACTATAGTTATAAATGTGTTGTAAATGCATCATGTAAAGTGGGTTTATTTTGATTTTAAAATACGAGGGCTGTTCACTAAAGAATGATCATAATTTTTTACGGTCATAATTTTTCGCACTAAAATTCAATCTTATTTTATATCCCGTTAGCTTAATGTGAAACAAACATGTCGTAGTAGTTCCATTGTTGGTGCTCCTGGTTCCCGCCTGTGAGAACCAGGCAATTTCAGACATGTTCAGTATCGCTCTACCGCTGCAATGGAGGTAACATGCAGTTAAAGTTTATGCTAGAGGAAGACCCGGAGTTTCTTTCAAACGTAATCACTGTTGATGAAACTTGGCTACATCATTTTGATCTTGAGAGCAATCAGCAAAGCTCAGTGTGGAAATCGCCTTCATCACCAACCCCCAGAAAAGCAAACGTGTTTGCATCTGCTGGGAAGAAGCATGGTCATCTCATTCTTTGATATTCATGGAATGATTTGCCCGCCTCGGTAGCGCAGAAGGTAGCATGTCTGCCTCACGTTCAAGAGGTCCCGAGTTCGAACTCGTTCAGGGTGAGTTACCTGGATAAGGTTTATCCGAGGTTTTCCCTTATCCTTCAAGACGAATGTCGGGTAACTCTAAGCTCCATGGACCCTGGACTCATTTCACCCAATTTATTCACCGTCCGATATAACTCAACGTTGGGGCGGACGTAAATTACAAAAAAAAAAAAAAAAAAAAATGGAATGTTTTATCAGCATGTTGTACCTGCACACACATCAGTAACTGCACAATACTACAGGGATGTCCTGAAAACATTGAAAGTTCATATCAGGCGCAAAATACCACATTTCCGTGAAGCAGGCTGGATGCTGCACCACGATAATGCGCGGCCGCATATTGCCAATGTTGTTGCTGAATATCTTGCAAAAAAATCAACGTGAAGTGCATCCCTTACCCTCCCTATAGTCCGGATTTAGTCCCATGTGACTTTTTTCTATTCCCTAACTTGAAGAAACGCCTTCGTGGGAGGCGTTATCCATCATCAGAAGCTGCGGAGTTGATTTTGAAGGATCTCTCAAAAATGGTTTCGAGAATGTCTTTTAAGACTGGCAGAAACGCTGGGACAAGTGCATCGCATTTAGGAGAGACTATTTTGAGAAAAACCTTCATAATTATGAGGATGAGTAAAGGTACGTTGTCAAAAAAAAAAGATCATTCTCTATTTAACAGCCCTCGTATAAATATGTATATCATTAAATATTAAGAGTCTATATTTATTTTTCATCAGTTAGAGCTGTAATATATTTGTTTGGCTGAATGAAACAAAGTGAGTGCACTATTAAAATTAACCTTACTTTTGAAACCTTTTGTAGTGTAATCAATGAGGCAATATATAAGATTACATGACATACTATCGTTTGTTTTCACTTACTGGTTCCTGTTTCATTATAAGCACAGTAAACAAATCGGCATAGTTAATCTAACCTATTTTATTTATGTCCAGGTTTTGGTATCTGCTTTTAATTGACATTTGAGAAGATTACTTCTTCTGATTGCCGCAGATTACATCTTTTTCAAAGAGGTTAACTTAGAAGCCTGTGAATGAAAATCTTCATATTCATCAACTTCACATTCGCTTATACTTTTAGGATTAGTCTGTCGGGAAATGTTGAGGAAATGAAAGGTTTTTCTCATGTACTTTATCGTTTTACGAAGATTTTTCATTGGTAATTAGGAATATCCCATATGCACGAAATTACAATTGAGTAATTCAGTGAAAGTGAGGGAGAGAGACAGATAACCCACATTCACATGAAATTTAGATAGCTGTGGGATAGTTGTTAACTTCGTGAAGTGCTTGGAGGTGTGCCGCCCACTTGGAGATGTAATTACATGGTAATGGGTTATCCCACATGAATGTAGTGTACAAATAAAATCAGAAATGTCGCCGACATTATGTTCCAACTCAGCCACTGTATAAGTGGCAAAGGGTAGACTTAACCATAAGAAAGTCTTCTAGGTCACTGTACATAAAAATGAGGAAATGCTGTCCTAAGTTGGACAGCTAATTCTGTATACATTTAACAAATGACAGTTGATTGGATAGAACTCTGCAGCTCACTGAATAATTACTGTGTGACTTCTACTCTACGCGACTCAAACGTAATGAATTAAGTTACCAATTTGTATCATAAGGCGAATATGAATCATTCAGAGAATACGGAAGTAACATTACACATTACTTTCTAGAATAATGCTAACTGTTGCAAAATATACCTTAAATAATAAGCTCAATTTAACTCACTGCTTATTGATTTGGAAAAGGTTTACTAAAATTAAAACAAATACAATAATGTGAGATATATAAGACTTTAAAATAAATTAATATCAATAATTACTTTCAAATTAATCACTCAACGACTCAGGTAGTAGCCGAAGAGTCCGTGCATGAAGGCCGCTTCATAGAAGGATCTAGAATATTGAAGTATAGTAACTCACGTAGCCTCTATTAGCAGAGCAGGAAGTCAGAAGTCATTGAAATGAATCAGTGGAAGACCAACGTGTGGTAAGGCAATGCCCTCGTGGTTAGTAGGGAATCAAAGGTGGGGCAATGTATTCTTAAAGTGATTTGTCTTGTGATGAGAAATGAAACCTAAAGAATGGATTACACGCTGTGGTGTAATAAAAGGTAATTCATGTGTGTGAGTAAGCAAGAGTATTCGAATACCTCTCGCGTTGTGTCCACTAGTATTTAATATAGCAATTGTTCTAATCTTTTAAAATGATTCCTTACTTAACTAGTGGAACGTTACAATATTTAAACATATTACTGAGTAAAGTAGCTCTTTGGCGGCATGTGACGTTGTCATTCTGGAGATTCCGCATTTGATTCCCATCTACCGCGTATTCCGACTACGGATTTTTCGTAGATTTCTCGGGTGGGCAGGCAAATGGTGGGGCCATTCTTCAACTATAAGTTTCCTGTCCTTCATGTCCATCATTGTCTGTTTCAGGATTGAAGCGACGGTGTTCGGTATATTCCAGCATGTCGACGCTTTATATTCATTCTTTCGGTTCAACTGCTGAACTGGGTCCCACTTCCAAGTGCTCAAGGGTAGATTTCCCTTTGGAAAGAATGGCTACTTGTGAGTGGACCTGGGTGGAGTTCATCGGATGCGTTTGAACTGGCAGCGTTAGAAACACCATTCACGATAGGTCGTCACCCTTCGCCTCTCTCCCTTCACCTCTCTTCCATAAGATATGCTTTAACGTGGTATACATGTATTGTAAGTGTTTGCCATCTCTTGTGATGCACAAGTTATAAGAGATAGCTGGGAATGAAAACAGCTTCACGGAAAATTCAAGAATCGCATTTATTTCTCGTGCTAATACCGAATGCATATAGTATTTTAATCAAAATCGTTTGAGCTATCTATAACAAAAGACTGTCCATGTAAAGAACAGTATGTTTGGGAGAACTATCTTAAAACTCTCGTCTCGGATTCATGAAAGAAGCTAAAGTTAAATGCTAAATTTGTAATTTAACCAAAAGCGACATTTTTGGTTTCGAGAAACTAAAAATGCGTATTTTCCCGGTGAAATCTGACATGGAGTTTTGGGTGTAATACAGTATTTCTTAACTACTATAGGTAGACATTAGAGAAATAAAACGTTAAAGGTTTTAATAACAAAAGGTAGTTAATTTATACATTTATTTGGAAATTAATTTAATTTAATGAACAAATTACGTTAAAAATAAGTAACATTAATGTTTCAGGACATCGGTTGGCTTAGGTAATTTTACCTTTGTTAAAAACTTAAAAATCCGCTTCGAGATCAATGCTTCAGAACTCAAATGGCTGAATAAGCTGCGATCTGATACATTAACGACTTTCCATTCCGCGTAGAATTACATTTATAAGCCACCACACCACTCAAATTCAAAGATTTATTTTGAATGATATAAGTAGATTGAGGAAGTAAAGTGTAAGGCAATTGAGGAGACGTATCGTGAAATTGGATGAAATCTGGAAATATAATTTGTTTACTTTTAAATCAATTTACTGTATTATTTTGTACATACTTGCATTTTGCGCCTTTAAGTTACTAATATCGAAAATATTATTACTTTGTAAACACTCCAAATGCAATACTGTAAGAAATATTTAAATTGTAAATGTCCCTTTTTTGAAGTTGTGTTTTTTTTTCGCCCGCCTCGATAGCGTAGATGGTAGCGTGTCTGCCTCACGTTCAAGAGGTCCCGAGTTCGAATCTCGGTCGGGGTGAGTTACCTGGATAAGGTTATTCCCAGGTTTTTCCCTTATGCTTCAAGACGAATGTCGGGTAGCTGTAAGCTCCATGGACCCTGGACACATTTGAGCATCATTTCACCCATTTCATTCACCGTCCCATATGACTTAACGTTGGAGGACGTAAAATTAAAAAAAAAG
Source organism: Mantis religiosa (assembly GCA_030765055.1). Lineage (NCBI taxonomy): Eukaryota > Metazoa > Arthropoda > Insecta > Mantodea > Mantidae > Mantis > Mantis religiosa. Next base: position 65,117,153 of record CM060958.1, on the reverse strand, counting down.
TTCTGTTTTAGTTTTAGTATTCCTCATTACTTAACATGTTCTACGTGTTCTGATGCTTGACCGATCATCTTCTAATTTTCAGAAAATCTTCAATAAATGACTAATTAAGAGGCAGTTGTTTGAAATGTCAAAATTGCATTGTATGCTTATTAGCCATGGTCATAGCATGATGGGTATCTTGTGATATACACAAATTCGAAAAATACCGAACTCTAATAAGCTAATCCATTTTTTATGGCACAGCTTCATTTGAGTTTTAAAAGGTTTCAATGTGATGTTCTTCATAATAGTTTGTTACACGTAAAGTAAAAGTACTTAATAGGAAGTTCAAAGAAAACTATTTGCTACATTTGCGACAATTTTAATTAACATAATTAAATTAATTAAATACAAAGCATGGATATTAATATTGTCATCGTAAGCCATTGTTAGGCTGCTCTCAGCCAGAGCTGGCCAAAGAGAAAAATGGAGAAAATAAAACCAATGCTTTTAAAAAAACATTAGAATCGAAAAGAATCAAATTTGTGAGAGGCTCCGGAATGTGCTGTCTTTCTCTTGCCGCCGCCAATGTTATCGAAAGTTCTGCGGTTTTCTAGAAACAATGGCTGGGGTATTAAATCTCTGCAAGTTGTTAGAGCGGGATATGTGTGATGGTTATTTTGACAGTTGACGTTTGAAGTGTGTGTAGTGATTTCTTTCATTTGTTTACGTGCGGCGGAGCACCGAGTGGACTTTGAAAAAAGCTGATTGTCAATTTCACGTCTTTTTTACTGCAATAGAAGGTCTTCTAAATTTCTGCAAACCAGAATTTTGATTCTACGTAACCCTCGCAGTCATAATATAATCTTAACTGCAGATATCAGACTGAAATGTGGTATGTTGTCGTTTTATAACATTACAATACCGCGTCAATCAGACAAAAACAATAGATTATTAAAATTTTACAAGTCAATTTCCTAAATTAATTGCATGAATTATTGATGGACTCATCTTAGTGCAGTGCAATGAAAGACCACTATTTCTGTGTGGCCACATAGGGGGATTAAGAATATGTATGTGTACATTGGAGTACACAAATCAAATAAGTGGAGATCAGAGAGCATTTGGTGATCTTTTCCTCAATTATTCAAATATGATTTAACTATCAGACTTCGGTTTCGCACAGTATGAGTGAAAAAAATAAACGAGAAATATAATTTGGTAATAAAATTCGGCATTTGTATGCATCATTATTATTTGTTTTGCGAAATTGTACCATTGACAGACTATTAATTAATTAAAAGGTACCTTATTGTGGAGATTTGGAAGTCATGTGTTTATTTTGGAGAGTAATAAAGACGCATTTCTCTCACAATCTAGACACACTAAAATCTTAAACTATCATCTATAATTTTACATGAAAAAGCTCTAAATACAATCAAGTAACCTAGATCAAAATTTGTATATAATAAATCATATACTGGAACGAATTGGTTATACAATCTTTGGGAATATAGAAGATTTATATGAAATAGGTCAGATATAATGAAACGGGGCACTTCTGAAAGATCGCAAAAGAAATGAATACATGAAATGAAAGTTGGATTGAAGCATACATATCAGCAGAAAGAACGACTCCCTGAAGAAATATCCCGCCAGATATTTATATTGAAGGGTAGACGAGATATTGGACAGCAAAGGAAATGACGTTTTTTTCTGAGTGGCTCTCTTTGAGGAAGTACTTCTTCTTGGGATAGAAAAAGAGTCAAAAGTAAATAGTTATTTAGATGCAGATGCTCGTATGTGACCGCATATATACCCTATGATAAATTCTGAGATGGAAAGTAATACATTAGAAATATTTTTGGTCATCTATCTTGTCCTAGTAAAGGAAAGAATGCAATTTATTTTCCCCAGAAAGACATTTCCCATACAGATTCTTTATCAGATGACATTACGCCATATTGTGGACGTAGCTATTTATAAGAAAAGCTAGAAATCTGACTGGAGGCTTTTTATTAGATATAAATAATATTCTAGAAGAGAGCACTATCGAAGATTAACGATTTCCTTTGCTGAAAATGGTATAATAGAAAATTAATGTTCAGGGAAGAACGAATTTTGCAGGATTATGATTGTTATGGCTCTGTCTACACAAATGTGACCGGAATAGTTAAACAATTTACAGATATGTCCACATACATAGGAATCCAAAATATAACCATAAATTTATTATGTTTACCTATGCTTAATTTAAACTGGCTAAGTTTGAACTTCTTTTTGTAAATAAGCCTCTTAATTTTATTGTATATATAATACATTACAGTTGTGATATTTTATACAGACAACTAACGCGAAACAGAGTTCCGTGTTTGCCCAGAGGCAGTCCCGATTACATAGTAATTTAAGCTCTCGTATTACACAAGTCTTAAATCTGAGTGCCTTTTCCGATAGTTTGGAAATTGATTTGTGGCATTATATAATCTCTAAGCATGCCAGTAATGAAATCTCTTTTAGAGTCCACACATGAGAGTCAACAAGTTACACAAAATGGTAGTGTAGTCCCTAATGCCAGGGTAGTAGATCTTCATCGAAATATGGTGAAAATGTTAGGGTAACACGATTGCATAAGTCAAACATGACTCACTTTGATGTTTTTTATGTAGGAGAATCCATAAATCGGCTGTCATTTTCAGCTTTTCCTCTATGTTTGAGGAAGTTGTGAACTACTGAGATAGTCTAAACTATACACAAGAGGCGTGACACGAAAACAAAACATAAAAGAGTATATAACGTCTGTAAAAAGTGGGAAAAGTTCTGCAAAGCAGATAAACTAGGAATCCAGCTAAGGAAAGGAAGTAGATGAAAGGAGAAATACATAATTCAGAGCAGTATATTTTTTAAGTTTACTTTCTCCAACGTTAAGTCATATCGGATGATAAATGAAATGGGTAAAATGATACTCAAATGAGCCAGGGTCCATAGAGCCTAGAGCTACATCACATTCCTCTTTCGGGATAAGGGAAAACTCTAGACAAATATCAGGGTGGGTAACGACTGCACGGAAAGGGTCAAATTTAGTCTAACTGCTCGCGAGCTTTTCAAGGGCAAACCGGCCAACAGCGCGCGAGTGGGTATTCCACAAATACGTCAAATATTTGCGAGTCCTCATATAAGTAAAAGAAGTGTGGCACCACTAGTAAATAATGTTAGTCATCTGTTTCAAGAATAGTTGTGGTTATAGGTTATAGGGCTGGTAACACTTAACAAGTGCCTAATGTATTTTAACTTATTGACAAATGCCCTGTTGTAATACGGGCATGCATGTTATATAACTGCATTTCTAATCATACCTATTAACGGCAAATAGGCCAGCGTTCATTGAGAGTTCCAAGTACCTAAAAAATTGGGAAGAAAATGCAGGAATGACCGCCGCGCGCAGTCGGGACCCTCCAAAAACCTTACCTAGTTAACCCACCCTAACTGAAATTCGAACACGGAACCTCCTGAACATGAGGCAGACATGCTATGCTACCGAGGCGAGCAACCAGTGGATCCGCAGAACTTAGAGATACTAGACATTCGTCTTTCAGGATAAGGGCAAACCCGGGAAAAACCTTACAAACATAGCCCACCTTAACAGGAATTCGAACCAGGGACCTCCTGAACGTCAGGCAGACAAGCTATGCGTGGCGTTGCGAGGCGGGCAACCAATGGGTCCGTAGAGCTTAGAGATACTAGACATTTGTCTTTCAGGATAAGGGAAAACCCGGAAAAAATCTTACAAACATAGCCCACCTTAACAGGAATTCGAACCAGGGACCTCCTGAACGTCAGGCAGACACGCTATGCGTGGCGTTGCGAGGCGGGCAAACAGTGGATCCGTAGAACTTAGAGATACTAGACATTTGTCTTTCAGGATAAGGGAAAACCCGGGAAAAAACCTTACAAACATAGCCCACCTTAACAGCAATTCGAACCAGAGACCTCCTGAACGTCAGGCAGACACGCTATGCGTGGCGTTGCAAGGTGGGCAACTAGTGGGTCCTTAGAGCTTAGAGATACTAGACATTTGTCTTTCAGGATAAGGGAAAGCCCGGAAAAAATCTTACAAACATAGCCCACCTTAACAGCAATTCGAAACACGGACCTCCTAAACGTCAGGTAGATACGATATACGTGGTGTTGCAAGGCGGGCAACCAGTAGGTTCGTAGAGCTTATAGATACTAGACATTTGTCTTTCAGGATAAGGGCAAACCCGGGGGAAACCTTACAAACATAGCCCACCTTAACAGCAATTCGAACCAGGGACCTCCTGAACGTCAGGCAGATACGATAAACGTGGCGTTGCGAGGCGCGCAACCAGTAGGTTCGTAGAGCTTAGAGATACTAGGCATTTGTCTTTTAGGATAAGGGCAAACCCCGGAAAGAGCCTTACCCAGATAACCCAACCTAACTGAAATTCAAACCCGGGACCTCTTGAACGTGAGGTAGACACGCTAACATGTATGCTACCGAGGCAGGCAGGGCTGAAAATTGGTATGCAGGATATTAAGAACAAGTTTAACAAAGTATAGTTCACACAGGAATTATTGAACCAGAAACTTCATGAATGTAGTTTCAAACGTTAACGTGGAATAATTTCGCTCAGTTATACTTTCTAATAATGCAACATAATGTTTTTTAATCTATATATGAATCCTCCCTTGCTACCAGTTTATATTTTCACCTTAATTTCTCTTTGATTACCTTTAGGGTTGATATACTCATCTTCCATGTCCATGAACTGCACTGAATAAATCACAGAGCGGCACAATGAAATAGTACAGTTCAACGCACTCCATTCAGCCAACGCTACGGCTCTAGCAAAACTTGTGTGGGCTTACGGAAATCCAGCTGTGGTCGCCAGAATAGTCTCTCAACGCACAACTCCTTCGCTTGATGTCGAGTAGTTAGTGCTGCTTCTCCTTCTTTCAATACAAGGGTTCAGCTTCTAAACCCATTTCGAACCTAAACTATTATGAGTGCTATTGCGTCTATATTTCTTTAGTATTCCCCTTCTTGGATTATAGAGTTTTATATATATTTGCTACGGTAGACGATGCGAGGTCATTGTGCATGTTGATGGCATCTCTACTTTCACAATATTCTACCTGAAGTTTTAGACTTCTCTTTCATCTTTAAGACTCGCACCGAATATGGTTCTGAAAAATCTCATTTCGGTTGGTTGCTTTGCTACGTCCTTTTGAGCTTGCTTCTAACATTCAGCTGTATACAAATACAGTTTTGAGGCGACATCATGTAATCTTAATTAGATTTCTTTATTCATATATCCCCAAGTTTGCGTTCATGTTTAGTATGACCTCTCTGATATGTACTTTCTCATACATCACGCCATCATTGAATGAAGGTTACTTTCTAAGACTGGATTTATTTTGCATATTGACACTTCACATTTTATGATAAGCTCGTCTCGTTAGCGCGACCGTAGAGATGCTGTTTACCAGCGGTAAGTTCAGGTTCGTCTCCCGATGGGAGACCTGATGCAAGAATACATTCAGCTCGCTAGGTTCCTTGTGGTCAATTAAGGAACTATTTCATTGAAAAGTAGCGGCTCTTCTTTGCAAAGATTGCATATACCAGCTAAAGGGATAGAGTTTAATGATCACGTCTCATCCACAAATACTGCATCCCATTCACTAGGCCTGGCTGAGCAGAGTTGGCGGATGCAGCAACCGGGAGATAGGCCTTGCCCCACAAGAGTGTTACCCCTGGTGTTAGAGTTTCTTAATTACTTTATCTATATTTATAGTTTTACAATTGTTATTTTTTAATTTAATTTAATGTTGTCAAGTCAGCTTGGAGATTATTTTGAAATTTTTGTCAAAGGTACCTCATTCCTGCATATAAGATTTTATTAATTATACAAACATATGTATCTGATATATATTTCAGAACCTGGCACAGACCGATAGTTTTTATGTGTACTTAAAGACGACATCCTCATGTAATTTAACCAGCGTGTAAAGTAACTCCTACGTAACGAATTCCAGCACACCCGCGGGGCAGTTTTGATCCTGTCAGTTCACAGTGTTGCTAATAAATAACGTTAAAATATATATTTTATTATTATGGAGGTCAAAAGAAACCGTGAGGCATCACAAATTAGTTTTTATCCTTAATTTTATTTTTTATTTACAGAATAATAATTTTATAAGAGGATTACAATGTATCTTACAAATATTCTGGGAATTTATGTTCGTTCAGAATATTACATAGTGGTACTTTTCTCTTTCATATGTTTGATAAAACTATTGTACATACATACATAGGATCGTTTCTTTCCAAATCCACATTACTCTTCCTGCAAGATATCTTCTATTTATTTTAGAATACTTCTATGACTAGTTTGAGTTTGAGTTTTGTTTATTTTCTTCCATATAGGTACATAGCCCTGGTGCCCCTACATTAGGCGGGGCTTACAGGCAAATATTTACATTTATTTACAATTGGGGTTAATACATATTTTGTTGTGTTGAGTTCTTGGTTTGGTTAAAAGCCCAAACAGTAGCCCTGTTTGTCTACCGAGAGCAGCTTTAAGATATAGATTGTCTTTTTGCCTTCGGTTTCACTGCAGCTTTTTCACTCACTCACTCACTCACTCACTCACTCACTCACTCACTCACTCACTCACTCACTCACTCACTCACTCACTCACTCACTCATTCATTCACTCGCTCACTGCAAATTCATACAGGTCGCACGTCCCTTACACATACGTGCCCGCCTCGGTAGCGTAGATGGTAGCGTTTCTGCTTCACGTTCAAGAGGTCCCGATCCCGGTCAGGGTGAGTTACCTGGATAAGGGGTTTTCCGGAATTTTCCCTTATTATTAAAGACGAATGTCGGGTAGCTGTAAGCTCCATGGACCCTGGACACATTTGAGCATCATTTCACCCATCTCATTCACCCTCTGATATAACTTAAGAAAATAAAAGAACCTTACACACACGCACACTATATACACTATATACACTGTTCCCTCTATGGCCAGAACATTTTCTTGGATATTCTTTCTTATTCTCGTGCCTTTTATCAGGTTTGCACTTTTTGTTTCATACATGATTTAATAATAATAATAATAATAATAATAATAATAATAATAATAATAATAATAATAATAATAATAATAATAATAATAATAATAATAATAATAATAATAATAATAATAATAATAATAATAATAATAATAATAATAATAATAATAATAATAATAATAATAATAATAATAATAATAATAATAATAATAATAATAATAATAATAATAATAATAATAATAATAATAATAATAATAATAATAATAATAATAATAATAATAATAATAATAATAATAATAATAATAATAATAATAATAATAATAATAATAATAATAATAATAATAATAATAATAATAATACGAACTAATGCACTAGTGCATTTATGATGTTTTTATTATGACTTCAATTACGAAATATTGGGGAGATGCGCCCAGTACCGTACAGTGCCCAGTACCACACGGTGTCAGTATCTCGTAGTTGCCGATAGATAATAGAAGCTCATAGCGTGTATTTAGACAAACAGCTATCTTTGTTACCAACGGAAAGTTTTTCCTCCTCTTTGATCGTTGAATCACATGTTATTTGTTCAGAGAAGTCGTGTAGTGAATTGCAGCTGGGCTGTTAATAACTTGCTGACATTACTGCTACCTTGTCCGGTGAAGAACTAAGTATTTGTACTCATATTAATTGGTATTAAGTAGACTACACAAACAAAAAATACAGTGTCGGTTTAAAAGAATCGGGCTGTGCTACGAGGTTATATACACGTACGTGTGAGTTGCTCAGTACCGTACGATAGCAATTTTCTCAGTACCGTACGCGAAAGTATATTTTTATCCCCTGAACTTGCACTGACATTAGATTAATTTTTGTTTATAGGCATTCCTGTCAATTTGGAGGCCAAAAAGAAAGGAAACTGGCTAGAATAAAATATGAAACAAGCAATAAATAATGTGATAGAAGGATCAATGAGGATGGGAGTAGCAATATATGTTGCTGAAACATTAACATCGACTTTGCAGAAGATGTTGCAGGAGAAGGCACAAAAACAGAAGAGCAAACATATAGCAAAGGGACGCAAGACTAACATTAATAAAACTATAACAAGAGAACCTACCTCTAACTGTGTGCCAACAGAAACAGGAAGTAGTAAAGAGCCTTCGAAGACTAAAAGAAAATTAAATTTTGGAACCAAAATCAGTGTCGATTAACGTGTTCTAACAGAGTGTATCATTTGCTTAGAAATCACAGACGAGGCTTGGGTTCAGTGTGTATCGTGCAAGTGTTGGACACATATTGAATATACAGGGCAAGAGGATATTGATTTTTATAGATCTAATCACTGTGTTTAAAAAGATGTTTCATTAGTTCTAAGACAGTTTTATCTGGTTGTGATAATCTTTATAGAACGTTTTGGAAAATATATTATCATGTTAGCGTGTTCTGTTTTTATCTCAAAAATACAATAATTATGATAAGAATAATTATCTTGTGATTTATTATGTGGTTCCTTTTCCTTTATTTAGAAACATGTATTTATTTGCGTCTGTCCGGTACTGAGAAACACTTTTTGAGATGTGCAGTTATCACTAATATTTACTTTAGTTTTTAACAGTCAATATGATTCGTGTTCATGAATGTTCATTACTAATTCTGTTTCTGTATGTTATCAGCTTCATATTAATAGTAATATGCTACTTATTCTGCATTGTATTTTCTTTGAATTTTGAGAAAAGCTTAGGTGTGCGGTACTGGGCGCATCTCTATTTAAATTATTTATCCCTATTTAAATTATTCGCAAAACGAATATAACAAACAGTTATAAACTAGTTCCAGCAATTAAAATCGTATTAGATCTTGCTGATAGAATATGCAGTAAGTTATATTAAGAATGCACTTGCATAGATAGTAAGCTGGGCTTTTTGCGAGCTGTTGTCGCATCATGCGGACGGTTTAATAATAAACGCTGTGGTTTTACGTCCTCGGCGATTGAGCACAAGTGCCGGAATACGCTTTATATCCATTGCATTTGGCGTTTACTGCCGATAAATATGACGGCACCATTTCGTTGTCATAGCAACACCACGAGGCACACAACATAAAATACTTTTCAAATGTTGCCAAACACGCAGAGTTTGTGGCATAAAACGAATAAGTGCATTCTTGGAGGATACCAAGATTTAACTAGACATCTCTGTGATATTCTCATTGAAATGTCATGACTACACAGATGTACAACGGATGAAATATTTCAGAATAGGGTTTTAACCAACAAAGTTAGATAATTGAAATGGTACGAACTTTTTTTAAATGTGTACGGAGACCTTTAAAACCTGGACATGTACACCTATACACAAATTACACTACGGAACAGGTTTTTTTTGTACCTGAAACAAAATAGGCTAATTCTTATGCAAAATGACTCGCTGATTCCAAAAATGCCTCTGAAAATGCTGTATCACGTAACGTTTTTGAGATATTCTTATTCTTTTATATAAAATTACAGAAATGAGGTATGATACGAACTCATATTGACAATTTAAAATAATAGTCATTGACTCTTCTAAATACAGCTTAAAGGCAGTGTTGCTTCATAATGGCAATTTACTACCTTCAATACCTTTATTTCATGCCATAGGAATGAAGGAGACATACGATTCCATGTCCATCATTTTAGATGCTATTAGTTATCAAAACCATGGCTGGGAAATTTGTAGTGACCTCAAGGTAGTTGCATCGCCAATGGGACTGCAGGGAGGTTTCACAAAATATTGCTATTTTTTGTGCTTATGGGACAGTAGGGCAACTGACAAGCATTTTATAGTGAAAGAATGGGGGAAAAGGGAAGACTAAGCCCCTGGAGCAAGCAATGTTAAGTATGTGCCTCTAGTAGACCCAAACAAAGTTCTTCTCCCCCCACTTCACATAAAGCTAGGGTTAATGAAGAATTTTGTTAAAGGTTTGGACAAAAGTGGAAGTGCATTTGAGTATTTAAGAAGTATCTTTCCCAAAATAAGCGAATCTAAATGGAAGCAGGGTATATTTGTCGGTCTTCAAATAAGACTACTTCTTAAAGACAGTGTTTTTTAATCAAAGCTTAAACATGTTAAACTGGCCGCATGGAAATCATTTAAATCAGTGGTGGAAGGCTTCCTGGGCAATAATAAAGAAGACAATTATGAAACTTTAGTCTCAGAACTATTAAGGAGCTACAAAGAAATGGGTTGCCGTATGTCACTTAAAATCCACTTTTTGCACTCTCACCTTGATAGTTTCCCTACAAACCTACGAGCTGTAGTAACTGATGCAAGGTGAGCGTTTTCACCACGACATTTCTGAGATGGAAAGACGTTACCAGGGTCGCTGGGATTCAGCCATGTTCGGAGACTATTGTTGGTTCCTCAAACGGGAGAGTAAATACAAAAAGCAAAAAAATCAACAGTGAAACACTTCTGAGATAATTCAGGTATTGGTTTTCGTCATTATCTTGTGTTTATTTTAATAATAATTAATAATAATTATTATTTTCAATGTTATTTGGCAATAAAATACCTATTATTTTCAATTAATCAAATATGAGTTATCACATCACATTTCTGTAAGTTTTCATAAAAAATTATGAATACCTAAAAAAACGTTACGTGATACAGAATTTTGAGGGGCATTTTTGGAATCAGCAGATCAGTTTACATAAGAATTTGCCTATTTTGTTTCGGGTATATAAAAATATTTTTTTTTTTTTTTTTTTTTTTTTTGTTCCCCAGTATTATTTGTTGTGTGGCAGTGGTAACTTTTTTGTTATATGCATGTTAAATGTTTGTTGCTAGCCACCTGCGTTGATTGGTTACTTTTGGTTCTCAAAATGATCGCTGTTAGTGGCTATATGCAAATCATAGACACTAATACTTGCTTAAACAGCGTTGCTCATTGTTTCCGCTGATATTCCTACATATCTACTCTAATTTCTTGATGAACCTTATGGTTTCGCCTATACAAGGAAGCATCCTTTAGGGTTCCCAAGGGTAACTGCAAAGAGGCGATAAATTTACTCTTACTGGTAACTCAAATGCCCCCGTTCGTTCTCCCTATGTCATGCAGATTCTCGTCCGGAAAGTAGTGGGTAGTGTGAGAGTGCAGTATTTGGTGGAAGAAGAACCAATTGTTTCCATAATCTAAACGAGGTATTAATGTGTTTAGTATTTCGAAATATCAGATGGTAGTAATTGAAGCTTCAAAGAAGATATGTTCAAGTTGTTCTCTGGAAGCAAACCTAGAGAAAAGACGATTAGAAATAGACGTTTCGGAAGCGTACATCTCTCCCATCATCAGGATATTTATTAAATGTAATCACAAATGAATCACTGGATATAATGCAAATATAAACAAAGACAAAACGCTATCAATATTCGCAATACTGAACAAACGACTGTTTTCAGTAAATTAAATGCCAGGTCAGGAGATGACGTGAGTAAAACCATTAATTGGGTCAAAGAAAGTTAACTACTCAGCTTCATTATCAAGCTGTATAGATCTGTGATCCTTAAGTCGACGGATTTCCATTTTAAGGCCGGTTTCCAAGAGGAGCTGAACTGAAATCCAGAAGATTAAAGATTAAAGGGATTAAAGGGTTTATTATTTAGTGAGAATCTGGTTAAATGCGTAAAAATTTGTTGTAGAGACCCACCTTAACCACTGACTTTGTTTCCCTTCCGAAGGAAGTCATGTTAACGATTTTTATACCACCGGGAACGTCAGTCAACCTTCGACAGGCTTCAACTAAACTCACTGAAAATAGTTAAATAATTTTATAATTTTGAAAAATTAGTATAGGCAACATAACAAGTGGTTTTCAGGTTATCAAATAAGATTATGTCGTAGTCGTACTATTTAAAGTAAAACTTTCAAATAAAATCTAAATAATTCATGACATTATTATTTTAAAATACACATAATATACGTTCTTCTTTTCACCCAGTTGCATCACGAATTATGCACAATTTTTACCAACTTCTGAATTATGAAAAAAAGATAAAACTTTACAATAACAATAAACATTTAATTCTGTAACAGTATTTTTATGTTCGTGGGAATTGTAAATATATATAAAAATGTATGTAGTTGTGTGATTGGCCGAAGTAGTGGTGTGACGTGGTGTGACGTGGTGTGATGACGTGTCAGTGAATCGGCCAATCACAAAATAAGGTGGGAATTGCTATGGGGACAAGAAAATCAATAATCTAGAAAAGTGTTAGAATCTTGTGTCTTGCTGGAGAACGAGGAAGTTGACTTAAGATGTTACGATGATTATAAAATCTCCAAGAAAATTATATATCATTTTGTCTTAATCTGTGAATCTATCATTTGGCGCTAGCCAGTATTACTTTTGATAGAAGAAAAAAAAAATTGATTAAATTAACTATATTCGAGTAACTGCGCCGTTAGTGCTGTCTTATAGGAGAAACATGGCGACTAGCATAGAAAGAGTGATGGAAAATCATGATTCTGGAGTGAAAGAAAGTATTATACCGACCGCCATAATGGAGAACGAAAATAATCCCGTTACAAATGGCGCAGCAACGTGTGGGGCTCGAATAGGATAAAGAAGAGGAGATTAAAGCATCGTGCAGTTCCATGAGAATTTAAAAGGAAAGAAGAAAGAAGAGAGAAGAAAGAAGAAAACGAGAACTGGTTTAAGTGAGTAAAAAAAAAAAAAATAGTAGTAGTAGTAGATTTATGTTGTTAAGAAATCAGAAAATAGTTAAAAAGATGGCGAGTAGAAAAGAAATAATAGTGGAAGGAGAAGTTACTGATAGTGTAGGAATGAATAGGGAGGATGCAAGATTAAGCATAGATAATGAGTCAATGTTGGAAAGAATAACAAGAATGTTAAGTAATTTAGATTCTAAAATAGAACAAAATGCAAATGATTTAAAATCAGAAATGAGTAATTTAGATTCTAAAATAGAACAAAATGCAAATGATTTAAAATCAGAAATGAGTAATTTAGATTCTAAAATAGAACAAAATGCAAATGATTTAAAATCAGAAATAGGAGATGTTAAATCTGAAATGAGTAATTTAGATTCTAGAATGAAAGATGTAAAATCAGAAATGAGTAATTTAGATTCTAAAATAGAACAAAATGTAAACGATTTAACTAAGAAAATGAATGATTTAGATGTAGGAGTAAGACAGGAACTAGCACAAAATGTGAGTAACTTAGAAATTAATTTATTACAGAAGCTAAAACAGGAATTAAAATCTGAAATTTCACAGGAGATTAGAGAAGGGAGAAAAGAGTGTAGGGATAATATGGAAAGGCTCATGCAGATCATAGAGATTAATAAGGATGAGAATAGAAAGGAAGTCAATGAGTTGAGAGAGATAATACAGGAAACTAGGTTAGGTCAGGACATTGTGAAACAAGAAATAAGAATGGAATTAAACAAAGAGTTAGAAACATTTAGGATACAACAGGCAGAAATAACACAAAAACAAAGAGAAGAATTAGGAGATAAAGTAGAACAAAGAATCAATGTAATTTGTTCTGAAATGCAATTACAACATGATGAAAGTAAGATACACCAAGAGGAAATAAAGTTACAAATTGATGAGATAAGTAAAGCAAAAGAAGAAGTAATTTTGCAAATTAAAGAGGTAAAAGAACATTTTGAAAAAGAAAAGGATAACTTAGGAAAACTGACACAAGTTGTAATTGCATTACAGGCTAGAAAAGTAAATAACGGGAAAGAAATGTCTAGAATTACAAATATAAACGATTGTGACTTACCAGGTGAATTAAGCAATCATCAGAAGTCTAGTGATGTAGTAAGTGAATGTAGTGATTTTGTGAGTCCAGATAATGATATTAATTATCACAGAAACACACAAAACATGTCCTCACACACACAACTCCACAGTCTAGGTCAAAATGAATGTGTACATTATTCACTAAATGATATTAGTCCACCAAGTTTTGATGAGGAATCAGGTGATAATCCAAAAGTATTTCTTAGGGAATTGGAAGAATATTTCCGTATTAAGAGAATCCCAATGAATTTCGGATGGTAATTGTAAAACGTTGTTTGAAGAAAAATGCTCTTGAGTGGTTAAGGTTAACTTTGGCTTCACATGAAACATACAGTACTTTCAGAAATCTGTTTATAAATAGATTTTGGGGACCTGAGAGACAAAGAAGAATAAAAGTTGAGTTAGCAACGGGTAGGGTTGAGTTTAAAAAAGGGATTTCTATGACTGAATATTTCTTAAAATTAGCAAACAAAAGTAAGTTGATCAATCCCGAAATTTCTGAGACAGAAATTGTCAACATGCTAATACGTCATTATCCACCACATATCAGAAATCATTTAATTGTGGCTAAGCCTATCGATATCTCTGATATGATTGAATTATTATCCGAATTTGAAGCACATAACCTCATTAATGATACTACATCCTGTGATGGTAACTATAATAACGTCCATATTGAGCGAGGAAGAAATCGACAGGAATTAAAACCTACAAATAATAGGAATAATAGGACGAGTTTAAATTGGGGCGGGGCACCCGTGAGAAATCAAAGATTTGAAGGAAGAGGTTATGATCCTAGACGAACATATGAATCTGTAATTCCCGGAACAGGAAGGGAGTTCAAAATAATGTGCAAAGGAATTATCATAACAATCAGTCGACGAGAATTGGAAGAAATGATCACATAAACCATGTAAGATTTTATCGAGGAAATAATCAGCGAATAAGTAACTTTAATAGGGGTAGAGGTACTAGTTTATTTAGTGCAAATCAAAGAGATTTTAGGGGTGTGAGATTTGAAAGAAGTAATCAAAATGAAAGAGTCGAAAATACACAAAGCACAGAGAATGATGTGAGTATAAACGATAGCACCAACCTAACCAACAATGAAAGTAATAATCAGAGGGAGATGGAAAACTAAAAACCAAATCATTTTGTGCTCTGGAAAGTGGTTCGGTGAGGATGACACAGGGCGAATTGAAAGTTGAAGATAACGGAAATAAGCTCACTCTCTTGCAGAAAAATAAGGAATTAGTTAACCCACCTCAGATAATTATTTACCTATGGGATAAAGAATATACAGCCTTGATTGATACTGGAGCCAGTTCTACTGTGATAAGTGAGGAATTGTTTAAAAATCTGTTAGCTAACTATAAAGTGGAATATTTAAATGTGTGTAACGTTTACTGCAGTACTGCAATTGGGAAGAAAAAGGATAGGATTAAATATCAAGTATTAATTAAGGGGCGAATAGGTGAATGGAATTTCAATTTCATTGCGTTGGTAATTCCACATTTGGCAAGAGATGTAATTGTGGGTAATGATTTATTATATGAATGGCAAAGTGTATTGAATTTCGAAATGCATGAAATGAAGGTTAAGACAGAAAATGATTTATTAGTAATAAAATTATTGGAAGAAGATGGAAGAAAAGAAGAGAACAGGGATAATATAAATAATGAAAGGTTTTTTGTGGAAGATATACTTTTGCAAGAAAATGGTAATATTGAATACGATGAAAATGAAAATTGTGGGAAGAATTTAATTATTGATGGATTGCAAAATAATGTAACTGACCTTGAAAAGCATTGTTGCCAATTATATACAATACAAGATAAGAACGGCGGAAGCCAAGTGGAAGAAGAAATAGAATTCCAGAGAATATTACAAGTAAAGTTAGAAAACACATACAATTTAGACCAAGCGAGAAAAGAACAGTTGAAATTGTGTATATTAAAGAATAGAAAAGCCTTTAGTTCAAAACCTGGACTGTGTAACAAATACACACACACATTTAAAGTGAATGATACTGCTCCCTATACACATAAAAGCCGACCTTTACCCATAGCTATAAGACAAGCATTTCTAGAAGCAAGTGTGGATACAAGAGATTTGTAATCAACGGAGTACTTATTGTTAAAATAGTTAAATAATAAAACATGTATATTATTGTTAAATGTCAATATATTGTTGTATTTTAATTAATGTTCATTTATTGTTGTGTTTTATGTATGTTATATTTATGTTACAGTTCATTGTTGTAAACGAAATTGTTAATTGGGGCCATTCTTCGAAATATATGGAAACAGATTGTTAATTCCTTTATTTGGTTATTTTCCATATATTTCGAAGAGGGGCATTTGTAACAGTATTTTTATGTTCGTGGGAATTGTAAATATATATAAAAATGTATGTAGTTGTGTGATTGGCCGAAGTAGTGGTGTGACGTGGTGTGACGTGGTGTGATGACGTGTCAGTGAATCGGCCAATCACAAAATAAGGTGGGAATTGCTATGGGGACAAGAAAATCAATAATCTAGAAAAGTGTTAGAATCTTGTGTCTTGCTGGAGAACGAGGAAGTTGACTTAAGATGTTACGATGATTGTAATTGTAAAGGAAAATTAATAAGATTCAAAAAGTGTTATTCAATATTTATAATAGATAAGAGTGAATCATAGTTTATATTATATAATTAAATAATATATTACAAAATTGGACTCATCTAAATTTTATTTTCACCAAAAATCCGCATCCACACCTGAGAAAAGATCTCACGACTCTCAGTAGATTAAAACTCGACTTGGATCTTACAAAAAGTTGGCTTGCTTCTTATTGGAAGAAGAAGATCGAAAACTTAATCCCGTTACAATTCCTGTGTTCGTTATAGGACTTCATTAATTGTAAAAGCGTTTTTTGTAAGCAAGATTGGATACACTACATCAAAATATTGAAGTCATGTGAAAACAAAACAATGGGTAAATTAAGCCAATTGTGCACGTGGCAGTAGTTAATCATAACTATATGCTTGCAGCTTTTTAAATGTAAATATGTACTAATTAATTAATTAATTAATTAATTAATTATTTGAAACAAGTTAGGAATAGTTGATAAGGATACAAAGGACTATTATGAATTTTCAAAGCTGTTCATTACCGTAGCTTAAGGAGGATATTGGATTTCTCAGGCATTCCATCTTTTGAAGCATCACTACTGTCGATATTATTGACCTATCGACGTAAAGCTTTCCGATGAGGTCAGTCGCATTTCAGTGCACCCCTCTCTCTACGTGACTATCGGGTACATGATGTATGGTGGGGTACGGAGCTCCATTGCAACCCCTCTAAAAATGTGTCGCCTGAGGCCCAAATGGAGGGTGTTTGTTATTCCAAACAAATCCCCTCTCAATATTTATTTCACGCACTTTAGCATGGCGCGGGAGTGAAATGTTCCGCCAGTTGTATCTGCTGGTACGTTCCGTTCTGTAATTTTAGCTCCAGCATCCTGCCTGCCGAGTGCTAATAGCCTTCATTGTTGTGGTGTACAGGCCTCTCCCGGTATCGATTCTCCAGTCGTGGAATTATGTGTTGCAGCTTCCTTCAAAGCTCCCTAATCAACAAACTATCAACTCGTGCTGTAATAAACGTAGGCGAACTCAGAGTTCGCTTCTAAAACCCATTTCCAAAATTGTAATTTTTATCTTTTGTATTTCTGAGCTATATTAAGTATATACAAAATTTCTATATCAAAATTAGAGAGGTAATGATTTTGAATTTTTGGGAATATCTCCTAAAGTTCTTGTCTTGAATGGCTTTTGTATCACTGGTAATCCATAAGAGATAAAACGTAGGCAAACTCAGAGTTCACTTCTAAAACCCATTTCCAAAATTGTAATTTTTATCTTTTGTATTTCTGAGCTATATTAAGTATATACAAAATTTCTATATCAAAATTAGAGAGGTAATGATTTTGAATTTTTGGGAATATCTCCTAAAGTTCTTGTCTTGAATGGCTTTTGTATCACTGGTAATCCATAAGCGATATATATACTAATGTCCAAAAGTTAATAATGATTCGGAAAACAGAGAACTGAAAGGAAAAGCGGTGAGTGAGCTGACTTACGCGTTATCTCAGTGCATGCCTCACCTTACTCTCGGAGAGGTAAGCGGGTTCACTCTTCAGAGGTCAACAAAACCAGAGCAGCAAACCAATACCAGAGTATCAGACACAGTTCGTAGTTCATTTGTTATTGTTCTCAGAGAGTGTTGAACAGCGGGTGCTGCTTCGCAAAGTGTTTACAAGACTGCACCAACATGCCACAAAGATGTCAACTGGACCTTGTTTTGAAGGGCACAATCATCGGACGTCTAGAGGAAGTTAGACAAAGATCGTAGTCTCTCGGGCCCTGTGTCTGCCACAAAATGTCATTTTGAGGCTTTGGCGATGGTTCCAAGAAACAGAAGGTGTTTGTCGAATACATGTACGTGGTCTCCCAAGGGTCACAACGCTGCAACAGAAACGATATTTGACTATAATAGCACGACAACTTCGGAAGATGCCATCATGGCAACTGTCTTCCGGGCTTTCAGCCACTTCAGGCGTTTGAGTTTCAAGGCAAATCGTATACTGTAGGCTCAAGTCAGTCGGCTTCTATGTCAGACGTCCAGCAGTGTGTGTGCCATTCACGGTCCCGTATATAATTGAGTCTGCAACGTCAATATTGGACCATGACAGTGCAGAAAGGTGTTTTTACAGATGAGTTCAGATTCAGTTTCAACAATGGTTATCGTCACATAATAATCTGAAGAGAACGTGGAACCCGATTTCATCCCACCAACATCATGTAAACACATCCATTTGGTGGCGGTGGCGTACTCATATGGGCACGCATAATGCTCAATGGACTTACTGATCTGCACGTCTTCTACAGTGGTACTGTGAATGACAAGAGGTACAGAGATGAAATACTGGAACCACATGTGCGACTTAACAGAGGTGCACTTGGTCCATACTTCATCTTAATGGACGATGATGCTTGTCCACATAGAGCCCACCTGGTGGACTATCTTGAGAGGGAAGGTATCCAGCGCATGGACTGGCTAGCACCGTCCCCAGATATGAACCTTACAGCGGATGCTTGGAATACATTAGGAAGATGAGTTACAGTCCGCCAGCCCCCAATGAGGACACTTCCAGACCTCCAACATGCTCTCCGTGATGAATGGGAACTGCAAAGCTCTTAAACCACCACGGCTCTGCAAGGTCTGTGTAGCCATAAGAGGTCACCACATTCCATATTAATTGCACCATTACTGACATTGTGGAAGCGATCAGCTTGCGTAAAAGGTGTCCCGAGGTCAAAATTGTCCGCTATCTCTCACTGTATAGATCTGAGCTTCTTAAGCCGACTTATTTCCATTTTAAGGCCTGTTTCCAAGAGGGGTTGAACTGAAATCCAGCATCATGATTAAGCGTGCTCCTATCGGAGGAAATGACAGAGTCTTCTTAACTGTCCACTGCCAGTAACTGTTACATTTTACCAAGATGGTCTTCTCCCGAAATTTGGCTCTGTGGTCGTTATCAAAACAATGTTATGCCAGTCCAGACTTCTGAGGTTGCATTTAACGAGTACTCTGTTCATGTTCGTTTATTCTGGTAGCGATGGTTCTTCCGGTTTGTCCTATATCGATGTCCCATATTCACAGGGAATGCGGTACACTCCCGGAACTTGGAAGTCAAATTTATCTTTCACCGGTCTGAACAGATGTTTAATCTTCGGAGGTGGCCTGTGGATGGTCCTGATGTTGCATTTGGCGAGATTTCTGCTGATTCTGCCGGATAGGTTACCGGTAAACGGGATGAGGCTGTAATAGTAGGCTTAATCATCTTTTCGACTGGCTTGTTTCCCGAGAATATATTTGTCGCCAGGAAATCTTCAGGTCTTATTATACACGGGAGGTGTTTTCCAATAAAGTGGAATTTTTCAGCATGACGAAATGTGAAAGGGAAAAAATTCCTCAGGATACAATTAAAGCCGTTATTGGTTCCGTGCCAACAAGATGTGAGGCTGTTACAAAATAATATTAGTTGCCATGCTCCAGAAAAACACTTTTAGTACCACTTTTCTGCACAAAACTATTTTTGCAAACACTATAAGCTGTGGATTTGTTTTATTTTTGATATACATACAATACACTATCTCAGAGGTGTTGTTTTGTATTTATATATGTATTGACGTCTATAGTTAAAGTTAACTATTGTACAAGAGGTCAACCAATGTTATGAGTAAAGAAATGTTGAGAAAACATTTCGTCGAAACACTTATGAGCACTACTGTATTTAGAATGAAATGTCCATCTCGAATTTAAGAAGCTCTTCTTAAATGTAATCATAATTCTGTGCAATTGTAATTAGTTAGAGCAGCAGAGCTTACGAAGAAACCACAGAAAAAGCTTTCTGATTTGAAATAACTACAAAACCCCTTGAGTAGTTTCTAACTTACCAAAATTCCTTCCCTTTACAATTAAGTTCTAAAGTAGAACGAATTTACTATGTGGACTTTAGTGTGTTAACTCCTCGCATATCTCTATTGAAACCTTTGCTTACAAACGTCGTAGTCTAGTGGAAATGAGCATTTCTTCCCTTGAGCTATATCACAGGCAGCTGCACGGTTGTGAATTTACGCCTCGCTGCTGGAATGATTGTTTGATGTTGTGCCTTTTGCTGTGACGTCAGTCACAAGAAGCTAATTATCTTGTTCCCGAGGGAATAATAAGAAAATCAAAATATAGCAACTTTCAAGTCTTGGCTATCAGCTTTGCTTCGTTCTTATAATTATGTTCTGCACGCTTTTGAACGGCAATTTATGATTCCCTCTGGTACTTAAAACGGGCAGAGGAAGTCTCATATTTCATCAAAAGTTCTGATAGAGATTTGCTGTATTCATATATTTAACTGAATACAGATAATTATGTTTAAAAAAACCAAATATGTTTGGTGTCTACCTAAAATATTATTTTGCATGTTTAAGGGAAAATCTTGAGAACGAAGTTTTTGAGTGTAATTACAAACATAGCTGAAGTAAATTAATTATATGTTCTGTTAGCCTCTCCCCCCGTATTTCATTTGTTATTACTAGGGGGCGAATTTTGTCCTATTTGCCTATTTCATTCCTTTGTTCACAAACGTAGGCTTTTAAGTTATAAGCAGGTTTCCTACAACTGTTAGCCTAATTTCTTAGTTTTATAGTACATATAAATACCCATTTCATACGTTTGTGCCTATTCTGCTTATTAGTACCTAAAACTGCCTTTTTAGCCAATTTCTTCTGCTTGTAATTTGTGATAATAGTTTTGCATTTGTTGGTTTCAACGTGAAGTTCTGGGGAAGTGAAAATTCCTACTGCTGCACATTGGATATACAAAAAGGGGTTTAGCCAGGTAGGTATCTGGATTAGAGACGTGTCACAATGCGCTAATGACGTCATATAAAAGTCTTAGAATTCGCTCAAGGGCAAGTAGCAAAGGCCAGCAAAATGATATTTCAATGAATTAACAAGTGACCACTCTTTATGTGGGAAAGCCCATTCTGTGAGCAGTGTTTCAAGTACACACATAGATCAGTTTATTACTCAAATATGACAAAAGAGAGAACCAACAGAAGTGTACTTCTTAAACAGTGGATAAGGTGACTCAGCGTTCAGCACAGATGGGATAGTAATTTTTGTGAGCCTTGTGTGAAACAGTTGAGCTTAACCATTCATGTTTGTATTAATATATTATCCTAGTTTCAAAAACCTCGTGCCTATTTGTGTCTATATAAGTGCCTATTTTGCCCATTTTAGTGCCTTTTTTCCTGTCTGTTTCACATATTTTTAGTGCCTATAAATCCGCTCCCTAGTTATTAGCTGACGCACTGAACCCATAAGATGTTAAGTCAACGGGTGTGATATGGCCTATACAGCACGGTAAGCAATCAATAAAGAAGTTATTTAATAACGTACAGTTTCTTTTATCTTCGTTGCTCAAATAAAGGAATATCACAAAATTGTTTTATACTCTATGTGTCACGCCAACTTGGTATAAGGGCATTATACTATTGCTTCTGTAATGCTTCTATAGGGAAAATGGAGCCAATTAAAAGTAATCTTGATTAAACTAACAGCTTCTAGAATATAAGGTAACATATGCAAAATACTTATGAACCTTACTTTTTTCAAGGAAGCCCTTACTAACGTAAAAAACTTATTTAGCTAAAGACAGAACTGAAAAAACATACTAACATTAGCTTGCTTATGCATGGCAGATCTGTTACACTGATTTCGATATTTCTGCTATGTCGTATCGAAAAGTTTGACTAAAGTAATTGATGTTGTGTTTACTGTTTGAGACTTTAAATTAGTTCGTGAAGGTTTTAATCGTCATAACTTCATTTTTGTCATGACATTAGCTTTCAAATCTGCACTTTTAAGACTCTATAGAGGGCAGTGAATCAAATCTGCGGTTGTGAATTGAACTCGCTCATCTAGTGTATGTTCCTACAAACGTATTGTCTAAAACAACAAATCAGCATGTCAAAGAAATGGATTTTGCTTGGCGAACTGGACTACAACACCGTGAATATGTAAACAAATGATTGAACCTCCCCTTCCAAAGTCAGGACGTGTGCCTCAACATCACATATTTCTAGGAAGTGAAGTACTGAAGCGAGGATTTTTAGAAAAGACTTCCTCCCCTTCATCCACTGATACGGGCTTCCTTTGTCACCGTGCGCTTTAATTTCATCTTTTGCTCCCCTTGAGATTGCCTTTTGTTTCCATGCAACTCGAGTTGGGATGGATGAATCGCGGACTAATGAAACAGCTAGCGAGGTGTGTAGCATACAAAGTCTATTGTTGTTGGGGTGGCCAGCAACAAGGGTGGAGTTAGTGGCGGTAAGATTTTTAACATGGCCAACAAGCAACGGTAATTTGTGGTGTTGTGTCGGTACAACTATTACAATCAGTGGTTTCGTGTACTAGCAAGGGGAACTGCCGACACCATCACTAATTTAATTAAAACTTTATAATGGGTTTATGTAATAGTTTACTGTCATTAGTAAACTTTAAGTATAGGTTCAGCTTTTTCTGTACCACCTGGATATGCATTCCCTCCAACATTTCGAGCCTAGCACTCACATGTTGTGAACTTCTTCCTAAATCAAAATGGTTCTCCTGAAGAGTTGCATATTTCGACAGAATCAATTTTTGATTTAAAAAAGTTAAATAAATACTGAAGTTGGCAGTTAAGTTCAGAATTTTCCGAGGATATCGAGCTCAGCCGGTTTCGAATGTGGCGTGCATTCGGCAGGCCCGGGTTCGATTTGTGGCTGACCTACCTAGAAGTGCCAAACTCAAAAACAAATGTTTGACTTAAGTTAAGAATTTTCCAGTGATGTAACATGAAGGTTTTAAAGAAAAATTCCCAAAGTCTCTTTTACCTGGAATACTTAAAAAGAAATTGATTTTCTTAAAAATGTCTCTAAAGAGTTTGATTAAAATATCATTAACTTAAAGATATATTCATGAAAAATGATATGTATATCTTGAATTTACTGAGTATGTCCTGGGAGCTCCTCTTTCTTCTAGGTAGCTTTAACATAAGTGCTAAAGCGTAAGAGACTGAAAAAATATTCTGGATGTTTATTCATCTCAAACGTTCTGGAAAATTCCTAAGGCTGTATAAGCAAGTTAGAAGGTCCATCTCTGCTGCAACGTTTTCCCACATCGAGTTTGTAACCATGTGCAGCGAGTGCTACGTATCTTTCTTACTATATGGCGCTACATCCCTATGTGAGCCGTGGCCTCCTTCACGATCCGACTACAAACTCCTCTCACTATTCATCCCCTCACTTTCATAAGTCCTCCATCACACCATCCATCCATCTTCTTCTCGATCTTCACTTCCTCCTCCTCCTTATATTTTGGCTTCGGACACTCTTAAAGGTATTCTATTTGCCTCCATGCACTCCAGCAGACATGTCCATTGTTGTTTTAAGGATTTCATGAATCGTACTATGTCCTCTCGTTTTATAATTTAATTAATTTCCTCAATGTAAGCATTCTCCATACTCTATGTTCCTCCACAGATCTACATATCCTCCTCACATTTCACGTTCAAATTTCCTCAGGGCTCCTCGTAGTCAATGTCCAGGCCTCTGCCCCATATATGAGCATGGGTCTCATTAGCGTTCAATATATTTGCAGTTTATCTCACCTGCATAGTATTTTACCCTTCAGCAAGTTGGTTATATTTCCTGCCTGAATTTGGTAATTTATTATGACACTCATTTTAAGTTCATAGCGAGTACTATCACTGTAACGAATAGTAGATGTCTTGTGCTCACTCCTCAACGAGTGAACTATCCGGAAGAAGAGGCTACATATGTATTGTGTACTATATGTATAAATTAAGCCTTTAAATTAAGCTCTCGTGTCTGTCTCTGAGAATAAAGTACTTTCATATGCACTCAGGTCCATTATTAAAGTTGCCTCTATGTACCCAAAACCAGATAATAAAGAGGTGTGTGCGTGCGAACGCACCAGTATCGGGGTGAAGTTTTCCGCCCTTGCATGAAGAAGCGGGATGAAAATGACCCCGGGGTAAAGAGCAAAGTGCTCTCCTCTAACACACAGCTGGCCTCAATTGATGTCTGCTAACAGTTTGTCTCCTAGCAACGCATTTAAGGCGCTTAAGGAATGTCAGGCTTAGTTCTACCACGTCTCATTGTTTCTGAAGGGCACATTTTAGACGCAGCCATCCTCTAGTATTAGGTTACTTACCAGAATATCCTCTAATAATACGACATAAACAATTGTGTTACTTCCATAATTCTATGTAGTCTCTTCTACAAGCCATTCTTATCTTCTTCATGTTGATTTAGAAAAATAGTTTGTTGTAAATACAGAAGGCTGAAGCGAAGTCAAATATTTAAAATATGGTTTGCTATATCTGTGACTTGCAGCCAAACTACTACTTTTACCTTACTTTGCAAATCAGCAACTAATTTACATAATCAAACTAAACTTGCTTGTAAACCTATAGTTTCACAAGTAAGAACTCCCAATTTTATCCATTCATAGTTGTACAAATACAACAAAACAATGCACTAGCGGTGGTAGAGCACCTGTCAGCTATGTCAGGAGTCCTGTGTTCGATTCCCGGCTTGGAGATGAGAATTTGTCTCTAAACCAAGATAATTTCCTTAGAGTATAAGTAAGAATGTAGCCGAGATCGAATGTATAGCATCCAAAGAGAAATAAAGAAAATAGAAGCTATGAAACACGAGTAGCTACTGTGTATGATGTTTCAAATGCAAAATGTAATAGTTTTTATCATTGAATTTCAAGGTAGGATGCAATAAAGGAAATATATTGGCAAAATAGATAGTGGTGCATGTTTCAAACTTCTAAATTTATTAATCTAAGCCTTAGATACCTTACTAATGTTTATTACATTTGCACGCATCTTTTAACTTTGAGTACAGTCTATTTTAAATCCTTGAGCTTAATTCTTACACATTATTACAAAAATACTCCATTTTAATAATAGTGCTATTACAATTTTGTTTCTCAGTTTTAAAACTCAAGCAGAAGTTAAGAAGTAAATTGTAAAAATTCTCTCTAAGTTAAATACGAAACTCAATTTAAATATGATTTGCGTTTTAAATCAATATAATTACACAATTTAAAAAGATACTTTTCTCCCGTTGACGAATAATTAAAAGACAATTCAAATTCTCTGGTTTGCAACCAGAGTTTTGCAAACATCTAGCACTTCCACAGGCGTCTATTCCCGTTGAGATCACAGTGCAAAAGACACTATCTTCTCCTTTCTATCTATTGATTTTACTTTATCACCATGGTAACTAAATATTTCTAGGCGACGTCCTTTTTCCCTGTTGCCAACACATTAATTTTGAATTACACAATTTACTGATATGCCAAATATAAAGACCTAAAAATAATTTTCTTTATAATTTTATCTTTCTATAGAATGTATTATATTTAATATTTATTTATATTGAAACATTAATGTTGATCATCTCCTGTTTATGGCCTATTCTATTCAGTCATGGCCATCTATAACTCATATTAATTAAAAAATACTTTCAATCATTTTAAATATATCAATATGGACCCTAAATGAATATATCCAACATTGCTCTGGCAGTTGACAAACAAATGTTTCACACCGGCACGGCAAGGAAAATGACCACAACGCCTTCCGAGCAGCATAGCAGTTTCAGCCGACCGCTCCCTGCCTTACCGGCCGAGTGATCTAGCCTGGAGTTGTCGTACCTTTTAAGCGCTTGGTAGCGCTGGGGTGCATAATTCAAGCTTTCCTCTCAAGTGGGTTTGCACCCTTGTGTCAGTCGGCGTAAGTGGCTCACCGGATCGGTAAGTAGTAAGTGGCGGACATCTACCATGTAATAGTTTTTTTTTTTTTTGTTAAACGTGCTTTTAGTTACTGGCCTGGGGCCTGTGCTCGTAAAATCCCCGTAGGGGAGGTTATCTGTCCCCTTCAGCTGCCGTGGTGCGGGCGCTGCGGACCCTTAGCACTCGTGGTACCTCTGACGTTACTAGAGGAACCTCGGGCCAAACATCTGAGCCCCTCCTTCGGGAGTTGTTCGGATTGGGATGGTCTCGAGGGGGCAGTGGTTCCCGATACCCGTGGGAATCGGGTACGTCTAAGGACGGGGTTGAGGGAAGCCATTAATTCTCCCGGGTACTAGCCTGCTCAGCTAGTAGAAGGTGTGCTAGATCGCCAGGCGGCCCCACCGAGGTCATATCGGTAGTCTTCACCTTTGCTGTTGACGCGCGTAGGTGGCGTATCCACTTCCATCCCGTCTTGTGTCTTAGGACCAGATGGGCGGGCTTGTTTGTTACCCAGGTATTGTCCTATGGAAAGCCCCACGGAGGACGCCGAGCACCCTTTGGGACAGCTCGGATAACTCCCTGGTTGAAAGAGGCCCGGGTCTTGTTCCTACGGGGTCAAGACTAATGGGAGTAGAACCTCTGGACTGAAACTGTGCTCGTAAGATCCGAGAATTGTTGGCAATTTAATGTCGTAGTGGAACTAACCTCCATATTAAGGAAGGAATAAAAAGTGTATATTATATATTAGCCTGTATATGACGACGGGGTAAAGTAAAATAATATGTTAAACAGATCCGCCAATATTTTTGGTTAGGCATATCAGAAAAGGGCACACCTTTACCTCGTGAAGGTATACCTTCCTACATTTAATCCTTCACTTCCTTGTTGCCTTCCTGTCATCCTGTTTTATTTGCTAGAAATTTTGCACCCCTCCCTCTGACGAGGATCGGCGCAAGCTCCATCATACTGCACTTCCGAAAGGCTGGATTGAAGTTGTGGTGGAAATAAACCAACAGGAAGTTGCGGTAATCTAGCGACCGCCCAGTGATCAATGAAAACCGCGACAAATTGTAAAATCTGTCGATCATCGGGGCTTGAACCTGATATCTGCGAAATGTGCATTATCGTTTGAGCCACCCGGTAACTATATATAAAGTACTGGGTTTTGATACATGCCTACCAACATCATGCCCGGCTTTGTAACTTGTCTGTCGATCAGGGTGAGTTATTTGGTTAAGGGCTTTTCCAGAATTTTCCCTTATTCTGAAAGATGATTGCCAGGTAACTAAGTTCTATGGACCCTGCGCCCATTTGAGCATCATTTCATTATTTCATTCATCCTCCGATATAAATTAACGTTCAATGACGTTAATTAAATAAAAATCAACATTATATCGATGATATGCACTGTATGTTTGCAGTCACGTGGTATCTGTTTAATCACGTCCTGTGTACAAATCAACTGTTAGTTGCAAATCAATCTCCATCACTTTCTAAGGTCACCGTGATCTCTACTGAAGCCGATCATGCAAAATAGCTGTGTATCTCATCACTACAAGCCGTAATCAATCCTCTAGCATGATTAACATGTTGTGTACCAACGGGGCTACGCTTGGGGCAGTAAATGTTCTGGATAATGTTATTTGCTGAACCCTAACTGACGTAATCTTCAGCAGGCACGTTGTGCGGCCAGAAAACATTCGGCACACACAAATGCACTTTGCAAGTCTGCTGTACTACAACAGTGAATGAATATAATCGTTATACAAGGAATCTTTGCCGAGGAGGCAGATTTGTGTCCTGGCTTGGTTTTTTTCCCTCCTGGCGGTTGTGTTAGACATGGACATAAGTGGACAAGCTCGTGTTGCTATGGGAACGGAACTGATGACTCTGCCCTCTTGCGTGGAGTGCAACAACAACAGCCACTCGAGATAAACAGCTGCCTGTCACAACATCGCCCAGTGTTGACCAACACAACAATAACATATGTTACGCTTGTTCAATGCTGCCAACTGCTGCTTGCTTACTTCCTCCGGAAGACCTTTTGTTATTTCGAGGCATGTTTAATTTTTCGCCGTATACGTGTAAATAAGTGAGAGACTTTTAATTAAAAACTGTCACTTCGACAGTACGTATTGATGAACCTATAAAAAAGTAAATCAATAGAGTTCATCAACTTTTACATTATTTTATCTTTATAAAAATCTGGTGTGGCACGTTCTCTACTCATTGATCTAGAAACAATTCTTTCAAAATTGGGTAATTCAGCAACCTTCTTGTTCGCTTAAATAAACTTTCAACTCATATGGCACGTTTTTTGTTTGAATAAATTAACCAAAGCTGTAGTAAAAATTTTTAAAGAGCATGTCACTATGTGACGTCTTTGAAATTCCAAGTTCTTTGTAGACTACTGAGTGGCAAACGATAAGTTCAAACCAATAAAGTACATCTACAGGGAATATTTCTTGAATATAGAGGACAAAAAAAAGTTATATGAACATCGGTCCGAAATGGTGTATTTCCATGGCAGAGCTCCTTTTTCTACTCTGCTTACACCGTGAGATGCACATGTAACTGTTCTGTGGCCATAACCCCACAAAATCACAATGGTTTAACTGTACAACAGTAAACTTTAGCTTTTACATCTGGTTAAATTGGGTGGAAGTAATGCATTGCATCGTTCTTATCTGTAGGAACTGGTGCTCAGTTCATGCACGATGGGATTCCTCCTCATTTCAGGCTTTCAGACTATACATTTCTGAATAGCAGGTTTCCTGGTAGATGGATAGGAAGAGATGGACCAATTTAGTGGCCTGCGTGTTTGTCTGACTTAAACACAATATACTTTTATTTGTGGGGACATTTGAAGTCTCTTGTTTATCAAACTCCAGTAGAGACTCTTCGTAATCATATTGTAGAAGGCTGCCAGACAATATGAAATTCCCCAGGACTAACTCAGTGAAATAGGGAGTTCATGCGACACGGATTGACTGGTGCTTTGGAGCTAACGGAAGTGATTTTTAACATGTGCTGTGATTTCCTATTTTCTCACCATTCTGTCGTTTAATGTCGTCTGCGTTTCAGCTGCAGACCTATCTTCATATAACATTTTTATTCTCTATCCCCAAATTTTCACATACATTTTTATTTCATCCTGATATAAAATGGCTAACTTAAAAAAAGAAAAAGACATGTTTAACATAAATTGTGAGCTATAATGAGATACTTATACAGAAAATTAAAGATATACAAGGGATTTTGATAAATATCCTTATAACAATTTGCGAAAATGTAGGATATGAAATTTTTTATGTAAACCATAGTTTAAAGTTTCAACAATTTCCTTAAAGATCTTGATCTCGCATGTTTGAAAAATAATTTTTTGTATTTACGAAGGTGGCCTGAAAAGTTTCCGACCTCAACATGAAGATGGCAGCACTCGTAAATATGTTCATCTCTAACACCAAAATTTTCAGCCATTTTGGATGCTCAGTTGTTATATAACAGTCGTTGGAGTGAATTGATGTGATTATTTTATTAAAATTGACAAAATTGAGTATCGAGCTGTCATTAAATATTTGATTTTGAAATGCAATACACCTACGCAAATCAAAGATGAGTTTGGATTGTCTGTATGGAGACTCTGTGCCATCATTTATCACAGTGAAAGTTTGGGCAGCTGAATTTAAACGTGGCCGTAAGAGCTTGTGGGACGATGAACGTTCGGGACGTCCTAAAACTGCAACTGCTGACGAAAACATCGCCAAAGTTCACCAAATGGTGCTAGACGACCGCCGAATTAAAGTGAGCGAGATAGCAGAGGCTATGAACATGTCAAAAGAACGTGTTTGTTACATATTAAATCAACATTTAGACATGAGAAAGCTGTCCACGCGTTGGGTGCCGCATTTGCTGACGTTAGATCAAAAACGTGTTCGAACGAGCGTATCCAACGCTCTATTGGCGCAGTTTAGGCACAATAAATCCGAGTTTTGGCACCGATTAATTAATGTAGTTGAAACTTGGATACACCATTATACGCCAGAAACAAAAATAGTCCAAACAGTGTACTGCAAAGGGCGAACCGGCTCCAAAAGAAGCAAAGACTGTTTTTTTGGGCTAAGAAAGTGATGACTGTTTTTTGGGATAGTCATGGAGATATTTTAATCGATTACCTTCAAACAGGAAAAGCATTACAGGAGCATACTATGCATCATTACTTGATAAGCTGAAGGCAGAAATTGCGGGAAAACGGCCAAATTTGCAGAAAAAGAGAATCCTGTGTCACCAAGACAACGCACCGCCTCACTCCTCTACGGTTGTAATAGCGAAAATACACGAATTATGGTTTGAACTGCTTGACCATCCGCCTTACTCACCAGATCTAGCCCCAAGCGGCTTCTTTTTGTTCCCTCATCTGAAAATTGCGCTCGGAGGACAGAGATTTTCGTCAAATGAAGAGGCAATCACCTTTGTGAACAATTAGTTTGCAGAGAATAACGCCGAGCACTATTTGGACGGTTTACAGAGATGGAAGCATCACTGGGTATTTGATCTTAGAGCAAGGGAAAGAGTGCTTCTGTTTTATTCTTGGTCCCCTTATGTGCAGATATTTCAATGTTTCGTAACATAGTGGAAATAAAGTACTTCCTCTACTAAGTTTGGAAAAGTGGTAGGGAAGGTAAATGTTTTGATGTACTTCTACTACGAAATTACCTAAAAATAATGGCACTCAGTTGTCTTTTATTGTTCCAAACGTTAAGAAAAGTACCAATTGTTCTACTGCAAAGCCATACTTAGCAATGTTCAATTAGCGGCGGCTGGTGCTGTGTTGCCAATATCGCGTGCTGCTTTTGTTTATGTATACGCAACATAGCGGGCTGGCGAGGGGGTGGTCATGTTAAAACTCCTGCTAGTGAAGCGGATAATGCCTGTATAATTTTCACACCGCCTTGGAGCCTATAGGGGCACCAACTTTGTTTTAGCCTGTCCGCAGATAATTTCATGAGAATGTCAGTGTTCATTTAGGCCGATAGAACGGGTTGGCAGGTTTAGGGTGGAGCTTTTATGTATGTTACTCCCTCCTTTGACCACCAGGAAGTAGTGGCACCGACATCAAGTTAATTAAATTACACCCATACAGCCTAGAAACAAACGGCTGTAACATTTTAGTAACTGGAAAGTTTAACCTGATAAACACCTAAGTAAATTTGGGATTATTTTTCGTTTAGAAGTGAAAGACAGTTTGAAAAATCAAATTATAACTTAAGTCCAGATAAATTATGTATCGTTATGTTAAAGGATGGCCGAAGAAGGAAAGCCAACACATTTTCTTCACATTTTGAAGAAAAACATCTTTTAAAAATAATTCCTTTGTACACTATTATTTTACTTCTAAAATTGGCAGAAAAAATGTTATGCATTTTACCAAAGTATTGAAAATTAGCACTTCGATTCTAGGTTTCCAAGAATAAAAACTGATATATGTAAGCGTAAATTGAAAGTATTAATCAGAGTGCAGAAGGTAGGCAGTTTAAAACATGGCTGCTTCCGTGCAATAGGTAAAACATCTCAATGGTAAACAGTTAAAATGTGGTGAAAAAAATATATTGAACGTGTTATGCAAGCTGTGTGATGGAGAGTGTTGTTAATTTGCAATCAGAATATACCGGTGTTTCCAAGTCAAGTATTAATTCCCCTCGAAGTGAGATTGTGAAAATGGGCCGGCTTTCTTCTCCAGGAAAACATCGAAAAAGAAAGAAGCCAGTTGTGGAAGGTGAATATGATGAATTTGTTTAAAGTGTTATTCCTCGTAAGGTTCATAGCTTCTTTGAAAGAAACGAGCCACCACAATTACAAATGTGCTTCAAGCAGTAAATAATGATCCCAATTAGGCGAGCTTTGGAGAACGAGCTCCCGCACCATTCTTGCGACATTGGTTTTGAATTTGTGAACAGAAACATAAAAAATACTGCTGAGCCAAAAGATATATTGTTTTGACACAGAAATTCATCAAAGGAAAATTTGGAAGTGAAAGTCGATTCAGAAATTCGTTCGTTGTCAGATTCCAATTAGGTACGCAAGCTATTATTTTTGTTGCATGCCAGTAGAACTTTCAAGTCATTACCAAAGTGGCCACACGTAGTTGTTTAGTACTGTTATTCCAAAGAAATACCCATGCCTTAAATTTTAATTTATAATCGAGGTGAGGTTATGTGAAGAAATCATTCAGTCACCTTCTAGCGTACAAGAGGAAAAATGTATTACACAGTAGACACACCTTTGCAGTTAATCTTAACATAAAGGTGCTATCGCATAAGCTACCCCAAACAGTGAAAAAGGCAAAGTAAAACTTTGCATAGAAGTTCACAGTGCACATGTTTGCCACGTGGAAATAAAATATTCCCTTCAATCACAGTCACTGGCAGAGTAACACACTTTCCCGCTTTGTTTACATCTCCCCATAAACTAAGGAGGGCGCAGGAATAACTACTTCTTGTAGTAAACGGTTTGCGTATAAGAATAAACTCAAAGAACATTGTTATAACCTCCTAAATATTTGTGTTTTCGAAGCTTTGTAAAAATATAAAACCCAATTTTTTGAAACATTTTGATTACGAAATTTTGTGTTGCATTTTCACAAAATTAGCACAAACCAAGATATTTCAATTCCTAAGCACCATTGGAATCCTTATCTACAGCAAATATTTAAGGTACCAAATAACCGCGTTTTGTTACTGGGACTTACTGTGTGCTTTCATAACAATCGGTTTAGCTATCTTTTCTTGAATTCACGTATGCGGAATTTTGATCTATTTATCTCGGTGAAATTACTAGAAAAGTATCGGTTGAAGGTTGAAGGTTTCTGATATACAGACATGTGCAAATTATTAGACTCATTCATGTTTTTTAATTTGCTTCAGTTTAACATTCAAAATAATGGTTATTTACCTCCATAACCTATTTGAATTTGTCGAAATTCTTTTCCTTGATATAATATGAAGCATATTCAATGAAATTTCTCTCTTAATAGTAGCTGGGGGATTTTTCTTTTACGTATAGTAATATGGTGGTAGCTCTGAATTAAGGGCAGCCATTTTCTTCATGTCTGTTTATCCAACTGTTTGGTGATATTGCTTTCATTTGGTGAATGTAGTAACTGAAGATTGTTAATATTTGCCTTTATTGTGTTTTATGGCTAATATATCCTCAGTATTTATTATTAATTGATCTCAAGCCAGATAACATCGTCTATCTTATCCTTAGCATTCAAATTCATTCAAAAGTGAGGTTATGGGTAAAACTGCTGAGTTATACCCAAGAAAACTAGCTGTAACTGAGAGTCTTTTGAAGGAAACTCTTTATTCACAACGTTAAATAGTTAAGAAATTGTGTATTTCACAAAAGAAAGCTATCACCAAGGATTCAAGGAAAACTTGTGCAGGTGGCAAAACAAAATAGAAGAGCAACCAGCATTGACCTCAGTAATCAACTAAAGCAGTACGATACAGAAATATCAGCCTCAGTAGTTCGCAGAAGACTATGTGAAGCAAGTTTACCAGCACGCAGGCCTCGTAAAAAGGCCAAACTGACACCTGCAATGGCAAAAAACGTTTAGAATGGACCAAAGAGATGCAGAAACATCCTGTGGAATTTTGCAGAAAGGTAAATAGTATGAAAATTGTAATAGCATAAAATTAAAGTATGTACATGAAAATTTTATGTAAATGAAATAGACAGCCTAAACTTTGTTTCTCTCATTGCTGGTTTTGTTATACTATCTTTGAGCAATTTTAAAACGGTTTAATATTAATAGAGGTTTTTATTGTTTCAGGTAATTTTCTCAGATGAATCCATGTTTGAAGTATGTGAAGACAGCAGCCAATATGTGAGAAGGACAGATAAAGAAGCATTTTCCCCTCTGTGTCGAGCAAAGAGTAAAGCACCCAACATCAAAAATGGTCTGGAGCTGTATGTCTGTCCATGGACCTGGAAGATTATACACAGTTGTGGGTTCTATGGAGCAGAAACAGTATAAAAGTGTATTAGAAACAAGACTATTTCCGCAAAGTAAAGAATGGTTTCCAAATGGTGATTTGTGTTCATACAGGACAGTGCTCCCTGCCATAGAGCAAAATCTGTAACCCAGTTCCTCAAAGGAAACAAAGTAAAAGTACTACCATGGTTGGGGAATAGCCCTGACTTAAATCCAATAGAGACTCTGTGGGGTATTGTTAAAAAGAGACTGAAAAATTTGAAAATAACAACAAAAGTTCTGCTTATTGAGGGCCTGATAAGCAATTGGCACAGAGATGAAGAAATAAAGGAAAAGTGCTCCACCCTTGTAGAGAGCATGCCTAAACGCATCAAAATGGTAATAAAGGCTAAAGGAATGCACAAAAAATACTAAGAGTTGAAAAAATATATTTTGTAATATTATTTCTGTTAAATAAATAGAAAATAAACAGTATATGTTAAAAATTTCACCATTGAGTCTAATAATTTGCACACGTCTGTATATGTAGAGGATAAAAGAGACTTTCAAAAGCTAAGAATGTAATATTTCGGACCTGAGTTTCAAATATTTTAAATTTAAACCGTCTTCAACCATATTTTTGCCACCTATGTGCTACCAAAGGTTCAACGCCATTGGATATTGGCTATTCTTTTTCCGAAGTTAACCTGGAAAAGTGTGTTGCTTCTAATCTATGAGACAGGCGCTGTGTTTTCGAGTACCCCTGTAACAAAATCTTCAAAAGGGTTTCTGCGAACATTAACTGAATGTATCTGCAGCAGCGCGTATGATTTTTAAATCTTTTAAATTCCACGTCGGCGATGTAAGCTCTTCATTTTCTCTTTGAAAGACATCCCGGAGATAATTTTCGAGCTGCCATTCATTCACCTTTCCCAGCATGACAGGGAGATCATATATAAAGAGTACCCAGAATCAAAGGGTTGAGGAACGTCCTTTGTATATGCCTGCACCTGTAGTATAATATACCTCAGACATATCCAATATGTCTGTTTCGACATGTAGGCGTTCACGTAGCGTTTACTGCACATCCACGAAACGTATTATACATTATCCAGGTAACAAATATGTGCAAGTTGCTTTCCCTAGACGCATCTAATATGTCTGTTTCGACACGTATGAGTTTACTACACACCGACAAAACGTATTGTGTATTATCCATGTAACAAATATGTGCACGCTCCTACGGCTGCGAAAATACATTAAAAGGAATATTATAGAGTAAATGTATGCGCCGATTATATCGGGAATTGATATACAAAGGGAATTAAAAAAAGAAGGAAAAAAGCTCTTAAAGGTCTATTTTCTTACTTGGACTCTATATTTTGAATCAAAGAGCGCACATAAAAGTATTAAATGAGGAATGCCAGGTTAAGAATAATGGTCATATACGACTTAATTATGATAGGAGGGAATAACAGTAACGGTAACCTTTATTACATGGCAATTATTTTTTAATTTGTTCCACTTATACCACGCTTTGAACTCCAATTATCGGTGACCGTTCTCCTCTGAAACATATCAAAGGTACTAACTCGTATTGATTGGGTTTTAATCATTAGATCATGCACACGTTCACACTATCATTCATACTTCCAGACTCAAGGGAAGATGAGGTATTACCTTGGTCGGAGAAAAATCCCCACCCCCTCCGTCGGGAATTGAACCCGGGCCCCAAAGCACAGCAGGCTGGTGCTCTACCGACTGAGCTACGGAGCCCTATGCAATTATTGTAACCAGATAAAACCATAACATCATTCCATAGTTACCTCACCTCCATCATTTGTTTCCGATACCGAAAGATTAATATTGAATGGAAAATTTAATGATTTAATTTATTTGTTTTAAAAATAAACAAGTTATTCAGAACAGTTTACTTTATTACTATAAGACATAAAAGGTCTTTAAAATATGTGGTCACAGACTCCGCGGTGTCTCCTCACTATGCGAAACAACCAGGAGTTGCCATTTGAGGCGCACTAAAATAATTACCATGTACTAGGTGCTGAAAATTTTAATCTTTTGCTCTCAGACTACCAACATATCTTATAAAATGCTCTTTCTCGCTCACCAACTCTACAGCATTGGTAACGAAACATTTATATAATTAAGTATCTGATTTATTCACCCTCGTATGTTAGTTCCTTAAATTCAAACAAAGAATTAATTAATCAATCTCATTTACCTACCCATATGCTATGAAATGATTATACAATAATTTAGCTCATTTTTATGTTGAATTGTCTCCCTTACCTCTTGAAATTGCAATTTCGTACAGCTATTTATGATAACGATTGAAACATTCCCCGATATTCAGGTAAAGATGCTTTTTTTTTCGAGAGGAGAGGATATTTGGAAGGAATCGAAAGCAGAGAAAGATGTTGGGGTCCCGCTGATGCACCCCCGGTACTGTCGCTCGTAGGAATGCTGGTGCCAGAAGGGCACAAACGAATCCGAAGGCAAATATGTTCGGGGGTCCAAACATGGCAAGACGCCCTGAGTGGATCGCTGGGATTAGGGGGAAGGTGTTGGAACTATAGAAAGTACTTTATTATGTTGTATAACTGTGCACCCTGGGTACTTCCTTTGGGAGTTAATTTTGGCGGCGTCGCTGGCGCGTTGTTCAGTCTGTCATGTCAGTGAGGTGTAGTAGTGTGGTTTGTAAGTGGTCAATGTTCATGAGCACTTGAGTAAAGTACTGACGTAGTGATTCAGGGTCGCTCGTGAGGGAAAGCTGAGAGACTTCAAACATTTTTAATCTATACCTGTCGGTCTTCCAAGTTATGAAACTACTGCATTGCCTTTATATGTCTCTTGGCAGTCGCAATGCTTGAGTTATATTAGATATTTAGTACCTTTCTGTACAGAAAAAGATAAAAGTAATATAAATTTTCACGCCAATATATAAAACAAAAAGCTGGTAAATTAAAGATCCTCACTTCCAGGCCTCCAAGTCTATTGAAATCACATTCTGCGAATCTAGAGAAAAATAATTCTCCTAGTTATAAGTTATACAGTGTATTCACTGGTTTATAAAATGTTTACAATTTTTTCTCTTTGTACACTTATTTAGAATCGTCTACTAATTAAGTTGATTGCAACAAAAATTAATGTAAATATTTCCTGCATGAGACTTGTAAGACATTTTTAAGGTTTTCTTTGGCATTCTTGAGATTTCTGTTCTTTAGCAGCCAAGTCGTGACCGACTACACAAAGAAGGTCAACTCAAAGCATTACAGGAGAATATTTTTAAATGAATAGAAATAAAAAGCAATAATTATAAATCATATCTGGTACAGATGCTCTACAAATTCGGCATAAAGATATTTCCATGGGACTATTAGCAAAGAGAAGCCAAACAGAACCTTAAATGGAACCATGATACTTTTTAACATATGTTGGTGCCTTTCGAAAACTAAGGAAATTTTATTATTTTCCAAAATAAATTATTGTGCTGTTAAAGGATGTTTTAATCGAAGCCAGTAGTCTTCAAGAAATCCGAGGAAAGTAAGTATCGAATAAAAGGACATGGCTTTTATAGTTTCACAACCTCTGAACTCTGAAAATATAATACTGCATATAGTTGAAATGTTGATTATTTACTCTTCAAAATTTAGAAGTATGGAGTTTAGAATATCTGAAGCTTGTCGTACTACTAAACTTTGTATATTGTTTATTATATATATCAGGGGCGTCCAGAAAGTAAGTTCTGTTTCAATTTATCTCCGCTGAAGCGCTGCGATCGCAGTTTCGCACATGCGTGGTAGACGCTCTGTGTCAAGGAGAAAAAACGTGCACCATTGTGAGATCGCTGTCAGCCACGTATGCTTTGTTGTGCTTGTTTACAATGTTGGTGTTGATTGAAAATCCCGCCGCTTATGAAATAAGATCTGTGATTCGTTTTCTGAATCCTAGGAAAGTGAAACAAATTAAAACTTATAGTCTGTCAAAGGTGTTGTGTTTGTTCACGACAATGCACGACCACGCACTGCAAATGCGACGAAAAACATCCTACAGGAATATGGCTGGGACGTGTTTGACCACCCCCCGCACAGCCCTTACCTCGCTCCTAGCGACGTTCATCTGTTTTTGCATCTCAAATCTTTCCTTGGCGGTCAACACGTCAACAACGACGAAGAGTTGAAAGTAAATGTTTTCAACTGGTTGAAGACACAGGCGGCAAACTTCTATGAAGAAGGTATACTAGGAAACAAAAGTTACTTTCCAAACGTACCTCGTATACGTATAGTGTTTAAATGCTTGTCTCTGTAGGTGATGGTAGTGTGTTTGCTTCACGTTCAAGAGGTGCCGAATTCGAATGCCGATGAAGCCAAGTTATCTGGGTAAGGGTTTTTTTCCAGGGCTTTGTCTTATCCTGAAATATGGATGTCGGATAACAAAGCTATATAGACTCTGCCTCATTTGAGCATCATTTGATAATCCGATATAACCTAACCGGTTAAAGGACTTACTTGAGAAACAAAAAAGGAAAGGTCTTCAAGTGTTAATTGAAGCTAATTTAATAATATAATAAAGTAATTTAAAGTAATAATATTGCCTACATATTCGCCTAGTGATCTTTTTTATTACTGTGTATACTCCTACCACAATGAAAACTTCTGATAACAACTCAAAAATTTGTATTAGAAAAACAAATGTTGAATAAAAGTTGGATAGTTTATTGAGGAAAATCAGAATATAAAGAGATCGTGTTTCAATTTAAAATTCTGAGATTGATTTTCCATATCAAAATTTGGAAGTACGCTTGCTCTATTTGGATACAACATTCTTGGAGGGTCTTTTTCGGTTTATTTTGAAATAATTTAGTGGTAGCAGTTTAAGTTTAGTTGTTTTAATTTTAGGTCCTCCAATGTTAAGTCATATCGAACGATGAGTGGAATAAGGGAAATGATGCTCAAATGAGTCCAGTGTCCATAGAGCTTAGAATTACCCAATATTCGTTTATCAGGATAAGGGAAACCCCAGGAAAATACCCTTATCCAAGTAACTCAACCTGACCGAGATTCGAACTCGGCACCTCTTGAACGTGAGGCAGACACGCTACCATCTACGCTACCGAGGCGGGCAGCACTTCAAGTGACTCAACATATATACTGTTTGGAATGAAATACTCCCAGAATTTGTGTTACTACGTGCTTTTGCTGTGTAGTAACAAACGCTATTTTCTATTCGTGACTATTCCAAACAAATGTAAACCACCAGTACCCCTTTAAAATCCAATGGGACACTTGTTTATAAAATCGTATTTAGTACAGATGTATTATTTTATCGTGACAGGAATCCTGCGCGTTAGGGATGAGTAGCAACTGTGGTGAGGATAGTGCACCTATCGCCACAATGCGTCACACGCGTAAGATTACGAGAGGGGAGGGTGGTGCATAAGGTGTCCAAAAACAAATTTCATTCTCGAAGCCAGTTTTGCAGCTCTTATAAACTAAGTTGTAATTATTACTATGGTAGTAATCTCCACGCTTTTGTTGGATCTTAAATAGTACGTATGGTGCGATGCTCGATTAAAATTTGTCTGTCACGCTTAGTGCTTTTTTTTTTTTTAAATAAATCCTAGCTTCGAAAGAACTCTTTTTAATGTTCAGACACAGCCTTGGAAGTCAGTAGAATTTTTAGCTTCATAAACATTTTCTTCAAAGTTGGTCTTTGTTTTTCTGTGCTTTAAAAATTATTCATAGTTCGCCTAACTATTTCTGAATTAAAACATCCAAATTAGATTTTGTGCATGTTCTTAATCTTTGTTTATTGGGCATAGAGAAGGACGTTGTTGTACTAACGCCAATGACTTTTCTTTCCTTAATAACTCTCCTAAACTGCTTTCGGACACAACTGTTGCCTCAGATACCCTTCCCCAGATTTTTATAGCTGACCCAGACCATTGTGCCTTTTTTTATAAATCTATGGATATTGGTTACTACTTCTCGTATTTTTAAATGTAGCACTTTATTTCCTAATGTGCTGCTAGGAGGTGTCATTTATAAATGGTCTCTTGGAATCAGGAGACAAGCACATTTTGAGACAAGCTATAGTATTACCGAGTAGCTCTGCAGGTGTTCACTTGCTCGTTCTGAGGTGGAATCGTCCAGAAACCACTGCGCATCGCTCTGCACTTTTCAAGATAAAAAATACATGTGTAGTGTAGTAATTTATGGCTTGAAAGGAGGTGTCCATAGCTCCAAGTCCTAGAGAAGGAATAGAGATTTTCAATGGTAGAATATCAATATAGGTTGAGTGTGTTTCAGATTACTCCTCATACACACATACACACAACAACAACTCCTTATAATCTTGGTATAGATAGTGGCGTAATAAACGTCCATTAGTAAGCGAATAGCTCATTTGTTCCCCTTACATCAAAGTATTTAGTGCAGCTTTGTTAGTCATTATGCAGGAATCTGTAGGCGAGAATGCAATATAAT
Source organism: Mantis religiosa (assembly GCA_030765055.1). NCBI lineage: Eukaryota > Metazoa > Arthropoda > Insecta > Mantodea > Mantidae > Mantis > Mantis religiosa. Next base: position 65,076,372 of record CM060958.1, on the reverse strand, counting down.
GTATGATACAGGTTCGCTATTTAACACGTTCCGGCTGCCTTAATTAATTCATCATGAATAAATAATCAAGCCGTGGTAGAGGCTGTAAGAGAATTAATTGTGTTATCTTGCAAAGCAGCCAGGACAACACCCACCTAGCCCCTAACATGGTCGCAACATGATTTCCCATGTCGGCCTGTTGATGTGGGACATAAAACATGGACTCGAACCTGCAAGGGGCGTTCCTGGACAGCTTACAATGGCTCTCATGAAATTTGTTAGCTCTTGGCTAAACACTGACCATCGCAACAAAATAACAAGCGAGGGGTCGAACCCATGCACCAGGAGAAGGTGTACCTCTGTTACACAACTTCCAGCTACAGCAAACCCAGAATAAATACATAAAAGATAATGAAACTGCATTTTGAGTTGCAAATAAATGTGATTTCCTATCAGTTTGTCTATGAAATCGAACGTTTCTAAATTGTCGACAACTTATTTATAGCAGATAGAAGAACTATTCCACTAAAACTTTTGTATAAAGATTTTTCTGGAAGCGCATCTTTGAGGATCAATGAAACCCTTCCCGAAAAATTAGTGTGTGTATGTCTGTATGTGTATTTATATGCCTCAGATTGTGCGAGAAAAGAATTAAAGCACAAATTCCTAACATTACCAAGCTTCATATCTGACCCATACTCTGTTACATAGAACTACGTGAATATATTTCAAAAAGAGATTGCTCTTCACATTTCTGATTGTTTTATTCGCCCAAAAGTTTCCCTCATCCTTTCGATAAAAATACTCTATGTTTGAGATATACACGGTGTTCATTTTTATTTGTAATTTTACTGCGCAAAATCTGACGTCATCAATAGCATCGCTGATGGATCGAGTTTATGTACGATTCCCCTAGCGACTTGCAATCGTACTTGATGTGCTGGTAGCAGCTCTGAGGCTTCCCTCTACCGGCAGGTAAATATGAGGGTGGGTCAAAAAGTATTGCCTCCTATTTTTTTTTCTCTTTTAGTTGCCAAGAAAATTGAACCCAATTCACATAGCTTGAAAACTACAACATTGACGATTAATTTGTCACTATTCAATATAATCTCCGTCATTTTCCACAATTTTGGTCCACCCTTTAACTAGGGCATGTATTCCAGTGTGGTAAAACACACGATTTTGCTTCCTAAGCCATTGACGCACGGACGTTTTCACAGCTTCCTCATCTTCAAAATGAATCCCACTATGAGCTTCCTTTAGTAGCCCGAACAGATGGAAGTCTGATGGTGCCAGGGCAGGGCTGTATGGGGAGTGAGGTAAGACTTGCCATCAAAATTTCTCAATTTCTGCAGTGGTGTAACGGCTGGTGTGTGGTCTTGCGTTGTCATGCAAAAGAAGAACATGCGCCATAGTTTTTGTTGGGTGAACTCGGCGAAGACGTGCTTTCAGCCTTTTGAGAGTTCTGACGTATTGGACAGAATTTATTGTGCATCCCTGCTCCAAAACATCAATCATAAGCCCATCCTCTGCATTCCAAAACACTATCGCCATAACTTTCCCTGCCGACCACTGAGTTTTGAATTTTTTTTCTTCGGTGACGTTGGGTGATGCCATTCCACTGACTGCCTCTTTAATTCAGGTTCAAAAGTGAACCCACGTTTCGTCTCCAGTAAAAACTTTTTTTTCCAGAAACTCCTCTCCCTCCAAATTGAAGCGCTGCAAGTTTTCGGAGGCTATTGTTTTCCTTGTTTCTTTGTTTTTGGCAGTTAAAATTCTTGGTACCCAACGTGAACAAACTTTTGAGTAACCCAGTTGTTGAATAATCGTCATCACACTGCCTTTACTGAGGGAGGTAATGCGGCACAATTCACCTGTTGTTACCCGGCGATCACCACGAATGATGTCATCGACTCGCTGAATGTTGCATGGAGTCACTGCAGTCACCGACCTGCCACTTCGCTTTTCACCTGTCAATGGTGATTGCCCTTCAGCTTCGTTACAGCAACGAACCCATCGTCTAACAGTGCTGACATCCAGAAAATTGACACATAAGACAATGTACTAGAGATATTTTCTTGTTTACACCTGGATAAAAGTTTGTACATATTGTAATACTAAATTATTTTTCGTTCCCACAACATATTCTGCTAATTTTCTGGTTTGTAATGAAGTTACAAACATTTAGTGTTATTGGTGGGATTTGAACCGAATATTCCAGTCTCTGTCGAGTAGCTCTAACCTCTGAACTACCACGAAAAAAAAAACCAGTATGACATGGAACTCTCCAATTCACTTGCGCTTTTTCAGATAAACTACAAGGAGCTCTAAAATTAATATGACAAATCATACTCTTATGTTGGCTTTAATGTTGTAAGGGTGAAATCTGTAATGGTTTGGTCAAATCTCAGCTATAGCGTTGAATTTTCTACCTTCGTTTCATTAAAAGGATGATAGCAAGTTATTTGAAATTTCTCTGTTAATGTTTTGCACAAGATAGGTTAACTACCTCTATGACATGCTAACCAAAACAAAAGTTAAAATGGTAAATCTTATAGTATATTAAGTAATATTTATCTTTTGTTTTAAAACAAAACAAAAGCAAGTTTTAAAACGTCTTATTCTTGTGCATTTATGATATAATTCCATAAACGTTAATAATTTTGCATGCATTGTTTATATTATTGTTATGATTATGATCATCTTCCTCATCATATATATATACGTGTCAGGGCATACACGCATTACCATGTTTTCCGCTGAAGTTAAAAAATAACTAAGGCTATTATATTCTCCACTTATTACGAATATCTTATATTTAATGTCCTTTGAGTTAAACATATGCGCTCTACTGCCAGGTTCTACTTTTAGAATGAGAATTTCAATTCCTAGGAAGTCTTAAGTACCTTTATAAAGTTATTCACAATATTTATAGAGTACTAAATTTAAAATTACTACGTTGACGATATTGCAGATATCATCCTTATTATCACATTAGAGAGCTTTTACATGTTTATAATTTATTTATAACCTATATTTAGATATTCAGTACGTTTAGCCTTACATTGATATGTATGGCGGCTGCAAGAACTGCTCCAAGCTTTTATGTCGTTATGTTTCAGGATATTCTACTTACCAAGCGTGAGCAGTTAAAGCCCAATAGATTGGCACACAGGTCCATGAAAGTAGCGTAGACATAAACTTACCTGAAACAAAAAATAATATTTTTAAAATCAATGTACGTGTTGTGTGTAGGTGTTAATTTATGTATACATGCATATATGTGTAACCGCGGATGAATAGATGGATGAGTAGAACTACACAAACGTTGGGAAATCCAGCCAATTGTTTGCTATCTTACTCAAAATTCTGAACCAACTACGCTGAATATAACCACTCAAGCTTTAGATGTTTCACATACAACACCAGCATAGACGTACAATATTTTTTTTTTTTTTTTTTTTTTTTTTTTTTTTTTTTTTTTTTTTTTTTGCTTGCATCTTGCTTTTGCCAACATCATGTGTAATAATATCAATGAATGAATTGCATAAAATTTAAAATGTATCTAGACAATTGTAACTAAAATTGGGTTGGTGGTAAAATGATATACTAGTGTATTGTATTGTACTGTTGAAAGGAACGCGGAAGAGCGTGAGATAAAGAGTGTATACTGCATTCTGATACAGTAAAACCTCTCTAAAACGGAACGTGATCGTTCAGACATTTATTTGCCTTTTACACGGGTTTCGGACTTACCGAATACAAAAAAATTACAGAAGCTGTACTAGCACAGGTTTACAGTGAAGTAAAAATATAAAATAACTGTAAATAACAGGCTGAATATATTATATACTATATTTTCAATTTACCTACAATATTTATAGTTTATCGCCTAGTTTCTCTGTCTGTTTTCAATTTTATCTTTCCAATCTGCAACTATCTGCATATCAACATCATTTGCTTGACCACACACAGCATACAAAACAATGTTATGACGATGTTTGAAACTCTGGAGGCATCCATTGGAAGCTCTGAAATTGTCTTTGACTAATTTTCTTGTTGTCACTAAAGTTTGAGTCTGAAGTAATGGTCCAGTAATAGGAATTCCTTTAGCGCGTGCGCACTAACAAACCACTCGAACACAGAACGATTTAGCTCGCGCAACTCTGCACTTTGTGATGCATTTCACATGCCCTACTTTTTCCTTTCGCCACTAGTCTTTAATTTTTATTTTCTTTTTCAAAATCTCATAAATCGGAGTTTTCCTTACTTTAAACAACACAGTTAATTCCTTAGCAGGACGTTTGCTCTTTTCGTGTTCTACATTAATCTTAAATCCCCCCTCAGTGATAATGTCTTATGTTTAGAACTCATTTTATGGAATTTGTGTACATACCGACTATGCTTTTAAAGATCACCTAAGTTCACAGTTTTCTTCCACCCGAAATTCATCACTTGTAAGAACAAAACTCAGAACGAACACACTGTAAAATAGTTGTACCTGTCCTAGGACCCTGGCCTCCTTCAACCCGGGAGTGATAGATACTCCGGGACTCCGGGGCTCTTTCCATAAAGCACTACCTGATTTCTTAAAAAGCCTCCCCCCGTTGACAACAACGTCAAGACGGGATGGAAGTGGATACGCCACTTACCCGCGTCAATCCCACAGGGAAGATTACCGAAAACCTCGGTGGGGCCGCCTTCTACTAGCTCTGCAGGCTAGTACCCGGGACTTAAGAGGCAACCCTCTACCCCCTCCGGGCGGCCGTAGCCTGGCCGGAGATACCCAATTACACGTGGGTGTCTGGGACACACTGCCCCCTCGAGTCCAAACCAATCTGAACAACTCCCCATCGGGTGGGGCTCGGCAGTTCGGCCCGAGGTTCCTCTAGTAACGTCAGAGGTACCACGAGTGCTAGGGTCCGCAGCGCTCACACCAGAGCAGCTGAAGGTGACAAATCCCCTCCCCTACGGGAAAGAATTGTATTTCTAACTGCCTCCGTGGCGGTGTAGTCAGCGAGGTAATTTCTCAGTCGGGATACATGGTATAATACCCAGCGGAGGATGATAGACTTTCTTCACTTTGGATTATTTCCTGCTGTTCATAAAGTCTGAACGTGTCAATGAATGTATAGTAGAAATAAACAAAGTTGCTCAGAGGAAACACGGCGTTATCATAACTCCCATCAATTTTGGGAGAATGAAGAATATATTTCCAATTATATTTTTATAAAATACTAAAATGCATTAGTAGAATTGTTGAACGTTGGGGAGCAGATCCTTTAGAAAACAGAAGGGATCGTTAGAAAGCTAAGCAAGTCTTTCAAACCCATACCTCTTGCAATTGTGTAAATCAAACAAACCGAGCGAGGAGGCGCAACGGTAGCGCGGTTTCAATTTTCCTAAACCATGATTTTTGGGAGGTTTCTCCGGATTGCTAGGTGAACGCTGGAAGGTTTGTTTACATTCCCATAATTTCCTGTCCTATTTCACCTCACCACTCCTTTTCAATTCACCTTTATCCTGTTTGGTTGTTTCAAGATTGTTTCAGCGGGAGTCTCGGCGTTGTATGGCAGGGAGAGATGATGACCTCTGCAAACTCTATCCTCCGGATCGGGGAAGATTCCCTAAAACCCAAGCCTAGTGGGATGCATAAGCTTATGGAGGGAGAGAACTTCCCGCCACGCTGTGTGTCCTCTCAACTTATCATTCACTTCCAAGGGCACTCCCTCAGGGATATTTAAATAGATCCAAAAGATCTTCATTAGCCTAAGGTGCGAAGTTCTTTTTCGTTTTTCAATTTAGGTCCTCCAACGTTACGTCATATCAGACGATGGGGTGAAATGGATGAAAGATCCTCAACTGAGCCCAGGATTTGTAGAGGTTACCTGACATTCATCTTAAAGCATAAGGAAATCATCTAAAAAAACTGATCCAGGTAACTCCCACTGACCGAGATTGAAACTTGGGACCTCTTGAACGAGAGTCAAACACCCTACCATCTACTCTACAGAGGCAGGTGGCTAAGGTCTTGTCATACCTCATAGCTAAACAAATGAACCTCAACCTCTCTAGTTACTAAACAATTCTATCAGCTGTTTCTTTGTTGAAACTTGCAAATTCTCTGGACAATGAAAATTAAAAGGACTTTATCTAAAATTTATTTAATATACTTTGTTTTTATTCCTGAATAGAGCTAATTTTCGACATATTCCTTATTATTGGTTCCGAATTCAAATACTTAGGTACACCTTTTATAGTGCAAAAATTGTATATTCCCTTCCTGAGCACGTAGAGACAACAGAATTTCCAAAGTACCAAATAGCAATCAGTTTTTAAAAGATTTTACTGTCGCTTATAGGTCTACTGTATTTATCTATTCCATTGTAGTTACAAGGAAACAGGATAAAACCAATTTTAATATTTATATGGATTAATATGAAGTGGTTATTTGGAAGAATAATTTCTTGTAAGAATTATGTGTTGAAGAATGATCATTTTTGGTGTGCTTTGGTACAGGAAATGTATGTATCTTTGAATCTAAAACTTGGTTATTTTCCAACGGAATGTTTCATATATTTAGTTATCAACATTTTGGCTGTCCAACAGAACTAGCGGGCGTTTTTCCAGATGCAATGTCATGTCAGATTTCATTGCTGTGCAAATATTTACAACGTGTCAAACTCTGTTTCATTTGTGCGCAATTCTCAACTCTATACTGAACTTGGTATTCTATCTATCGATTTATTCCGATCAAGCTACAAATTTCTGCCGCTACCTCCACAACTTTCCTGGTGCTTTTCTCCCTCAGCAGTCTGTCCTCTCCATCACAATTAAGAGCCGTTTATTTCAAGAAGTTCTTGCACCTAAGAAGATTCCTCTCGAAGGATTACTTCCTCATGTTTTCAATGTTATTAATGCACCCAACTGTAGTGGATCTTATTTACGACTTTCTGATGGTATAATGTTTTGATTTCATTATCAAAATTTGTTATGCTATGTGCACGTATTATATGTACTGTATTTATTTTTTGTGTCAGTTTTATCAAGTCTGACCACTGAGCGACTGTTATCTTAATAAACAATAACAAATGTTCTGTTTGAGTCATTTCTGGACCTATTCTAATCCTTATTTCACATAAGCTTGCCCCGTATCTCTTAACGGTCACGAGACCTTATCACACCTCATTGGCTGCTGTTGTGGTGCAGACTTGTGCGGTAAAAATTAGTTCGTTACTTAACATGGTGATATGTCTTTATATGTTGGAAGATAATTGTGAAATTTATATTCTCGTAGCTGTTTCAATTAAATATATTACGCAACAGAGTTGATTTTATCTGAAATGCATGTTAATTCTTAAACCAATTAAAGAGGAGGCTCGTTTGCTCTCAAGCACATGGCACGATAGCACGTGATTTAGCGGTAGTGATGACATATTTGTTTATTAAACTCATCACTGACCTAGTTTTGAACTGGATTAGTCATATATCGCCATTCGACGGTGTGCTATGACCAGTGCAAGAGCTAAATTATTTTATTGCGCGTGTACTTATTATATGTATAATGGCAGAGTCTAGCGCCAGTTTTTCGCTGAAGCAACAGCAACAGCCTCCTTTCAGTCGATTTACTGGCACGTAAAAGAACTCCTTCGGGAAAAAATTCCAGCTCACCGATGACACTGATATAATCCTGTGATTAATAACGTTTTTGACAAAGAAAATTTCAATTTTTAAATTTAACAAGTTGAGAATCTCCAAATTTCGGCTAAAGAACACAAACCTTGTTTGGTAATAAACCGTAGTCCTTAATGTTTAAAATGCGGTCCTTATAAATTCATACAAATTTGTAGATGGTAAAAATGTTTGAGAAATGGAGATACGTTAATTTCTACATATGTGTTAATTGGTAAAACTGTTTATCTAATAACATGCGGTTACTCACCCCGACTGTCTCACAGTCAATTGTCTATCAGGGCCTGTTTATCTACTAACTTACAGTCAGTTTCTATTTTCAATCGCAGTCTGCCGGGGTATGTTATCTCCTAACTTGCAGACGGTGACTATTCTCTAACACAGACAACTGTTAAGTCTGCTAATGTTAATGTTAAGTCTGTTAATGTTAATATGAGATCTACTCCAAACGTCCGAAGACGCAGGTCTCCAACACCCGGGAGACTATGGACTCCGGGGTTCTTTACTTAGGGCAATACCTAGGATCCATAAAGCCCGCCCCCACCGACAACAACGTCAAGACGGGATGGAAGTAGATACGTCAGTTACGCGCGTCAACCCTGCACGGAAGAGTACCGAAAACCGCGGTGGGGCCGCCTGGCGATCTAACACACCTACTAGCTATGCAGGCTAGTACCCGGGACTTTTTAGGCAACACTCTTCCGCAGGTGTCGGGAACACACTACCCCCTCGAGTCCAACTCAATCCGAACAACTCCCATTCAGGGAGGGGCTCGGCAGTTCGGTCCGAGGTTCCTCTCATAACGTCAGAGGTAGAGTCTGTGAGGTTTAACTTGGCGTATTCTCTACTGTCCTTGTCTAAGACAGAATGCTGTCCTTGTCTAGCACACGTGGGCGGAACAGCAACCCTGCTTTGTCGTGATTCGTGGAATGTAGACTGTCCCAACCCCCATTCCGTTGTGTGTTGTTCGAAGGGTGTCAGTGACGTATAAGCTATAGAACTGTGGATTTATTGTTTTGTGGATTTACACGTTACACAAAATATTTTCAGTGTTGCAACATATGGATATAATGTTGAATTATTTTCTTGTACTTTTGGTTGTGTTTGTGTTGTTTCAAGTTGGATCTCGACGGAAAGTTTTAAAATCAGATTCTAGGGAAATTGTATTCAAAGTTCACAGTTTCTTCAGTGATGAATGTGAAGCTTTAAAATGTGGAAAGCCAACTATTTCAGTGACGAGTATCGTTGAGAGAACTGCTGCTGCTACAGGTACTTCTTCTCGTTCTGTCCAACGAATTTTAAAAGAACACAAAAATGCAGAAGCTAGCGGCGGTAGACTGCAAACACCAGGCAAAAAGCGCCCTAATAGAAGACCGCGAAAAACAGAAATTGATTCATTTACAGTTGCTGCTATTAAGCGAACAATCTATTCGCTGTATCGTACGGACTTTCTGCCTTGTTTGCTGGACATATATGAGGCTTTAAGAGCTAAAGACTTACTTAAAGGAAGCGTGTGGTCCTTAAGAAAAATTCTTAAAAAGCTTAATTTCAGTTACAGTAAAAATTCGCAAGGAAGACGCTTTTTAATGGAACGAATGGATATTGTTTCTAAAATATTTAAATTTTTAAGACGAATGAAAGAACTCAGATCTACAGGTAGGCCTATAGTGTACCTTGACGAAACGTGGGTAAATATAAACCATATGAGAAATAAGGTGTGGAAGTGCATCGCCGATGAAAATGAAAGCGATTTCCCTCTTAAAACACCAATCGGCCAAGGACAGCGATTTATAGTTGTACATGCTGGATGTTCTACAGGATTTATTCCTAATGCCTTGCTAACTTTTAAGTCAAATTCAACCACAGACTACCATGAAGAAATGGATAGTAATATTTTCAAGGATTGGTTTGTTAATAAATTACTACCTAACATTCCGTCTAATAGTGTCATCATTATGGACAATGCCTCTTATCATTCCACAGAAATTAATAAAGCACCCACGTCATCTTCACTCAAATCCCATATGCAGGAATGGCTTCATAATAGGAATATTAAGTTTGACCCACCAGCAACAAATCCAGTGCTATACGAATTAATTAAACTGAAAAAAAGATAATTTCAAAGTGTATGAAACAGATAGTCTCGCAGAGGTACACGGTCATACCTTAGTAAGATTGCCACCTTATCATTGCGATTTTAATGCTATAGAACTTATATGGGCGCAAGTGAAGAATGATGTTGCCAAACATAATGTTTCATTTAAAAGTGTCGATGTAAGAGCCTTGTTTCATAGTGCGATTACAAAAGTTACCCCAGAAAACTGGAAAAGGGCGTGTGAGCATGTACAAAACACTGAACAGTTTTACTGGGAGAAAGACGGTCTGATAGATGAAATTACAGACAGGTTAGTTATAAATTTAGAAGACTCGGACTCGGAAGAAGAAAACGAAGATTCGTTTGAAATTTCTGACTGTGAATCGGGAAATGAGCAACAATCGGACCAAGAGGAGAAGGGGCGATCCGCCACTGATGCATGCTTGGTTGGGGTGTCTGCTGTGCCTGTCATAGAGTGAGGCGGTGAGTATTCCTTTCTCTTTCTAAAAGGCACACGACTAGTTAAACCTCACAGACTATACCACGAGTGCTAAGGGTCCGCTGCGCTTACACCACGGCAACTAGAGGGGTGAGATCCACTCCCCTACGGAGAAAAACGTCTGGTATACACGCCTACATCACCACGGAAGTTTATTAATTTTTTTACTTTTATTATTTTGTCGATGGAGCAAGATAAAAAGTTTAACCACGCCTACCAATATCATGGTTGCACAGACCAAAGTCTATACAAAACACGAGGGAAAATGTTATCTTGTAATTTTGAAATTATATTAATTATGCTAACCGCGACTGTTGTGGGAATTGGCTTAATTTCTAATTTTGTAGGAATTCACATTCTCCGCTAAAATGAGGTAGCAAAGAGGGAGGATCGCTTGCTACCTGACACCAGAAGGATGGGCAGTGATAAATTTCGGATTGTCACAATACAGCTATTTTCCTCCCAGTTTAAGCCTGGACCTTTACGCGGAGACCACTGTTCTGTTATAAACAAATAAACATGGAAACATGGAAAAATTTTTAATGCTTTATCCTTATTTTGTTTAAAACAATGACACTAAAGAAACCCTTCCCCGCCAAAAAAGGGAAAGGAAATAAGGGTTTTTATGGTATATGCAAAGTTATTAAAGGTATTTTTGAATACGGAATTTTTCCAAAATTATATTTTATATAGTGTACTCCTATCTCGATCATACGAAGATCAGAATAAGAAATGTTATACCATACCGGACTCTATGATATTGGAAGCAATATTTTGCGTAGATTTCCTTATGCCACCATGATGTTACACTGGTGGGCGGACCTTAAATATCTAGTATTAATAGCAGTTGTGCTGCAGTTGTTGCCAATAAGTTATTCTTATGCCCAGCAAGGTCGAAACACTTGAGCTGCCAGAAATAACATGCTATTATCTCCTGTTTGACATTTCAATGTTAGCACGCAACTTCATTAGGATCTTAACACTTATTCATGAAATTGTTGTGTGACAAATTAATGAATTGCAGTCCAACACAACTGAAAAGTTTAAAATGGTAAACCAACGAAAATTTTGAAATGTAGAAACGCATATCAAATGAGTATAAAAACGTAGTAGCTTTAAGAGATTTGAAGAATTAACTAATTAATGACAATCCCAGAAATAATGTCTAATACATAGACTGACCTCGGTGATGATGCTCTTTTGTTTTGTTTCTTTCGTTTAAGGTTTATCGTTCCAATCTGTGGTGTCTAAGATGAACCATCTCAGGGATATTAAATTAGGACACTGATAATTTATATAACAAAATTATAATAAAATAACTGCATACCTAATATCCCGGTTTCTGTAATTTATCCGAAAATCTGAAAATAACCTAAAATATCCCATGAAGGGCAAAGGCCTCCTATGAGATAGGGAAAGCTCATCTGTTCTAGCACGGTGAGCTATTCCACGTTAGACGTTGGACATGTTTATTGTTACTTTTGTCTAATTATGCGGTGCACTACTTTCCCATTGGCTAGTAATAACGCTATTTAGTACTTATAGTATTCCCTCTTTAGTCACTACTATCCAGTATTTGCACAATTCATTATTTAGCCGTTTACTAACACTTTTCACCGTTTAGTCAGTGCTATTTCGTATTTACACTTCACTATTTGACCTCACCGTTCTACATTTACGCTATTTATGATTATCCCCTCCACAGATGCATCTCCATGGATTTCCAGGCTCTTCTTTCTCTTGCTACCCTTGACTACTGCTGACCTGCATGCTCGTTGAAGATGTCTGCCCCTCTGCGTCTCGGACTTCCTTGTAGTCGTTTTTCTAGTCGAGGACCCCACATGGTGGCCTTGTACTTCCACCTGTTGTCTTTCAGTCTCGCCACGTGGTCTCCCCATTTCTATTTTAATATTTTGGCTAATTGTGTCATGTCTTTGGTCTGTGTTTCAGAGACAGCCCTAGGCTGGAATCTATACTAGGCTTCATGACAGCTTTATTTTTACCTTCATTGAATTTTCAAATCAAATTACGCAAGTTAATTTACAAATTTTGAAGGTGTAATCTACTTGCTGCCTTAATTAACTAATTATCTAAGCCTACGGGTTACTGGATTCCACTCGCCTTACAAATGTACTCATCTAATCCATCTAAAAGGTTTGTCTCCTTCTCTACATTTACTCCAACCATATAATTCAAATTCACGTGTCTGAATTATTGAATTCTTGTAATTCCTTAACTAGATCACAGGGCCTTCTGAGCCGCACAATGTCGAGGCCGTAGGAAATGGGTTGAGAATCATAGTTTTTCTGATCAAGAGATTCCGGATGAGGGATCAGCCCATCGCCGGAACTGAAAGTACGAGAGAGATGAGGTGTTAGAAAATATGATCGATGGAATCGATGGAATGCTAGTAGGGGAAACCAGAAGACTCGGAGAAATCCCGCTCCAGCGCCAAGTTGTCCACCACAAATGTCACTTTGCGTTCCCCTGGGATCGAACCTGGGACAGCTTGATGAGAAACTAACCACTGAGCCATGGCACGGCCAAATCTACGTGTCTATTACAACTTTAATGACTATAACAAACTACAAAGACTGTTTCCTATAATTTTAAATTTCCTCTTCTATAACTGGTATCCAAAGCTTGTTAGTACTGGTATCCATCTCATAAAGGGACGGGCATCACAGCTTGTTGGGATCCCGCTAAGAGCACTCCCGTTAGTCGGGTTGAAGGTGTAATGCCAGCTGCCGATGGCAGCAAGCGGGTAAGGGAATGGTGTCCAGGCGTCCACCATGATGAAAGGCCCTGATCGAGGCGCGTGACGGAGTCTGCTTAGGAGAAGAAAGTAGGCGAGGACTTGAAGCGCCGGGAAACAATTTGTCAAGCTGGTCTCTTAGTGTGGGTGAAAGCTGGAGTCAGCTAGTTCCTGTTAATTTCGGGTCAATGCGTTGTTGTGGTGTTATGTGAGGTCAGATCGGTGAGTGAATGGCGTTGTGTAGCTCGGTGATACGTCGAGGAAATTACACCTGTTCCTCCAGTATCTCGTCCAGCTTGTCATGGATGATGTGGTGTTCTTTGGTGGTGATGAGCTTGTGTAGTTCTTTGGTGAGGTTGCGAAGATCTGTGAGGTCTGATGGTTCGTAAGATCTAATGTCGGCTATCTGGATTACTAAGTGCTGAGTCTTCCGCTGGAGAGAAGACAGAAGGGCGTCCTTGTTTGCTACTGTTGTAGTTGAAGTGTGTTGTAGGTCAGCGTGAATGTTGGAGAGTAAGTCTTGTGATGTGATGGTGTCAAGTCTCGTTGTAAGTTGCAGTGCAGCTTCATTGGCGGCGGCGGTTCCTTAGGCGGGTGGTAATGGAGGTCCAGGATCTCGTCCAATGGGGTCCTGGGAGAGCCAGTGGTGGCGAAGCTTTGTTTGATGTGTTGAAGTCGTGCGTTTGTCTTTTGAAGTTCTTCGTGTAGCTATTGTAGCAATTGTCGCACATCGGCCCAAATGGTGATGTGCTCGGATGGTAGGTGCTGTCCTTCCCATGGACTGCCTTAAGCGAGGATACAGAGGGCACTGCGCCTGCTCAGTGTAGTAGGCTAAGCCACTGCAGGTAGCGCTGTACCGGTGGCGGCGTCTGAGGTCATGTTCTCTGCTCTCGGACGTTGGTGAAGAGGCACCACAGCAGTGGCACCGAGGAGGCGGGGCGCAGGAGGTGGCGTCATGTCCGTATGCACAGCATCGTCGGCAGGGGAACTGATGCTGGAGCTTGCTGGCATCGATTCCCAGGTAGCGCCCTAACAAGGGCAGGCCGTCCTCAAGGCAGCGTGGCGTTCCCCTGCGTCTGTGAAGCGTAGGCGCACGAAAGTGGTGGGTCCTCATTTGGTGGTGGTCCTGGTGGCTCTCGTTACACCCCAACGATGACTGCGGTGTGGATTGAAGGAGACACTGTTGTTGATTGCTGTTTTGGTGGAGGTGCTTCGTCAGAGACGACAGTGGGTCGGTCGTGCGTCATAAATTAGGTCGTCTATAGTCTGGTTATGTCTCGTGCAGTATCCGCTGGTCTTCATATTCTACAATCTCGTAAATAACATTCTTTTCTCGTAGGTTGTAATATTGCTATATTTATTTCTTGAACTCTTTTGTCGCGGGTCATTAATTCCTCTAACGCTTTAGCGGATATCATCTGAGACATATTTTCTAATCGTTCATGATCTTCTGGTTCCTTAAGATGTTCCATTAGCATTTACCTTGAAGTTTCCTTCTAAACATTCGCTGTATTTATTGAACTAAAAATAACATCTTTAGGTGAATCTAAACAATGACATTGCTTTTATAAATCTGAATTACTTTTATATTATTTTTAAATATACATTATATGGTCCATTCCCTGTAACAAAGTGAAGAAATGCTCTTGGTTTTATATGTTGCAATTTTAGCCTTACATTTTGTATAATGTAACAAATGTCTTTAAAATCCACTGGTACATTTTAGTGAATAACGTTTTTATTAACATGGTACATATATCATTAACATTTATCTGCCATTATATTTTAAAAACTAGACATGTTATTGACCCCATATTATATTCATAACACCACTTAAAACACTTCTTATCATTCTAAAATTTAATTGAAGTTTCTCCAAAAATTGCTGACAAAACTGGTGATTTGTATAAGGCAGTGTAATTTACGTAAACGCTCTTCAAAGCCGACGTGCTTGAACTATCAGAAGCTGCCACAATTTCAGAGCAAACCTTTTACTCCAAACCTTTCATATTTTTTCTTTGAATTTGTATCGTGTTCACAGTAAAGATGCGGTACTATTTTAAGAAGTAAACTTAAAATAAAAATATAGCATGTTAAAAGAACTGCATACAAAACTCTAAGCAGTATTTTTGGCCAATTTTCGGATGTGTTCATCTCCTACTAGCTTGAAAACGGCAAAAAATTATGAATTAGTTCTAGAGGCGGCTCCGCAATAGATCCTAGTCTAATTTTCTTGATTTAAACTTTATCATAAAGATCCTGTCACTAAGAGCCGACTTCACTTAGGCAACAATATCAAAGAGGTCATTTTTATAAATGCTTTAGAGGGAGAGAGACGGTGAGAGAGTTGGCAAGCATTAGGAATGCGCTTAGACAAATCTTTCATTCCTCTCACAAGTCAAAACATTAGCGTTCCCCTTCACTTCACTTCACTCGTTCCTCGCCCATAAAGAATCGTGTACATTCTACCCTTATCTCTCTTCATGGTAATCATCTCTTTAGCTCCTAGCAACATCTGCACTTTGCTTATTAAAAATTATCTTCAAAGTAAAAAGAGAACGTAAAATAGCACATGGGAGAGCCAGTACAGAACGTATAGACGGATTGTAAGTGGGGAAATCCCCCCTCACTCAGCATAAAGTGTAGTGTGATTCCATCACTCATTAAGACGTGTCTACGTTCCAGTACTGAAAGTAAACTCATTTTCTGTATTTTCACTATCACGTACGTAGTAAGCAGACAAGGTACTTACTCCATTCAAAAATTTGATGTCAATATAATTACTGTCTCATAAATTATAACCATTTATGGAAAAACTGTATGCAAATGAGTGAGAAATGCTCTAATCAAGATAAACGTTTGGTTAAATACTCGTATCATACTTGGTATTCAAGTTCAGCAACTACCAAGTATGCAATACGAACATTTTAGGTAACCGTTTCGATTAAAATACCATAGGTTTTAAGATATTTTACGTCCATTGCATTTTCTGGGAATATCTATTAAAGTTCTCTTCAAATTGAAAGCTTTTTAAGTGGTATACCAAGAAATGCATAGGATTACGTATGGAGGTGATTCGGCACTGCGAATAGTCTTGAAATATTGTACCTAAGGCCTCAGTGAGGCAACCGCGGAAGAGCGGATGAGGCGAAAAGAGACAGTGGGCGGCCGTCCCAAGGAGTCACGACACTGCTTACCAGTTGGAAGCTCTCCCAGGTACAAGCAACATATCAGCGTGCTGCTCTGAGAGCAAATGGCCAAAGCCTCCTTAACTGTTCGTGATGCTGGTGTTCAGTTCACTTCCTCTTGGAAACCGAAAATAAAAATCGAAATCAATCGGTTCAAGAAATACAAATTTATACAGCTTGAACGTCAAATTATGTAGTCACGTTTTCTACGACCTAACCTACGGTTTTTGCAACCACGCCATCTCCTGACCTGATATTTAATTACACCTGTCTTTTGTTCTATTAGAGGAATTCAGATATTGCCAGTGTTTTGTTTTTGTTAATTTTGCTATTTCAGTTTAGTGTTGATGATGGGAGAGGTGCACGCTCACGAAACATCGATGCTTAATATTTTTACACGTCGCTTGAAGCCCGAGAACATCTTGAATGTATTCTTCGTCAGGAAAGTTTCAAGATTCTTGTGAAGAAACAGCTATACCTTATTGGTTTGAATTTTAAAATACAGATACTATTTTCAGAGAGACGTTATTTACTTTGCAAAGGTATAGTCAGACTGAAAAATCCAATGCCATAGCCAGGATTTGAAGCACGGATATTCCGGTCTCCATCCGGCTGCTGATAACAATTGAGTTACCATTGTCAACTTGCCAGCATCACATAAATTCTCCAACTGACTCGTATTTTCGCGGCTAGGGGCTCTCATATACACCCAAAACAACTACCTTAATAGCGACTTATAACGCCTAACAAGGTTCACTATGCTAACACCACTACGCACCTATAAATTTGATGGTGTAATGCCTACAGTATATAAACCACGTGTACCAAAAATCTGCTGCGGAGTAGAATCACAACGACCACAACTGAAGCCTGGAAAGTATCGCATGCGACCAATTGCAAGTAGCTGCTGGACATCCCTCGTCAGCTGTGGGGGACGGCGCTCCTTACGTGTGTATTGTGTAGGCTACCCGTCATGAGTGAACAATTCCTCCCATTCAATGCTGTGTTACTATGCCTACATGTTCTACGTCTTCTGGACTCATTTTAGGGTACTTCGAACTATACTGCGCACCCAATTTTTGTCACACATGCCCCACATAAAGCAGAGAGGACGTCATCAAACTCTCAAGCGAATACAGGCATGAGCGTAGTGATAATTGCCCTGTATTTTAAGCCCCCAACTTTATAGCTAAAATCACTATGCGAGTAAGTTGAGGTACTTAATGTCTTGTTTACACGTTGGCGATGGTAGCTCAATGGTTAACATCAACGGGCGTAGTCCCGGAGATCCGTGATTTAAATCCCGGCTTGGCGTTGAACTTTTCAGTCTGATTCTATTTTTCCAAACGTTGGCCTATACACGTCTAGTGTAAAAGAATAATTTATTTCCAGAACTTATTCATTTTGAACTTCTCTACCATGTACATCATGCATATTAAGTGTGTGTGTGTGTGTGTGTGTGTGTGTGTGTGTGTGTGTGTGTGTGTGTGTGTGTGTGTGTGTGGACAGAATAACTCAAAAAAGAAAGTGGGTTAAGTACCAGTCGGGGTAAAGTTTAGCATCTTCGAGGGTGTAACACGAAGATTTTCAAGTAATCAACCACTTTATCCTATGATTTACGAAGTATATTCATCGATAATTTTGATTTTTGTTTTAAAAATAACGAATGATTTGGATTAAAATATAATTGTGTTTAAGATAATTTCATGACAAATGAAAAGGAGATCTTGAATCATCTGTGAATAACCCAAGCACCATTCTTCCTTTCGATCACACTTCTAAATCGTGAAAGATGGACAACATTTTATTGTATAAAAATTTTAAATCTCGATATAACACACGACTACTGTCAAATATTTTTCTGTAGTTTTTGCCATTGGTTAGATATCTTTTATTTGTTGTGAATTTTTAAATACTTGTAATTTTCTCAAACTGGAAGTAGTTATTTTTTTTCTTTTGGCCACGGAAAGTAAACGAAATTTGAAATGCACCGTTTAGGGATCAGCTTATAAATGCCTACTGCATTATTATATTCCTCTTGCACGTATAAGAAAAGTTTATCTCAGCATGAAGTAATAAAGTAACGATGTCTAGGCGTTCCATGGCAGAATCATAATATATGCTCTTGGTGAAACTTCCTTCCTTCTCCGGTAGAGCTGTCTCCGGGCTCCGAACCCAGTCTAGTGAGGCCATTTCCGAAGAACAGTAGGGTGGAATGTCAGTTGTTCTGGCCAGCAGGGGGATTTCCATCTGGTAAAGTGTAGGAACCCTGCCCTCCAACTGTTGTGGCTTCATCCTTCCTGCCGGAAGTACCCACTTTGGGCATAGGTATGACGACTAAGAGGTACTGGCAGTCTGTTTTGAGCCCGAAGATTTTTGCTGCGTGCCCTCCCAAGATTGGGTTTAATCGTAGGAAAGATTTTCTTTTATTGGGATGGGTTAATGATGGGGGGTTGTAGTTTAGGATGGAAGAAAGACTATGAGATAGAAGATTACTCCTCTGAAGGAATATAGGATGATATGGCTAATGCACCCTGGCGATGAAGTAGATTAAGGTTAAAATTAAAGTAATTATGAGTCCAGACAACTCTTTGTTTGATTATGTAGGAGCTCAGCTTTTGCTGCTGGTGGATTTGCTCCGAGGTTACCTCGGGCGCCCGCAAGTCATGCGAGGGACCCGGAAAAGTCGAAGCTACGGGCTAGTTGGATCATAATCACCAAGAGATATAACCAGGGAGCTTCTATGAGATGGTAATGTGGCGCATAATTTGGTTAGCCGGCGCCTAATTTCATCCTCCACGTATGGAAGTGATGAGGCTTCATGATGCAACCTTACTGGGAAAAATCGGCCTTCTGAATAGTTCTCTATTCCGAGCACGTTTAGGTGCAGCAGACCAAGTCTGGAACCTCCGTGCCGAATTCTCTCCGTAGCGTAGTCCAATCCAAATAGATTTATTAATATTAATACAGTACAACGAATCTTGCACACCGCTACATCATAAAAGTGTTCCACTTTTCTATTTCCTTAAATGTGAGTAAGGTATTTGATACTAATTAGCTATTGTTACTATTACTATTGTTATTATGATGATTACTCTGTTACTTTATGTTTGTTGCACATTGTTGTTTCTGGCAGCCTACATTCATATAAAATTTAGCAGCAAGTAAGCAGCAACCACTCTGGAGCAAAATGCTACATTTAGTGATTGGAGTCTTACAAATACTTTCTCTTGCTAGAAAGGGTAATTCATATAAAAGTGATATTATAGAAAATCTTTTTCTTTTCTCATTAACTCTTCATCATGTACTTGATAAATAAAAAGCACATTCCCAAGGTGTCCCGAACTACTAACCCTAAAGGTGACGTTTACTCATACGTCCGTATACTACCAACTGAGCTACCCCTGTACATACAATTTTAAACTTAATCTTTTTTCTTTAAGCTCTTAGGTGCCTTGTAAATTTCAGGTCTTTATTAATGTAAGTGTACTGTAAGGTATGATTCCTTCCTTTAGTCGTTAATTTTGATTAAGTATTTCTCAACTTTAATCGATGGATGTCATTAGATTTCTTGCCATATAAAACAACTGCCAGATGATTAGGGCACACCGGCGGTGCTGATATGTCTCGACAGTCGTAGAAACAAAATATTTCATCAGATATACTTGAAAAAGAGATGGTATTTTTTATCCATATTAATAAGCAATTCTTTTGGGTGATTCAGGTGAAAGTGCTGAAGAAACTGATATTTTTATGGAGGAAAAGTTCGTAAATTCCAGGAGAGCTTCAACCCTATAAAGATCCCCAGAGAGTT
This sequence comes from Mantis religiosa, assembly GCA_030765055.1. NCBI lineage: Eukaryota > Metazoa > Arthropoda > Insecta > Mantodea > Mantidae > Mantis > Mantis religiosa. The sequence continues at coordinate 65,056,350 of CM060958.1, read as the reverse complement.
TTAAAATGGAAAAATATTATACCATGTGGAACTGGCTAACCACTATTCCACTAGGAAAATCCGAAATAAAGAAGAAACAAAAGGAAAGAAGAACATAGGGGGTATGTTGAAGGAAAAGAATATCATGGAAACAAAAGCTTATAAGTAGAAAAAAACTTCTCCCACTGCTTTAAACCAAAATGCTACATTTAGTGTTTGCTATATTAGAACTGCCTTATCTTGTGAGAAACAGTAACTCATCTAAAAGTGGCATTTTAGCAAATATGTTTGTATATGATTAACTTATATCAACGTCATCATATATTTCATAAACAAAAAATGGACATCCTCAAGACCTCCTGAACTAGTAATCTTAAAGGTGACTGTGTTACTAGTTGCTACGCACTTTACGCTACCTGAGGGCAAACAGATAAGTGAGCTCAATTTCGTTTCTTAAACTGAGAAATGTCTTGATGTAAATTTCAGGTCATTACTGAAAGCCGGAGGCAAGCGAGTTTTCCCATAGATATACTGCACTTGGACTCTACTGTTATGGCTCGCGTGTGCAAACAATTGCAGGTAGGTGCAGCCTAATCATTACAACCGCCTCACTGTGAGAATAAACAAAAGAGCAGCTACAGAGTACTACGTTAACGCTGTTTTCGACGTTTGCGTCTAGGGCAGTTTGCACATTTGATGGCCGTGCTGTACATCTGACGTCATTCGTACTCTGCGTCCAGCTAACCTGTATCGCATACAAGCGCACATCTCTTCGGCGTTTGGTCAATTACTATTAAGAGTGTATTCTAATATAGGTTTCGTCCCCTTTATCATTAATTTTGATTAAGTTATTCTAAATCTCTCTTAATACTTCACTCTTACACAAATAATATAATATTGTATTTCAAGACCGATTTGTGCCAGTTAAGTGACATAAATACTCTGTGTCTGCATTATATTGTGGTGTTAATAAAGCGACTTAGAATGAATTTTCTTATTTCATTTTTCTTTTAACTATCCATAACCATGGCACTTATAATCTCAAAGTATTTCTGTGTGCAAAGGCATTACTTGACACAAAAAGTGATTCTGAATGAGGAATACAACTACCTTTTTAACCACATCATATATGTAAACATTTGCAGAATAACCTAAAATATATTGCATTGACGCAAACATGTATCTAAAATTACAATTCTAATCTTTTAAATTGTGATATATTTAATCAAGAATAACATCCATTGAGCAGCAAACAATTTATTTGTCTGCATGTCAGTCATTGATAGACTTAAAAATACATTTTATAAATTCACATCAGGGTTCATTCCGACCGATTAACTGTACAACTGCGCTCAAAAATGCTTCCTGACATCAACCATATTACATTGAGTTTTCCTGTCAGTAATATTATTAATAAACTTACGATCAAAAGGTGAGAAAATGGCAGAATAACGTCGGTATTTATTAGACGATGAGTCCCAAGTATATTGCATTTATTTCTACGGCAACACCTTTCATGTGGATATATGGAAAGAAATATTTGAGCAGGATATGGTTTAAAAATTACATTCTCAATTTCAAAAAGGTCCGCCTCGGTAGCGTGGATGGTAGCGTGTCTGCCTCACGTTCAAGAGGTCCCGAGTTCGTATCTCAACCAGGGTGAGTTACCTGAATAAGGTTTTTTCTAGGGTTTTCTCTTATCCTAAAAGACGAATGTTGGGTAACTCTAAGCTCTATGGATCCTGGGCTCATTTGAGCATCATTTCATACATTCCACTCATCGTCTGATCTGACTTAACGTTGGAGGACGTAAATTGCAACAAAAAATCTCAAAAACATCAGTAGACTAATATTTTCAGAAAACTAACATCTAAAACGTAAGGCAAAATTTGATTACAAAATGATCCTTAGGAAAAAAGCGGTTGAAAAGGTATAATCAAACATTATAATAACCCTTTACAATTTACAACTTTTAAAGTGAAGTCGTGGTTTAAGAACTGGTTCGAAACAATAACCAGTGTGTCAGAGTCAGGTGAAAATGTTGTTAATGACTTCAGAGCAGTTATTCCAGACGTGGTGGCGAACTAGGTGAGTAAATAGGGGAGTTATGGTGATCTTGAAAACAATAGAAGTCTATCAGCCTCCAAATACTAACTAGATTTTTAAACAGAATGCTAAGAAGCACATTTGCTGTTGTTAACCTAAAATAAATTCGTACTAAATTAGTGTATAAAGGTAGTGATATAATGTCAAAAGTAAAGTACGGCATGCTTTGTCAAAATGTTACTATCGAGAATTCAGTTGATCTGAACCCTGACCTAATAGGTTTTCTAGGTGTTATTTTAACACTTTTTGTGACTATATCTTTATGATTATGTGTTTCCATATCAAAAGTTAAGATTAATTTACACAAAATGCGAATATATAGAGCACAAATAGTAGACAAAGAATGGATTAACATAAACTCAGTGCCAGATTGACATGTTTCCAGAAAGGAATATATTATGAATATGTCAAAATAGTCAAGCACTTCCAAAATACTTAAAATGACTATATTCAGGAAAAATGGATAAGTGTAAGCCTGCTCTTAAATTCTATCACTGTATTTAGTTTAGTGTACTGTTAACTCCATAAGCAAAGGGTTGTCAAATTTTCTTAGACGAGTCATTGTATAATATTATGTGTAGTAGTCAAATGCTACATACATGTTGGTAGTTATTACTAGGCAGAGCTTGAGCCGTATTGTTGACCTTCAGGTGACCACAGCTGTGATCATCTCTTGTCGGGTCTTACCTGGTCGATTAGAAGAGTGAAATATTAGTAAATTGACCTACAGTAAGTTACGAAACACAAATAGAGCGATTGGAAGCTGCGTGTGTCTATATGATATGATTTCTCACGCTTGCAGATGTATGACACATTACTGTCCAGAAGACATGATTACATCTGAACAGACGCTGTACTCGCCGTGTATATGCGATAAGCTGAGGTAAACATCTCTGTGTTGTGAATTTTTTCCGATACGCCTTCTCGCTTTGCCATGTAGTAAAATTATTTATTTTGATTTGGTGAGGGTTGTAGGACCAAACGAACAAAGTGAACAAAAGTAAACAAACAAGCAAGCCATCTGGTGAATTTATTACTAATATTAATATAGTTGAAGCAAACTTAAGCACCGCTATATGATTCCGCTAGAGTCATTTTGAGAACATCAAAAGTTTTGAAATATTTTCTGTATAAAGTCTAGTTTGTAGTTGAGAATTTCCTTGTGAATCTTTCTGAAAATAGCGTAAGGTCATTTTATTTAAATGAAATTTTTATTTATGCTGTTCACACCATAGAAAAATTTTTCTAAAAATTCTTTTTGAGGGTTCGTAGTTTTTAAATGTGTATTTACAGTGAAATCTATGGAATTTTAGGATCGAATAGAATAATTTCTTTACTTACTCTAGGTTATTAGTAGAGTAGAGCAAAAGTAATAGCTGACTATGTCATATCTTTAATTCTTATGTACCAATTGACATTTGCCAAGCGGAAAAAGAGTTTTTGACGCTCACATTTTAGGTAAGAGTGTAAGCCCTACTCAGTTAAACAACATTCTTCTACACGCTTGGAGTATGCAGACTTTACAATTGCACCTGCACAAAAATTTCTTTTATCAAAGCTCTGTTCTAAAGAATTCAGAGGGTTTTCCGTCAAAGCTTTGTTATTTGCTCTGTGGGTCGCTATGCCACTGGCTTTATAAAATTCATCTTCTAGAAATGGAATTATAAAGCTAGATTATTCAGTGAAAAGAATGTAGGAGGAAACAAAATCGTTTCCATGCTGGAAGGCACGGCTGAGAGAAAATCAACTTTACTGATTTTTTAAAAACATTCTCCCTGGGGAATCTCGCTATAACGTTTCAGTTGTTACAAGGCAGCAGTAACAAAGAGAGCCCTCTCATCAAAGTGAATGGAAGGAAATCGAGTTAAAGGAACAGACATTCCATTCCATTGCCCAGGAATTTCAAAACTCCTGCTTTAATAATCTTCCACAAAGAGATCGATTTGGCGTCTTGCTGCTTACTACCACCAGGTAGGTACTACAGGCTGTTCCTAAACTCTTTAACAAATCCAAAGCTATTGAAACACTTCAGAGATTTCCTACTTATTTTGGCTGTACATTAACGTACTTAAAAATACTCTTCTACACATTACACTGATTTCCACCAAACTTGGCATAGATAACCTTTGACCAAAGCAAATTTCGTCTAGATTAGAATTCGTAGGTCAGTTAATCATTTCTTCACACTAGCCGCATATAGGATAAGCTTTCTGATAGTCAACATGAAAAATTCAATGCCATGGCAGGGATTTGAACCACAGATCTCCTGGCTTCCGTCCAGTCAATTTTCCATCAATTAACTAAAACATTAAGAGTTTAATGATGAAGCCAGGGACTCCTGTACTTATGATAGTGATTTTTGTAATTTGTAATTTATTTCTCATCTTTTCTTTTACAACATCAAATGGAAATACAAAACCAAGATTACAATTATAAAATCCATACTGAAACTGCCATATATTTCTAAAGCCTGGAAATCCTATCATGTTTCCCACCATTGAATAATAATTCGGTCCCCATACACCTAACCCTAGGTTTTTGTGTATTGGAGGCCCTCTACTTCTTTTTACACTTTTTGCCATTTCACCTATCCCTCTCTACATTTTTCTCTTAATTGTTCTTAGCCATCTTTCTTTAACTTTCCCTAAATAATTCCCTATATTTCTCCTGTTCTTTTTCCCTTTTACTGACAAAATTTTTCTAATTACTACTTCACCCCCCAAATTGTCCCATTTACGTAGCCAAGCCTGCTCTCTCCATATCTTTGTTTGACTACAATATAATATACAATGCAAATCTGCATTCTGTTCTCCACACAATGGACATTTATCTAGCTCCCTCTCTTGACCTATACCTTTCAAGTTTGTCAATCCTGTTCTCGCCCAAGCAAAACCTTCTCTCCCTAACTTACCACATATACCTATATATCCTTCCCTCCCCCAGGGTTTTTTTATTTCTCTATATAATCTCAGTGAGCTTTTGTCACTTGTATTGGCGAAAATGTCTTGTCTGTCAATATCTTCTAATCCTAGCTTAACTTCTTTCCAGAAGCCTCCATACCCATATTCTGCATTTATCCAAGAATGACCCATACCTATCCGTATGATAGTAAGTCGCCACAAACGGCGTATCTCGAATGCGAGAGCCCCTAGTGGTTTACCGGGGAAATATGCGAGTCAATTAGATAATTTAATGTCATGAGGGCAAGTTGGTCATGGTAGCTCAATGGGTTAGAGCGACTTGACGGAAACCAGGAGATCCATGGTTCAAATCCCGGCCATGGCATTGAATTTTTCATGTTGACTCTATCAGAAACCTTAGCCTATATACGGCTAGTGTGAGGAAATGATTAATTTCCATCAATTAACTAAAATAATTAGTTGAAGTTATTGAGAGGAAAGATATCTTAGTGACGATTTGTCACCTACTTTTTCTAGTGCACTGGATTACTGTAAAACAAATTCAACATTTCTAAAACTATTCCATCTGCAAAAGTTTTCTCTGTAAGATATTTAGCACAGCAGCACTCATATGTGACAGATAAAAATAACAAAAGCTGTAGACTGTTTCAGAAACGCATTTTGCGCTTAAATGTCTAGTGTAAAGTTTAAATATAAGTACAGTGATGGCTTTAATTTTGTCTCGTTAAATATATGCACACCTCATTAATTTCATTTGGGATTACACAGTTCACCCAACATTCTATTTTTATTGAAACTAGCAGAAGAAATGGCGGTATCCAGTATTGAAGTATCTGGTATTATGGAAAATATCAGTATCGAGTATCAGAAAGACTAGAATCGAACATGGCAAGGGGAGATTTTCTTGAACATCGTATCATATCATTGGCATACCGAACGGGATGGTTCAGGGGGTTTCGTCTGTGGCCCGTATTCGGGAGGCCCTGGTTCGATTCCCAAGGCCGACCCACCTGACCCATGGGCTTTTTCTGGGGTTTCCCGGGTCAATAGGTGAATGCTGGGTAGGTTAATTACATTCCCCGAATTTCCTGTCCCTCCATTTTATCTCCAGTATCATTTTACATCATCTCTAATCCGGTGGTGTCATTCAGGGTAGAAGTGTCGGCGGGCGTCTCGGTGGTGCATGGCGGGATGATAAGCTCTGAGGAGAACTACTTCCTCCTCCGGTAAGTCGGTTGCCGGTCTGCGCGCCTCTACTGCAACCATTTCGTGACCGCCAGCCAGGGACATTTGGGTCTCTGGATCAGCTGCCTGGGACGATTAGAGCTCGGCTGCTGGTCTCGTTGCCATCCCGCTGTGGGAGAGCGAGTTCATTGTCCTGGCCTGTCGGGGGAAGTCTCCATCCAAGTAAACTGTAGAGACCCTTCCCTCTGTACTGTCGTAGCTCCTTGGGTCGGCCGCCCTCTGCCACCTTCGCCTCATCCTTCCTCCCGTTTTGTGTAATTTACGTCCTCCAACGTTAAGTCATATCGGACGCTGAGTGACTTGGGTGAAATGATGCTCAAATGAGTCCAGGGTCCATGTGGCTTGCAGATACCCGACATTCGTCTTTCAGAATAAGGGAAAACCCCGGAAAACCTTATCCAGGTAACTCACCCTGACCGAGATTTGAACTCGGGACCTCTTGAACCTGAGGCAGACATGCTACCATCTACGCTAAAGAGGCGGGCTCCACCCGGGAGTGGCCCCCACTTGGGGCATAGGAACAATGGGCCCAGCATAGGGTCCTACGTGCCGAATCCCTTCCGCAGTGAAATTTCAATCCCAATATCATTGACATATACTGACTTTGAAATAACAAGTTTGGTATTTAACTGAATTTTTTCCTCATATTTATTCTGTTCACAAACACACATAAATATTTTTAAATTAATTCTTGTGTAGAGGGGCAATCAGGGGTATTAAAATGTGTATTTCAAGTAAAGCCTCCATACCAAAATTTTAGATGAAATATAATACCTTCTCTCTGAAACGCTAGAGGAAAGTTAAACTATCACACCTCTCTGCATCTACTATTGAAATACTGCCAATTTCGCGCATGAGCATCTAGACAGGAATAACCAAACAGCATTGTCTGCAACATGCTTAGCATAACGTGTTAGTCATTACTCAAATTCCGTTGTATCAGTCTAAATAAACCATGTACTAAACAAAAAAACAGTAATAATTCCGGGGCGGTGACGCAAGTTACAGTGCTGAATGATTTGCACATGTGGAACACACATTAGTACACAAGGGCGCACGCTGGCGGCGCCACTACAGCTGCCCGTCGTCGACTCAATAAAGTTACACACACATACAACACAATACTCTGAGTAATCCATCACATGGCGTGTGTGTATGTGTGTATGTGTGTCTGTGTATGTGTGTGTGTGTGTGTGTGTGTGTGTGTGTGTGTGTGTGTGTGTGTGTGTGTGTGTGTGTCGGAAACGTTTATCAGTGTAACATGGAATTACATTACTGTAGGAAACAGAGAAAAACAATTTGTAACATTTTGGCACTGAATAATTCCCGCGTAAACTATTTTTAGACATTAGATTTCTATACACTAATATATCTTAAATATGTATACATTTATGCGGTCAAAATATTTAAAATGACCTCTATAATTCTATTAAAGATTATGATATTTATTTGCTAACAGTTTGTAAGCCAAGGAGAATGTTTGCATGTCTACTAATGTTAGTTACTTAGCAAAATTTGAAAGCACTTAATAAACGAGGAAATGTCTTAACCTCATTTATACCCAAGATATTGATCTATACGAGGAACAGCTGTTAAGCTGATAAGTCCTGGGCCTAACAATAAAAAAATATTATTTTTTTCAGTCTGGCTCTATCCTTTCATAGTGCGTCCTACACACGGCTAGTGTGAAAGAACAATTAATGTCCATTAATTGTACCTAATAGTGGTCCGAACTATAAAGCCTGGGCCTTAAAGTACTTACACGTTGTAAGTCGCCATTAAGAGATGTCTCATGTGTTTATGAGAACTCCTAGTGGTTTACCGGGAAACATACGAGTCTGTTAGAGAATTTAATGTCATGTTGGCACGTTGGCCGTAGTAGCGCAATAGTTTAGAGCGGCTGGACGGAGACCAGAAGATCCGTGATTCAAATTCCGGCTATGGCATTGAATTATTCAGTCTGACTCTACCCTTTCATAGTGCGTCCTACACACGGCTAGTGTGAAAGAACAATTAATTTCAATTAATTGTACCTAATAGTGGTCCGAACTATAAAGCCCGGGCCTTTAAGCATAGTAAGTCGCCATTAAGGTAGTTGTCTCATGAGTTTATGAGAACTCCTAGTGGTTTAGCGGGAAACATACGAGTCAGTTGGAGAATTTAATATCGTTGGCAGGTTGGCCATGGTAGCTCAATGGTTTAGAGCATCTGGACGAAACCAGAAGATCCGTGGTTCAAATCCCAGCTATGGCATTGAATTTTTCAGTCTGGCTCTATCCTTTCATTTTTTATTTATCAATATTATCACCAGAAAGGTTAATATATTTGTCATATCTATGTTCTAATTTAATTAAACCATCTCTGTAGTGCCATTTATCATGGTTCTCAAAACAGCGGTTCACCGCATTCTCATTGCTGTGAAATCTTTGTCCTGCATTTTTTTTTTTTTTTTTTTTTTTTTTTTTTTTTTGGAGGTTCGGGAATAGGTGGTAGTCACTGAATGCTAGATCTGACGAACATAGTGGATGTTCAAACAATTCAAACTTTAATTCACACATTTTTCCCCTTGCAATGACAGAACGGTGGGTCGGAGCATTAGCGTGGGGAACCAAGATATTTTTCTTTGCCAAATGATGCCTATTTCTTTTCATCTCATCTCTCAAACGTAGTCACCAGTGATACTTTTACTCTTTTCCAAGTAATCAATAAAAATAATTCCCTGTCCCTCCCAGAAGAAACTCTCCATAACCTTGTTAGCTTACAAAAATGACTTTCACTTTCAAAGGAGTTGGTTCATCTGGCGCAATCCATTGTTTTGACTGTAATTTACTTTCTGGCGTGTAGTGACGTATCAAAGTTTCTTGGATTCTTAACAGAATTCTTAACATAAAAGTTTCCTTTGCAAGATTTTAACAGGTGTAAAGAAACGTGGCACCCATCTTGCACAGACTTTGTGAAAGCCGAAAACATTCCTTAAAATATTACCTACACGTTCGTTTAATATTTTCGTGGCGACGCGCACAGAAGGTTAAGTACAGAGAGATAAGCGCGGCTTGTGTACACAAAGAGACTGCAAATAAAGATAGCGGAGATAAAGGACTTGCCGGCACAGATAAAGCTACGCTTATGAACCATTCTGGTGACGTGTTGATTGTTTTACAGAACATTCGATTTCTTGTTTGTTCCGGAAATATCTAGAATTATCAATGAGGTATTTAAGGGAGCGACAACTCGACAAAAGTGAGTCGTAAACGGATGTTGTAAACAGTGAAAGTTGAGTAAGGTCTTTGTTGTGGTTATCGACCTTGGTAGATTGTGATTGTGTTTGTGATGTAATGCGACTACTGTAAGAATAGAACAGAGTGTATTTTTACAGAAATAAAGAACGTTTGGAATTTCTGCAACTTGGACTTCACTTCTACGAACCCACAAAGTCACAATATCTTTACTACCTCTACTACCTAAAAAAACTTAAATCTGCGGTCTTTCAGTACTAAACAATTAATTTTTTCAATGATATCTGGAGTTTTGACTTCTACCAGGCGTCCTGAGCGAGGTTTATCACTATTGCTCGTACGTCCCATTTTAAACTCTACAACCCACCTTTTAATCATTGTATATGAAGGGGCAGAGTCTTTCAGTGCACTCAATATTTTCTCCTTGATTTCTTTAGGCGTTAAGCCTTTCAAATGGAAGTATTTAATCACTGCTTGTTTTTCATAATCCTCCATTTTTATGAAACCTCTACACCTGTCTTTTTTAAAATGCTGTCATTCAAAACCTAAACAAGCTATTGACCTGTAACTATGGATAAAAGCTAGTCTAGAGTTGAGCTATATGATGCTATCTGTCAAACTGGCCTAGTGGTGCCATCTCTATGTGAGGACCAGGACTTTTCAGTGACCCTCGTACTTGAAAAACAATTGAAAGCATTTAACAACTGGGGAAATTTCTTCACTTCATTTATACACAAAATTGAAATGTCAGGATTTCTCCTTTAAAACACTATGCGATACACTGCTTCATTTTTATAATAATTTAAAACAAAAAATAACTTACACTTTAAATCTCTATAATGAGCTCTGAGTAATAATAATTTATTTTGTTGTTAATAACACATTTAATTTAAAAGTAACATTATATTAAGTACTATGCATGTGAAATTGATGAAATACTGTGCAAAATGCAAAAGTAAATTTGAATACAATTCCATATTAACAAAGTTAAAACGAAATAATTATTTATTCCCATTCGAATCCGATGTTCACTTATTTATCATAAAATGTACACCACGCTCCTGGAATGCATTCACAAAGTGTTTTAATTTTAAAATCTAAGACTTATTCTGTTTCACAGAATTACATTTTGATATTCCAAAATATTCCATATAAGGCATGCCACTTAAGATATTTTAATATACTGGTTTATTCGTGGGAAATCTGATGTAATACACTTATATTAACTTCTCCATCAACTGTCATTTATTTCTATATAGCTTGTATATTGTTCTTAAGAAAAGAGATAAATATTTTCAGAAATACATACATCATACATTTTGTTGCAAGTTCAAGGCGAATAAAAGAAACCGATATGACAGTCAGATGTATAAAAGCGAATGGATATTTGCTATAAAAATAAATGATGTAAATCAAAGAGATCTGTGTAGTTTTGTGCATTACATTTTTGTCTGTTTCTTATGTATACAAATATATAAAATCACTTCCGAATGAAGACAGCTTTATAGAGTATTCTTAGAAAACTCGGGAGATAAATGTTATTTTTGTCACGTAAATATAAAATATATGGCACTTTAATTAACAATTCCATTTTTGAGGAAGTAAAAGAAATTTCAACAAGTTTTAAATGGTATGTTTTGAAAATATTGAGGTCGAACCGTTGGATAACATTAAATTTATATATATATATATATATATATATATATATATATATATATATATATATATATATGTTTGGTATTATTGTATACAGTTACTGTCTGAGCACCAGGAAAAGTAGAGATGTGACCGAGATGTGAACAAAGCCGTTTGTATGCTAACGTAGTCGATTTGTTTGCCACGAAATGTGTGAATTACCAAAGTTGCCACATCTGATACTTTTATTAGGTGTAATATCTGACTACACTGTGTATTGCATATGATACTGGCGTGCATAAACACTGGAAAATGTTAATGTAGTGCATTCCTTTAACTTACGTCTGGTGGAGAGACTGTACCAGTTTGTTTCCTTAAATAAATGAAATTAAAATATACATACTAGAAGGTATCACATCTGTTTTAGAAATATTTAAACAAAAATCTAACCTCCAAACAATAATGCAAATAATCACTAGTCGACAAGGTGTTCATCACAAGAAATCTGATTAGTGAATCTAGTGTACCTTTTCATACTAAATTCAGATATGTAGTCAGAATTTTTCCATCAGGCACAGGTTTTTTTGTGACCGCTACTTTTTAAAATAGGATTTTAGCTTTTTCTTTGACTTGTTATAGGAAACGTTACCTCATATTTAGTGATTTTATCCAATCTTTATATAAGGGAATGATTAGTAATATGCTGAAGAACCATAAAACAAGGCTGTGCAGGTTCATTCATGTTTGGATATGTACCGACCTGTTCATTTGGCTGTGTGATGTGTCAATATTGAGCTGATTGTGAGTTTGTTCAGTAGTGAAATATTTCCTCCCTTTCTTTTCGAAAGTGTATTGTGTATGCAGTGTTTTAGTGCTTTGTTTTTTCATCATGCCAAGAAAGTGTGTAAATCATGTAGACAGTTTCTGCTATATTTGTGATGAGCTGACCTTCAAGTCTCAGAGGCAAAATTTGACTCCACTTGTAAAGAAGTGTTGTCAAATTAAATTTAAATAGAGTCGATTAATGACACTAAACAACACCTACTTTTAAATTTTTCCGGAACATGTTTCAGAGACTTTGCCTCCATCCTCAACCGGCCATCAACTGGTTCTCATTGGTGTAGTTGACAATATTTTGGCATCGGTCTCCTCTGTCAACTACACCAATGAGAACCAGTTGATGGCCGGTTGAGGATGGAGGCAAAGTCTCTGAAACATGTTCCGGAAAAATTTAAAAGTGTTGTTTAGTGTCATTAATCGACTCCCTTTAAATTTAATTTATTATAATAACACTGTTTTCAACACTTCCAAGAAAGGAAGTGTTGTCAACTTTACTTGGCTATCAGGCTGGTGATTTTGATAAGAGCTGGGCACCAAATACATGCTGTGTTTTGTGTGTTGGATTGCTAGCTGGGTGGAAAAATGGTACACATCGTATGCCGTTTGCAATTCCTATGATTTGGAGGGAATCGAAGGATCATTTAAGTGATTGTTATTTCTGTTTGACAAATATAAAAGGAATCACATCTAAAACAAAACATACAATTAAGTATCCAAATTTGCAATCTGCAATAAGACCTGTGTTACACAATGAACAGTTCCCTGTACCAGTATATGCAGATACGACCTTAGGTGATAACTGATCCTGACCTAACTGAAACTGAAAATGCTTCAGATGAAAATAAAAATGATCCTACATATGAAGCCAATATCTGATCATCAGAACATACTTTCCCAATCAGAAAGACCTTAATGACCTGATTCGGGATTTAAATCTGTCTAAACAGCAAGCTGAAGGTTTAACTTCCAGACTCAAAGGGTGGAATCTACTCCAAAAAGAAGTAAGAATATGTACTTATCGCGGCCGCCATAGTGATTTCAAGGACTGCTTCTCTGAAGAAAGTGGCATAAAGCTATGGGATGCAACACGTCTTTAAGAATTCACTTCTTGGACTCTCACTTAGACTTCTCCCCCGAAAATCTTGGAGCTGTCAGCGATGAGCAAGGTGAGCGTTTTCAACAGCAAATTTCTACTATGGAAAAGAGTTACTAAGGCAAGTGGAGTTCTAATATGCTAGCTGACTACTGTTGGACCAAGAAGAGAGACGTTTCAGATACAAAATGTGCCCGAAAATCACTACCTACCACTTTCTAGGTAAGTGAAAATGAGTAGTTATAATTTTGAGTTAGATAGCTAGTTACAGATTTTTTTAGAATAGTATTAAAATTCAAATCAATATCACATAAAACTCCTACCTGACGGAGAACAACTAAAATTATATTTGAATTCAGCACAAAAAATATTTCTAGAAAATGTTATTTTAATTCTTGTGAAAGAAAAAAGGTTCATTTTTGTCAACTAGTGTAATCTTATTATATTCGTAGTCGGATGGGTCTCACATGCAACAAAGTTGGGGAAATGTCCATGTTACACGAACGTAATTGTATTATTATCATCCCCTAGGTAGAGGAGTAATGAAATAACGTGTAATTCTGCACATAAAAGAAGAGCGCCATATACCTCTCTGAAGGGAAATTTAAATTGGCATTGTCGGCGCCTCAAAAGAATTCCTCTTAGGTATAGTTGGAATTTGCAATCCCCTGTCTGGAATTAATCTCTTTCGGCCTTCCTTTTGTTCCAATAGTCGGAGGAGCTTTTAATAAACGTTTCCAGTTTGAGTATGTTCAGAAAAGTGTTTATTATACAACAGTTTAGTGTAGCAGAACCAACAGATATATTCACATTATTGGGTCAAAAATGGAGATAATTCTCTCTCTTTAGTTTTCTCACTTCTTCTCATTCCTTTATTTTCATATCCTCTCTCTCTCTCTCTCTCACTTGCTACATCATATTTATTTCCTCCTTCTTTATATCTGTCTCATATTTTCTAATATCACTCTCAAATTCGCCCCCATTCCTTCCTTTTCTTTCTCTCTATGCAACTACTAATATTGCCATATTTTAACTACCAGTGATAAAACTGTGTTTCTTGGGAGTTCATGTGACCATTCAACTTTCGCGTCATTTCACTTTCGTATCAGTGTAATGAATATACGCGTAGCAGAGTTTTATTTTATCCGTTTCACTCTCTGGGGCGTCGAACACGACTTCTCTAATTGCTCGCTCTGGTATCATTCATTTGAGCTACCACTCGAGACATTTAGCAGTGGTACTGGGTTGGTGGCGCCATATAACCATTGTTTACACACTATACGAAACAGAATACTGTATTTCACTCACAGCTAAGCTATGACATTGTGGTTGACACAACTGAACCTGAGATAGCGCTCCATTGTTTATTCCTTTCGCTCTTTACCAGGATAATAATTATTACACAAAACAGCATCAGTAATGTATATTGCAACATTAAGCAAAGCAAGTATGAATACACTTTCAGTAAATAAACCTGAATGCCTGAAAAACAATATAATTATGATAATACAATAAAACATATTAGAACACTGAACCAACATCAGCACAACTACATTGTGGACATAAGTTGGAACTGCTGGTGTTACCTGGAAATATATTATTTCACTGCACGATAGTACGTTCAAGCACATCTTCCTGAGTCAACATAGTAGTTGCACGCTGTCCGCAAGTACACTTATGCCCCAGGTAAGTACTACCTGACAAATCACTGAGGTGTACTGAGCTCGCTGCATTCGCTTGTTATCTTGCTTACTAGAAGAACAAAATATTAGTAACTTGCGTACGGTAAATGCCGCAATAAAATAAAGCAATTGGGAGCTTTATGTCTTGTTTGAAAGGTTAATTATTTATTACACACAAATGTAAATTATCATTGCAACCGCCTATTTTGTTGGGGATTTTGTTCCATATTATTTCTCCTTGTCGCAATAATCAATCGTGTTATGTATGATTTATATATCGGCGTCTGTCTATTTATTGAACGTCAATGTGATTGCATCTGGATCATTGACTCGCCGTGTATGAGTGGTAGGCTTGGAAGGATTTTAGGCTTTAATATCCTTCAAATTCATAAATAGGTCAAAAACAGCAAAGATCATTAATCCTATTATTCCTATTTCTTCACTTAATTTAAATATTGGTAGGTATAAATAAATTTTGATGTGCCTAGTCGCTTTTCCAGAAGGTACATCACAACTGATAGCATAACCTCACTTGTAGAACACAATGAAGTCATATGGTACCAGTCACCAACTTACTCAACACTCCACGTTTACATGAAACTGAAGGCTTCGTAAGATGGGTGTAAAGAAACCTCCAGATAAATTCCTTTCTATCAATAGCTTTTCTAAAACTCAACGACAGCGGAGAGCCCTCCTCCTTATCTCTTAACCAGCTCAGCTAATAGCTGCGTCAGATACAAAGAAAAATGACTGGTGTTTAGTTTTTTAGTTAATCTGTTTAGCTTTAACTGTCACGTTTGTTAGATTGTCCGTACTGGAACGCTAATCACGTTTTTAAAACCTTGGGTTGAAATACGCTAGGTTTAAATTCTCGCGTTTTACGTTTTGAAAAGCTATTATGTATTTTAAATCTCAAACCAAACACCGAATATTTCAAAATATTTATTTACGTAAAGGTTTTGTTAGACATAATGTTTATTGTAACAAAGTTAATATTTTCATTTTAGTAACTTTAGTGCTGCACCTGATGGTTTACCCGTCGACGGTACACTTTAATTTATTCGAACTGAAAGTACTCCACAGAATTTTCACAGAACATAAATATAGTAGAATATGAAGCTTTAATCAAAACTGCTATTTCATTTTTAACATAAAATAACGAAAATCATTCCATTTAGTAATAGTTAGGGAATGAGAGGGTTTAATTGAAAAATGTTCGAGGCGCAATCTTAGGAAGTACTAAAAAGTACCACGTTTGGTTTTATTCAAGATTTTATTTTTCATTTATTTTTTGCAAACACACTGCAACGTTTCTCTACCAACGCCTTGTTTTTGTTTTCAGGGAATGTTAAATTGTTTATTTCGTATGAATCTCGTTATAGACAGTTGTGGTGAAATAGAGTGGGCACTTCTTTTATTTGTTTTATGGTAAATAAAGAACAGGAGAAAATAGAAATTCATTACAATTTATAACTATCCTGTTTTAGGAAAGGTAGAGTCAGACTGAAAAATTCAATGTCAACCCTTGAGTTACTATGGTCAACGTGCCGATATGACATTAAATTCTCCAACTGACTCGTATTTTCCCGGTAAACCACTTAGGAGTTCTCATAAACACATGAGACAACTACCTTAATGGCGACTTGCTACATGTAAGTACTTTAAGGTCAGAGCTTTATAGTTAACCACTATTAGGTCAATTAATGAAAATGAATTGGTCTATCACACTCGCCGTGTGTAGGCTAAAGTATGGAAAGGTAGAGTCAGACTGAAAAATTCAATGCCATAGCCCGGATTTGAACTATGTATCTTCTGGTTGCCGTCCAGCCACTCTAACCCATTGAGCTGCTATGGCCAACGTGCCAACATTACATTAAATTCTCCAACTGACTCTTGTTTTTCCTAGTAAACCACTTAGACGTTCTCATAAACACATGAGACAACTACCTTAATGGCGACTTACAACATGTAAGCACTTTAAGGCCCGGGCTTTATAGTTAACCACTATTAGGTCAATTAATGAAAATGAATTGGTCTATCACACTCGCCGTGTGTAGGCTAAAGTATGGAAAGGTAGAGTCAGACTGAAAAATTCAATGCCATAGCCGGGATTTGAACCACGGATCTTCTGGTTGCCGTCCAGCCGCTCTAACCCTTGAGCTACTATAGCCAAAGTGCCAACATGACATTAAACAATTAATTTCCAATAATTGACCTAATAGTGGTTAACTATAAAGTCCGGGCCTTAAAGTACTTACACGTTGTAAGTCGCCATTAAGGTAGTTGTCTAATGTGTTTATGAGAACTCCTAGTGGTTTACCGGGAAAAAGCATGAGTCACTTGGAGAATTTAATGTCATGTCGGCACGTTGACCATAGTAAATCAAGGGTTAGAGCGGCTGGACGGTAACCAGAAAATACGTAGTTCAAATCCCGGCTATGGCATTGAATTTTTCAGTGTGACTCTACCTTTCCATACTTAAGCCTACACACGGCCAGTGTGAAAGAACAATTAATATCCTGTTTTTTCTTTTTTCTCAAAGATAGTCTTAGAACAGCCAAAGTTGTGATGTTTTATTTAGCATTTCAGATATTACCCAAACAGATAGTTAATGGGGTGATTTCCCTTCTGTCATGAATTTCCCAGAACTTTCTGTTGCTATTTCCTTTTCTATCATCGGTTTTATCAGCGAACGTTTCAGGATTGTCGCATCCGACGGTTGGTCCGTTGCGGCGAGAGATGGAGTTTGCCCTGTGCAAATATTTATTTTTGCCGCTTTGATGGTGAGGGAGTTCCTGGAGACTCGATCTCTGGATCCAAGAGTTTATAATATCGCAGGAATGCTCAGCTCGCGCCAGAATTTGTGCAATTTTAGTATCGTTACGGACGATACAGTCTGATTTTTAAAAGAAGATGCGTGAAGGTCATCAAGCAAGGAACGCGAAGGGTGAGAATGGAAAGTCGTTGTTATGGAAACGTAAACAAAGTCTGCCAGATTTGTTACAGTGGTGAATCATGTGCTCCTCAGGCCAGTTATCGCTAGTTGTGTGCGGGAAACCGAGTTTGCTTGTGTTCAGTTGCGTTTTGTATTGTTAACCTACTTTGTGAAAACAGAATTAAAGTACGTTATGGAAGTAAAACGTAGTGACGGTAGAATTAGAGAATTCATGCCCGAGGCATAGGTCAGCATATGGTCGAGGTGTCACATTGCATATTGTCTTAGGAAATTCTTTGAACAGGAAGACGAGAGTTTGCTCCTTATCTATGAACAGCTTATTCCTTCCAACCAAACGCGAGAGCCCCATGTCAGTAGATATGCTTGCATGTAAAAGAATTCCTGGGGGTCAAAATTCTGTTACATCGGTGGCATTGATGTAAACATGGCAATTGACAAATTTGTTAATAATAGTATATTGCGATACTAACGTGGTAAGCATTTTATACGGAACGAGGAAAGGTTTGGAAAAAAAAAAAAACGATGTTTTGGCGTCGAGCTTTTTCAATTTCCTAGATTCCAATATATGCTTACCACATGTCTGTTGCATACTATTTTTTGCACTATATGTATTTATATAAATCTGAATTTTTGTAATTAAGATATTAGCTGAAACATTAATAAATACAACTGAAGATGAATAACTTTAAACGTGCATCGCCTATACGTGTTGCTATGGAGAAGTACCGCCCTAGAGCGGGAATGTCCCTTAAAGTCTGTTTGGTTAACGCGTGTGTAGTTCGGCCGCCTCTTTTGACAAACCCTTATAATCGTTTTACAACATAGACCCTCCTTCTCCCAGTCCGTTCTGCAAGGTTGCCACCTTTCTCGATACGTCATGGGTATCGTACAACTTCCTTTGTTTTGACAAATATATATAGCCAAGCTACAATTCTACTAGATTCCATAATAACCCTTAATTTATTCAAAGTGCGGTACTTGAAACCCAGCTCCTTTAGGAGGCCGCGTAAAGTGCAGTGCCCATTAGGAAAGTCATAAATGTATTGCAAATGTGCAACCAATTCATCTAAGGTGGGCGCTCTCCCGTTTGCATAGAATCTATAAATTTCTCGAAGAATTAAATCGCATTTGAAATTACCTACTGTAGAGAAACGTTTCCTTTTGTTTTCACATTAGATCGGCGTCTTTGGTATTCCTTTCGTCACAATATTTCTTACTGTATTTCTGTGAATATCCAGAATGTTTCATTGCATGACCCCTTACCAAGATTATTTTTCATCACATATTTATATGTGTTCAAAACAAGCGCTTGAATTTACTTAGAAACAGTTCCCATTATAACTTTGTTTTTGAGGCTTTTCCAGTAATATAACTCCGCCCAGTTATTCACACTATTGTCATCACTTTGATTATTTTCACTTGACTGAAAGTTATGGGCTACTTCATTTGCATTTACCACTGCATTTCCCTCCCACTGTCTCCACAACGTCACACACAACGAATTTCTGCACGTAATGAAACAGAACAACTGGAAGTTGGAATTTTGGCAACTGAGACTCCACGTGGAGTAGACATGCGACTGTCACTTCGAGAAAATCAGGGTTGCTACTGGTCCTCAACGACAGTGTTCCATTTCTGAAGTGTGGAGATAGATTTATGATGGTCATTATTGGGCGGAAGTGTCAGATTTCTTTGACTCCGAACTGCACACGCGTTAACTAAACAGACTTTACAATGCATAGCAACAATAACGGTAAATATGGAATATTAGTTGCATAGTGCAAAAGTTATTTAAAAGAGCGCACACATGTGAAGACGCTACAAAAAATTGAATGTGTGAACAACTTATTTTTGTTCTTAAAGTAGGCTAATACAGATTAAACATGCATGTTTCTGCTGAGATGTGATATCCTCGAACGCTTGTTTATATTTCGTGTGTTGAGTGGGTAAAGAGGGGAGTACGCGTAATTTGGTTATGCAACATTGCAGCACTCCACGTGGAAACAGATGACCTTCACGAATCTTCTTTTAAAAATCAGACTGTAGGTTTGCTGGCGGCTCTGTTTGCCATGCTTTTTTTTGTGCCTCCCTTCCAAGAGTTGCGTAATCACAAGGGCCTACAGTGGCTAAGATAGGGTGCTAAAGTACAATTGTCCAGAAGCGTCTTAGTCAAAATTTTGTAAAATGCACGATAATTAATGTTACGTCTGTCAATACCTTTTTTATCTCAACTAAGGATTCAAAAACAGTTTCGTGTGAGAGGCTGTATTTCGTGTCTATATAAATGCTGTTTGTATAGAGAAAGATCATCGAAATAATTTATCTTTAAGAGACATCTTTAGAAATTTAATGACGTAATTTTGAGTTTAGAAAACATAGTTCTACTTGTTTTCTTCTTCTACTTTTTTTTTTTTTTTTTTTTTGTAATTTACGTCCTCCAACGTTAAGTCATATCGGACGATGAATGGAATGGATAAAATGATGCTCAAATGATTCTGGGGTCCATGGAGCTTAGAGCTACCCGACATTCCTCTTGAAGGATAAGGGAACACCCTGGAAAAAGCCATACCCAGGTAACTCGCCCTGGCCAAGATTCGAACTCGGGACCTCTTGAACGTGAGGCAGACATGCTATCACCACGCCCCCGAGGCGAGCAAAGTAGTTCTACTTGAAACAGTCCATTTAATATCTTCAATATCTCTCTCTAATAGGTTATTGGACCTTACGAAATGATTGCATAGAATGAACTTAGAGGTTCAACAATTTCCTAGGCTCAATTTCTTCCAGTCCAAATAAGAATGTCAATATCATTAGACGATGAAGTTATGCACGTATACATTATGACAAAATATATCCGTTGCTGCACAATCCACGTGTTCGACAAATGAAACACGATCCACTTAGACAGCCCGGACCATATGTCTCTCTTAACCTTTACAGGCAAAAATGATGCTGGATTAATGATTCAGCGCGAGTGGACCAATAAAATAAATCAAAACAGTGTTTAAAAGTCGCATAAAGCCAAGTTAACACACACTTGGAGATAACAAGTGAAGGCTGTTTCTCATCCGAAACTCCCAGCAGTGCTGTCACACGCTGGACGTAAAATTTCTCTCCTCCGTGATATTTTCACTTTATAGTTGTAAAATGGCACGCCAATGACGACTTCGCGAAAACTTTACGACCTGCACAGCGGAGCTTGAGATGAGAATTGCCAACCATAACATCATTAACTTCCCTGCTATATAAAAACGTCCACTTTCGGTTCATAATGTTGTTGTTTATGGTTTGAGAACGCTGTGATCATAGGCCCCGGCGAAGGGAAAACAATGGGAGGTCTTGTTTACACTTTTTATTAAGTTTATACGGATTAAGTCAATTTTAAGGAGAAGCTACTGCTTTTTAAAATTTTTCTTGTTATTTTTAGCCGTAAATTCGTTTATAAAGTCTCTTTATGCATACCGAAAAATTATTAGAAGTTCCGAAACTTGTAAGGTATATCTTATACGGTATTTATTCAACCATATATCAACTTAAAGAGGAAGTCATCCACTCTTTTAAGTTAAAGCATTAAGTTAATGGATCCTTTCCAGAGGGTGACTTAATCAAGTATGAAAAAAATGCAAGAAATTTTGTATTCTTTTTGGGGGGATGAATATTGTGCCTCACCCATCAACTTCCTCAGCTCTGGTAGCTTTATTACGCACTTCGCTACTTCTCTCTTGCTCTTCCTTTCAACCTCTCTCCGTTTATTTCCATTTTCTCATTCCAAATCTCTGAAGATTTACTTTCATTTTTAATGCTTTTATATTCCCGGTACGTAATGATGTCGTAGTTATGGTGATTGCAAATTATGTTGTCTTGGTGAGACTTGTCACGTCCGTAATAAATATATTGATGCTTTTACCCGAAAATGATAATAACACTTAAACTTTAAATAATAAACAGATTTTTAATTTTTTTCCGTTAAAAATGATGCTACCTCTGTGCTGCTTTATTTGATTAGGTTTATTATAATTCATCGTATTTAAATGCCTATTTTAAATGTTGGTATAAAGAATTTGGCAAAAAAATTCACTCACTTCTTTATAGAAGCATCTCTTGAAATAGTTATTTGCTGAATAATTTTGAAATATCTTCAACTTCCTAGGTCATATCGCGACCATCTTAACAATATAGTGCCATCAGTGACCTTTATAAAAATTACTTTAAATACACAGGTTTACAATTAAACGTATTGTCGCGAGCCCATTGTTGCGTAAAGCGCGGCCGACGTCCACAAAGAGCAGATAGTGTACCACGGAGATAAAAGCTTGCCGAAACAGATAAAGATAGACAGCTGGAAGGTTCGTTTTTCTAGTGCCGTCTTGATTGAGAGAGAACATTCCCCAAACATCTGGAAATACGATTGGAGCTATAAAAGGGAGCCGCGATCGCCAGTTAGGGACAGTCGTGATTGGACTCGATTTGAAAGTGAGGACTGTGATTTGAATGTGAACTCTATTGCTTGTTTACGTTTACAGAAGTGACGAAAGATTGTATTTGTGTATGCTACGTCATCTTGCTGCCAAGGGTGTACAAACACTGTGTCTCTACGGAAATAAAGAACATTTTGAATTTCTACAGATTGGACTTTTAATTCTACGAACCCACAAAGTCACAATGTAAAATTACATATTAATTACATTAATTATGAAAAGCAATTTATATTAAATACAGATTACTAAAAACAAGACAAGAACATACTCATAGAT
Source organism: Mantis religiosa (assembly GCA_030765055.1). Taxonomy (NCBI): domain Eukaryota; kingdom Metazoa; phylum Arthropoda; class Insecta; order Mantodea; family Mantidae; genus Mantis; species Mantis religiosa. Next base: position 65,033,903 of record CM060958.1, on the reverse strand, counting down.
TAACAACAGTGTTTTGGAAGAAGAAGTATCATTACTTTTATACCATTGTGTTGATTATAGATTACAATTGAATAGAGTATAGTTTACATATATTTATATTAATTTCCAAATGTCAATATAGGTAACTAAAAAGCTTGCGGCGTAGTTTGAAGCTATTTAGCAGTGTGGAGATGTCCTGTGGAATTCAATGTTGTTCTGTGTTTATTTCGTATTTATTACATTCTATGAGAAGGTGGTAGATGGTAAGGTCTTTATGACAAACGTTACACGCAGGCTGCGGCTGTCTTGAGAGGAGATATGAATGAGTGAAGCTGGAGTGACCAATTCTAAGACGGGCGAGGTTTACTTGTTCCTTTCTAGCGAGTGACTTGGTTGTGTGGAGAGCCGTGGATCCTTTTCGTACATGATGTCATTTTCCTGGTTGTTGTTGATACCATTCCGGTTTCCACTTTTGTTCTCGTATTTCGGAGACATGATTTATAACATCTGAATATGGAATTTGAACGTTCCTTTGTTGGTGTAGTGATGTGGCATCTTTAGCACTTCGTCCGCCTTTTCATTCCCTGTTATTCCTTGATGGGAAGGACCACAAATGAAAACCACATCTTTACCAGCGTTGGTGGTGTAACTGATTAGTGTCTGTGCGTCCTGTACTCATTTGTTGTCTGTAGTATAGTACTTCATGCTCTGGAAAGATAGAGTCAGACTGAAAAATTCAATGCCATAGCCGGAAATTGAACCACGGATCTTCTGGTTGCCCTCCAGCCGCTCTAACCATTGAGCTACTATGTTTTTGTTTGTAATTTACGTCGTCCAACGTTAAGCCATATCGGACGATGAATGGAATGGGTGAAATGATGCTCGAATGAGTCCGGGGTCCATGGAGCTTAGAGTTACCTGACATTCGTCTATCAGGATAAGGGAAAACCCCAGAAAAACCTTATCCAGGGAACTCACCCTAACCGAGATTCAAACTCGGGACCTCTTGAACGTGAGGCAGACAGGCTACCATCTACACTATCGAGGTGGGCTTGAGCTACTGTGGCCAACATGCCGATATGACATTATATTCTCCAACTGCCTCGTGTTTTCTCGGTAAACCACCTAGGAGTACTCATAAACACATGAGACAACTACCTTAATGGTGACTTACAATGTGTAAGTACTTTAGTCGCCATTAAGGTAGTTGTCTCATGTGTTTATGAGAACTCCTACGTGGTTTACCGGAAAAAACAGGAGTCGGTTGGAGAATTTAATGTCATATCGGCACATTGGCCATAGTAGCTCAATGGTTAGAGCGGCTGGACGGCAACCAGAAGATTCGTGGTTCAAATTCCGGCTATGGCATTGAATTTTTCAGACTGACACTATCTTTCCTTACTTTAGCCTACACACGGCCAGTGTGAAAGAACAATTAATTTTCATTAATTTCCCTAATAGTGGTTAACTATAAAGACCGGGCCTTAAAGTACTTACATGTTGTAAGTCGCCATTAAGGTAGTTAGTTGTCTCATATGTTTATGAGAACTCCTAAGTGGTTACCGGGAAAAACACGAGCCACTTGGAGCTATTTAATGTCATATCGGCATGCTGGCCATAGTAGCTCAATGGTTAGAGCGGGTGGATGGCAACCAGAAGATCCGTGGCTCAAATCCCGGCTATGGCATTGAATTTTTCAGTCTGACTCTATTTTTCCATACTTTAGCCTACACACGGCCAGTGTGAAAGAATACTTAATTTCTTCATGCTCTGCAAAGTACTCATAACGAGTCAGAGCATACTGCATAGCAGTTATGGTGAGCTGTCAGAATGTAAACAAGTGCTTGATAAATGCCGTATAGTTCATAACTGTATGTGGAGTAATAGTTGCCGGTGTTGTATAATTTTATCAAGAGTTATTATTGCACATCCAGTACCATGATCCATTTTTCATCCATCAGTGTAAATAACATCATTATTTCAATAATTAAATATTGTTTATGACCGTATTGGGTATTAAAACACAGCTAACACATTCCTACAGCAACTTGATATTCACACTCCAGACTAATTTAATCTTCTGCCCAAAATTAAGCGAATAACGCTGGAAACCATACCCATTGGCACGTTTCCATGCACCGAACATGTAAACTTTATAGTCTTTTGTTTAATCTGCCCGTGTTTGATAGTTAAGTGGCAACAGATGGAAGAATGAGCAAGTTTAAGAAACATAATGGTTCACAGTGGGGCCGTTAAAACGTAGCGATTGCAACTTTTCACTCTCAGGTCTGATGCCGAATCTTAAATCTCAGACAATGCGCGCCAAGGGGAAAATAAGATGTCTTTTGTTTTTCATTTGGAAAGTCAGTCAATATTTTTGCCTTGTCTCAGTCTAATGTAGAGTGTTCTAGAGCTAGTTCCATTCTTGTGACCAGACGTATACATAGTAACATATTGAGTATAGACATTTACTTCACATAATGTTATACCTTCAATTTTAGTCTGAACGGCTCGTAATTGAAGAAATGTGCTTTTGTTTATATACAGTTTACCTATCGTAGATGTAGGAAGGAGGTGTTTTATTCCGCTCCAAAATTTCTACCGGCACATTTCATCTAACATTTATGTTTTGAGGCCCCATAATCCATTCCAACATACTATTAATGACAACACAAAATAAACCTTAGCATTAAGATTTGGAGTGTTTTAAGTGCTGTATAGTCAAGTTAAGAAAGCGTTTCCAAGGAAATACTGTGTAAAACAGGTTGATTATACACTGCCGTTTGTGAAAATTGCAACACCAAGAAGGAATTATCCGAATAACTCCAAACTTGGTGGAAGTATAGAAGAGTGAGCAAGCAATAAGTGATTAGGTTTGCAGAGAGACCGGATACACCTAGGTCTAGCAGAGCCCTCGCGTGTCAGTCCGACGAGGTCAGTGCTGCGCCCTATGTACTCAATGCAGAGCGGTCAAATAAGATGGAAACAATAAAGTGGGTGCCAGTATGCCTCGTTGACGTCAAAGGGAGCCATATGGGCATGTAACAGAGTTTTCCAACGGCGTAGAGTGATCGGTCTGCAGGAAGCGGTTTTATCATACCCTGACATTTCGGCTCGTACAGGGCATGCTGCTACGACAGTGATGCGTGTGTGGAAGCAGTGGATAGAAGCGAAGAGCGGGAACTGGACCATGACAAATGGCCACAGCACCATCATCTTGTCCGTCTGGGCATAACGGACCGTACAGCTTCATCTACAATGTTGGCTCGACGCTGGAGCTCTACAACAGATGTGAACTGGTCTGCAGCATCGATTCGTTGCCATCTGCTGCAGGTTGGACTGGTTGCAGGCATGCCATTATGTCGACTTCCATTGTCCAGAAACCACAAGCTCCTCCGACTGCAATGGGCAAGTTAACTCCGTCATTGGAATGCTGAGAGGCAAAATGTAGTCTTTTCGGATGAGTCCCGCTTCAAAGTGTCCTACAGTGTCGGCCATATACATGTCCGACGGTACCGTGGTGAGCGCAACCTGGAGGGCTGCATTGTTGAGCGGCATAGCGGAGAAATACCAGGTGTAATGGTTTGGGGCGCCATTGGTTACAACAACCGATCTTGCCTCCTAGGAATTGAGGGAACTCTGAACAGCAACCAGTACCTAACAGTGGTTGTTAGAGCCTGAGGTACTTCCCCTACTTCAGGCATCCCCTCAGGCCATATTTCATCACGACAATGCCCGGCTACATATTGCGAGGAATGTATAAGCCTTCTTCGAAGAGCATCTGGTACCATTGCTTCGCTGGCCTGCACGTTCGCCTGACATGTCTGGGATATGGTTAGTCGCACCTGGTGCATCACAGTCCTCCAGTAACTATTGTCACGGAGTTGTGGGCTCGAATACAAACTGCATGCAGGAAAATACCTCACAACGTATTCAGAACCTTCTTGATGCAATACCACGGTATATAGCAGCTCTATTGCAGCCTTACTTGGAGGCTACACGAAATACTGAATATTATGGCTCAAAGTTCATGTACCGATTTGAAAAGTTAGTCATTTACTACTTCTGGTATACCTAAGCTATGCTATTAAATTCATTGAATTCATATGTTTTCTTCTTGATGTTGCAATTTTCACAAACAGTAGTGTAGTTTCGCAATGTTAAAGTGTACTTAATTATTCAGAAACATAAAAATTCATATCAACATTCAAGCTAAATTACAATGGATAGATAATGGACGAATAAAAATGTTTTGTAGGCGATAGAGGCATTTGTAAAGGATTAGTTAACTTATATACTGCGGCGACAGTGGCAGAAAAGGTGCTACTATGTATAAACTATTAACGTTATCTTATTTCTCATTTTACTGTAGGAATAAGGGGAATATGAAAGTACAGTAGGTCTTAAGTAAAGTAAAATATTTTATGTGCTATTCTCTGTAATGTTTATTCTTTTTTGAGTGGCCTAGAGATTAAAAAACTCTTTACATTGGGGAAAAATGAAAATATTGAAACGTTCAGATAAATAACAAGAAAAATCTCCGAAATGTTTGACTCCAGAATACAAATACATATATTCCACATATATCTAATGCCTCTCTTAACGTTGTCCTTAATTTTTGTGCAGTAAGATTTAGTCCATCTCTTATCCATATCTTATAGGAGGCATTCCTTTGAAAGACAAGGTGCAAATAAAAATAATTAAACAAAAATTCATATGTAAAATGGTTAAACTCACGTTATAAATTAAATTCTGGGGTCATCTGAGTGATACAAAATTATACACAGCATGTATTTTAGTTAAAAGGCTGTTTAAGGTAACTAAATAAGCAGTAATGCCAGTGAAACATTTTTTACACAATATATGTCTATATTTTAGTTAATTGATGGAGATTAATCACTTCTCCACACTAGCCGTATATAGGCTAACATATTTGATCGATAGAGTCAACATGAAAAATTCAATGCCATGGCCGCGATTTGAACCACGGATCTCCTGGTTTCCGTCCAGCCGCTCTTAACCTTTGAGCTACCATGGCCAACGCGCCCACCTGACATTAAATTCTGCAGTTGACTCATATATTTCCCCGGTAGACCACTAGGGGCTCTCGCATCCGAGACACATCTTTTGTGGCAACCTACTATCGTAAGTACTTAAATCCCAGGCTTCATCATTTAACTCTTATTATTTTAGTTAATTGATGGAAATAATCATTTCTCCACACTAGCCGTATATAGGCTAAGGTTTTTGATAGATAGAGTCAACATGAAAAATTCAATGCCATGGCCGGGATTTGAACCATGGATCTCCTGGTTTCCGTCCAGTCGCTCTTAACCTTTGAGCTACCATGTTAAATAATAAAGCCTGGGACTTAAGTACTTACGATAGTAAGTCGCCACAAACGGTGTATCTCGGATGCGAGAGCCCCTAGTGGTTTACCGGGGAAATATACGAGTCAACTGCAGAATTTAATGTCAGGACGGCACGTTGGCCATGGTAGCTCAAAGGTTAAGAGCGACTGGACGGAAACCAGGAGATCCGTGGTTCAAATCCTGGCCATGCATTGAATTTTTCATGTTGACTCTATCCATCATATTTATATATTTTATAATAAATAAAGGAAAGAGTTCAGAATGAAGTTACATATTCCGTAAATACAAAAACAGAAGTGGAATAACACTATGTACAGAAGAACCCCCTCTTCTCCATTACGACAGTGCTATACCAGAACCAACTACTAGAGGAGGTATAGTTCGGAAAAACTGTTCGCTCTAATAATATTCAAAGTAGGACAGGAAGGAAAATACAAATGATTTTAAACTTTATGTGTATTATTTAGGGCATTAGCATTTTGTTTATATTTGGTTTTCTTTGGGTGCATGTTTAACACACCCAGCTGGAAACAATGACTAACTAAACGGAGAGCTTGTTTGTGAGTGCTTTCGTAAAACAACGGGAGACCAAAGTAGTTGCATCAGTTAATAGAGATATCGAAAATCCTTGCATGTTAGGCGGCTTTAAATACTTGATTCTATTACAGGAGGCCGAGACGAACCAAATTAGCTCAGACTTAGTTTGCTAATTGGTGCATGTCGAAAGCGCTATCTTCTGCAAGTGCGGTTCGCTCTTTCTAGCTTAATGACTTCCTACTTGGAAATAAAAGAAGTGAACGACGAGCACGTGCGTCGCTCGGTAACTGAAGGCATCTAACGCACAGCTGAACAATTTGTATTACAGAAGGTTAAATATATATTTTAATTCTAAAATAAATGCGCCCTTAAGCTTTATGGGGTAGAACATTCCTATATAGTACTCATATCCATACCATTTCAGAGGTGCATTTCATATGATAAGATATTTACGAAATGTGCTTTTTCCTTTAGCTTAATCAAAATAAAACATTTGCCTAGAAATTAATTTGTTTTCTCTTCTATGTATGGAAAGTATCGGAAATATTGTATTTCGCCCAAAAATTAGATATCGTAACTTCACTGAAATGTACGTTTAGAGGTCTTTGAACTCCCTAAAATACATTTTTATAAAAAGACTCATAAAGAAATTTCTTCTTTCTAAAAAAATCCTCCTATGATTTTGATTCATATTTTCATGGCAAATGTAATGTAGATCTTGATTTTTCTTGGACTATAGTCTTCATTCTGAGTGCTTTTTCATAAACGATAAATTGTAAGAAATAAACAACCCTACTATACAGATCCTGTTTCATTTCAAATTTTATGTGAAACCTTTTTGTTGAGGAAACCATTTACCAGATATTTAATGTGTTATTCTTATGAATCTTGAAATCTTATACTCGTTATTCAGCTTTTATCCCTTAGCATTGCAAAGAGAACAGAATTTCAAATGAAATTAATTTATAATACTTAATTACGATATCAGTATCGTAACGCTCAAATTACAATACGAGATTGGAATACTGTCAATCGAGTATTGTAATTTGTTGTTATGATACGTTTTATATACTTTGATAAAAACTTATTCTTAAAATCTGTATGAAGGCTATATACATCTATCTTCTAGTCCATAGATGTAGAAGGCCATGTATGAAACCAGGTCATTAATGTAGGTATGACACTACGGTAACTAAGAGAACATATAAATAAATAACTAAGAAAATCATGGGATATAATTCAGTAATTCCTATCGTGAAAGACAATACTATGAACGGTTTAGTCTCAAAATCATGAGGTATTCATTTGACTTATTACGAGAACGCTACAATAAATGTACACCACAAATAAACTTTGATTTGCGTTGAAGTTTTAGATGTGCAAATTAATTTTAACTTTACCGCAATCAAAGTAGAATAGAATATATAAGTATCGCTTAAAGACTACTGTATTCCATATTCCCATAGTACCCATAAGAAAATTAGTACTAAGATAACTTCTG
>CM060958.1:64406514-64421514 GCA_030765055.1 Mantis religiosa | reverse complement strand
GAAGTGGGAGACCCAGCATAGTGACTGCCGAACTTGTCGAAAAAGTCGATGCTAAAGTCCGTGAAAATCGAAGGTTCACAATAACGGAACTTTCTTTGAGTTTTCCACAAATTTCGCGAAGTTTGTTGCACGAAATCATCAGCGAAAAGCTTGGTTACCACAAGTTTTGTGCAAGATGGATTCCAAAAATCTTGACAGAGGACCACAAAAATCAGCGAATGGCTGCAGCGTTGAACTTTTTGGACGTTTACCATAAGGATGGTGACTCTTTACTCGATCGCATCGTTACTGGTGACGAAACATGGGTGAAACACGTGAACTGTGAAACGAAATTGCAATCAATGCAGTGGGGGCACACAAGTTCTCCCCAAAAACCCAAGAAATGCATGCAAACAATGTCGGCAAGGAAGATGATGGCGACTGTTTTTTGGGACAGAAAAGGTGTGATTTTGGTGGACTTCCTGGAAAGAGGCACTACAATAAACTCTCAAAGGTATTGCCAAACTCTCCAAAAACTCAGAAGAGCCATTCAAAACAAGCGCAGAGAAATGTTGAGCTCTAAGATCTTGTTGATTCACGACAACGCCCGGCCCCACACGGCAAATGTCACTCGTGAAGTTCTTGAATCTTTTAAGTGGGAGTTGTTTCCTCATCCGCCGTACAGTCCCGACCTGGCACCGAGCGACATCCAGCTATTCCCAGCAATGAAGAAGTGGCTGGCTATGCAGCGTTTTGATGACGACGCACAGCTGCAAGAAGAGGTAACGAAGTGGTTGAAGGCGCAGGCGGCCGAATTTTTCGACGAAGGAATTTCCAAGCTCGTACATCGCTACGATAAATGCCTTAATTTGAATGGTGACTATGTCGAAAAGTAGTATTTGAGTGTGGCTTTCATCTGTATATAATAAAATTTGTTTCCTATACTTTGTTTACTTTTTATTCCAAAACGTAATCTACTTTCTGGATAGCCCTCGTAATTCACTATTATGTAAAAGTCACTGACATACTAAAATTAGATCAAAGCATACTGTAGCAACTCGTTATGGCACCTCAGCAATATCGCATCAGGGCGAAAAGCTGAAGATCTATACTTCGAGTGTGTTTTGTTTCTGAATAGCTGTATTTGATTAAATATTAACAGAGTATGGTCATAATGTTTCGGAACTATCTACCAGAAACAAATTTACTGAAATATCTCATTCACACCATTGAGGCGTATATAAGTAAAAGTATGAAATAATAGGTTCCCCATCCTGCTGGAAGTAATGTCTTCATCGATTCCTTGAACGGTGTGCATCAACTATTCAGCATATGAAGATAGGAATATTGGTAAACACCTTTATCAATGAAATGTGTATCACACCAGCCATGTGTGCTTCATAAATTAAAGATTTGCCTTGAACCAAAATGCCACATTCTGGTATCAGCAGTTACCGTGCAAAAAAACATCACTTTACTTAGCTTTAGGATGCTGTCAAAAGTTTCTGGCACATGTATCTATCCTTAAAGTTTAGTTTTTGTCCAATAATAACTTCTACACATTCATTGGTTGTTTTATGAGCATATTTGATCCTGGAAATATGCTCTTCACGGATTGCTTCGCTGTTGACTACGTTGATGTTTTCAATGTACACATAGTTGCTATCTTGTGTAAGGTCTGTTTATGTGCTACTCATAACAAAATGTTTGTGCTTTCATCGATGAAGTGTCATTTTTGGAGGAGCCTGGCATCGTATTACTGTTGAAAGCATCTGTGCTATCGTCTTTGTTACTTGAACTGCCTGCACAATGCGGACTTCGATAATGTAGTCATTTACATCGGCTATTTTGCTTATCGATTATCTGAAACATAAATAAGGCACACCACCTACATCGGAAAACAGCAGTATCATGTATAACATTATTCTAGGATGGTAATGAAAAATAAAAAACGGGTTACCACCTTTTTAGACAGTATAAAAAGAATACACTTTTTCCCTCTTCTTTTGAGAAATGGAGTTTTGTTTTGTTTCCTTTTTATATACAAATCAGGCCTACAAAGATGCTCAAGGAGCCTGAAATCCACAAAGAGAGAAGCTGGAAATTAATTGCTCTTTCACACTGGGCGTGTGTAGACTAAAGTATGGAAAGATAGACTGAAAAATTCAATATGTTCCCGGTAAACCACTAGGAGTTCTCATAAACCCATGAGACTACTACCTTAATGGCGACTTACAACGCGTAAGTACTTTAAGGCTCGGGCTTTATAGGTAACCACTATTAGGTGAATTAATGGAAACTGACATGAGTCAGTTGGAGAATTTAATGTTATGTCGGCACGTTGGCCATAGTTGCTCAAGGGTTAGAGCGGCTGGATGGCAACCAGAAGATCCGTGGTTCAAATCCCGGCCCTAGCATTGAATTGTTCAGTCTGACTCTATCTTTCCAAAGAGAGAAGCTGTTATTAATGCACATACAGCAATACATATTGTGGACGAGGATACGTCGCGAACTGCGACTTATATAGTTCTGTTGTGGCTAGAACCCCAGGAGGAACGGATGAAGTAAAGTAACCATAGTTGACTACAGGTCAAAGAGACACACGGAAATTCCTAACAGCTCTGGGCTCGAAGATCTATGAATCTACCTAGAAGGAATAATGAACGATCCGTAATCCAAACACAGATAGGGGAACATGGGGCATATCGGGGTAGTGAGGCAGAACGGGGTTTACGTGTTTTCTCTCTAGTTGGTGGTACAGTCTACCGGAATCTGTCAAAACTACGTCATCACAATCAGAGCTACTAGTACACGTCAGTTGGTTGCCATAACAGAATCTGTTGTGTGCGAGTTGTGTGTTGGATACAGTTTGAAGCAGTTTTTACAAGATTCGTGATCTCTTTCAAGGGCTGTAAGTACATCATATCTACATTTAAATAAAAACAATAATTACTATGGAATATAACACTTAATTTACTTCTAAATCCATGTTTTTCGCTAAGTTATCTTGGAATATCGAACCATCGACAAGCATTAATCTTATCTTGTGTTTACGGGGCAATATGGGTGGGGCATAACAGGGTACTATCCCATTATGCCCCTGTTGTAAAACTCTTTGTGTGTTATTCATAAGATTGACTGCTCATGTTTCATGTGATTTCGGAATACTGTGTAATTACTTAAAGAAATCACAGAGGCAGGAGTAGCCTTCAGTCTCAGTGGAAGGGGCCATGAATGCTGTACTTGATGGTTCAATGGGGTACAAAAGGGCAGCTAGTCAATTTCAAAGTGTTCCAAACATCTCATGAACGCTATGTAAAGAAGAAACGAGATAATCATGATTATGTTGTTAAAAATGTTCTCACAGGCTGCAGCCGCTAGATGTTTCTTTCATGAAATCACTAATAAAATATTATGCGAATGAAATTCGCTCCTGGGTTAGATCTAATCCTGGAAAAGTCGTGACACTGTTTCAGTTTGTATCATTTTTTGGTGCCAGTTATATGCAACCCTCAACAATGAGCACGGCAGAGAATGGGTTTCGAAAAACAGGAATATGGTCTGTGAACATCAATGTGTTTGATTATGCTGATTTCCTACTGTCCAAAGCGACAGATATTGAGCTTTCTTCTGGAGTTCCTGATGATGTTAATCCTTCAACTTCTGAGATGTCCGTTGTCTCTGGTTCATCTATGTGGAGAGAAAACATTGAGATGCCAAGCTGCAGTAATTTCCAGAGTTCCAGCCTGAAAATATCACACCTATTCCAAAGGTAGTTCAGAAAAAAACAAGAGAGTTTGGAAAACAGGGGGGAAAGTGCAATACTGACAACATCCCCTTATAAAGAAGCGCTGTTAAATGTGGACAAGAAAATATGAATAAAAGACCTGTAAAAAGGCGCCTTGCTCTGCCAGAAAACGAAACAAAACATGGAATCATCGAAAGGTAGGTCTAGATGTCCTAATCCTCCTGTGACCAAACGTCCCAGAAGTCATCTGTCTGCTGGTAACAGGAAAAAAGTGGCAAAAGACGACGAAGATGATTGTCTTTACTGCCGCGATTATTCAGAAGGAGGGTGGATTAGACATCCATGCTGCCTGCACTGGGCTCATAATTGTTGTGCAGGTGTCGAAAGTGATGATGAAGACGTTGTACATGTTTGTGCATATTGTGAGAAGTGAACTAAATGTAAAAAAAAAAAACTGATTAAAAATTGGACAAAGAAATAATACCCCTTACTGCCACACCTATGTGGCAAAACGGGGTAAATGTACTAATTTTGTTTTTGACGTGACAGGTACTCCCATTTGTTGCGAGTATCTATTTAATTTATGTTTTTTCAGGTAATTATGCAATAATAAACACATTTACATTACCAAAACACAATTTATAAATGTTCAAATGCGAAATATAGATGCACAAATATTAAGTACCCTGTCCTGCCCCATGTTCCCCTACTGTTTTTTTTTTTTTAAAGAAGAATTGTCAAGTTGTTAAAGGTGAGTTATATTTTATATAAATATGAGTAGCTGGCATGCTTAATTTATAAGATTACTCAGTCAGACTGGACGGTGTTCACCATTTCTTCCAAAAGCTCTTTTCGGTCTGAGCGAGTAATCTTACAAATTATGGATGCCAGCTACTCATATTTATACAGATACTCTTATTTAAGTTTATGTGTGACTGAAATTCCATGATCATTTTCAAAGTATCATCTTTTCCCCTTTTTAGTCTATAAAATAATGTAAGCCTTCATGAATCCAAATAATGCTTAGATAGCATCTGAAAACCATTTTTAAATGTTCTAATCTAGTTTGAAAATTACGTGTATGCTAGTGTTAGATATGAATTCTAATTCTTTATTCTTGTTTTCTCGCTATTGTAAATTTCAGCATTTTTTATCATTTAAAATGCTCATTGCGTCGCAGTTTTAGTGCTAGAATAATGAAACTTGCTATATACATTCATACGTACATCGTGAATTAGAAATTGTCCTGGCTTTTATTTTGAGGTGCATTTTAAGCAGACTTTCTTTACTTTAAAATACAAAAGTTTCAAATTTTGGGCAAAAAGGACATATTTATAGCTTTAAAAATTTCTGGAGCCTAAAGTTATTGAGAGACAGAGAAACCTAGGGCAAATTAAAAAACTGGATGTATTGGGAACTTGTTGTTAAAATATTAGACCAAAATGTAAGTTATTTTGTCGCAATGGACATTTTAGGTGACTTAACCAAAAATAAATAAATTTGACCATATCTTCCAAACTATCAAAGTGAAATTCACAAAATTTGGGCTGTTTGATATTTGCATTAAGGTAGATATGTGGTATAAATCTTAAAAAGCTAGCGTTATTAGTAAAGGATTTTAAATGTTCAGTCGTAGTATCCTTAAGCAAACATACACGCCATCTCTCCGACTTCACCATATGCCACATGACGTAGAACTACATCTGAAACATAAAGGGAATGGAATAAAAGGAAAATCAAGAAACTAAGTCGTGATAGTTGATAACCATCTACTCTGTGTATGCTTATACAGCTATAATGTTTATTGTGGACAAGTGTAATCCAGTTAAAAACAGTCAGGTACATGAACATAACACCAGAACCAATATGAATTACTATAGAGATAGTGTAATTAAAACTGTCTCTCAAAAGGATGTACATATACTAGGAATTAAGCTTTACAATAAACTGCCATCTGATATTAAATCAATAGCTAGCATCTCAAAACAGCAGTTTAAATGGAAGTTAAAGGCTTTCCTCATAAATAAATGTTTATGTAACTTAAATGAATTATGACATTGCAGCTTTAATTATACTTGAAAGTGATAAATTCATTAAGCTGATTAAGGTATCATGTGTAGAATTAGTTTCTAATGCTGTAATTGACTGTGTAAATTAGTTTCTGTAAATTAGATTCTAATGTTGTAGAATTGTCTATGTACAATTAGTATTAATGATGAAAAATTGACTATGTCAGAAATTGTAACCAACAATCTATTGAAAATATTTATTTGCTTTTTCTACTTTAGACTTTTGTTGGATCCTGTATCTTACAGTTTTTAGTCTTCTGTAACTTTTTATATTTGTATCTTGAACTGACGTGTCCTATAACATATGTATTATGTTCCAAAGAATGAAATAAATACAAATACATCAACCAGGCAAAACCATCAAAAATTCAAAAAAGGAAACCAAGTTCAAATCAGTTTCAACCACTAACGTATAGTCATATCGTTGATACCTATCCAACATTTCTCAGTAATAAAGACTGCGGAAAACCTGGAGAATATCTCATGGAAACAATCATGGCGAGGTTTGAACCACAGATCCTGCATTAATGGTCTCAATTATTGCCTCATTAGATCACGTAAAATGTTTCTAAGTACTCAATCTAGGCAATTGACATCAATCGGAATTCCAACTTTACCACGATGGTGGGTTCCCTGCCTCCAGGACCTAGGTTTCGGAAGAAATTGTAACAGCTGGCACAAGTTACATGGTATGTCGATCAAGAAGTTGATGGGCACCCTGTTGTAGGGATCCTGGGTTTTATCTCAACAAGCACAGTAATTGACATAGCAGGCCTTTTGTTGAAGAGTCGGCGACGTCACACTATTCCCTCTCTTCCCTGCCCGGGGTGCCAATTTTAAACAGGATGTAAACAGAAACCCACTTTGTCCATGTTCTGACTTCGGACATCTCCATGTGAACATTATCCCTACTTCACTTTATTAAACAACTGCATTTAAAAAGAATACTTAACTAACAAGACAAATACAAAGAACGAGCTGCAAAGTACAAGCCGGAAGTGCCCCGTCGTTTGCTCTATGCTAATACGTTGCTAGATTACCATGTAGTCATAAACTGCAGGTAGCTTCACGCATGGGAATTAAAGGATAGCAGGTATCACAAATGGTCAAAAGGTCAACGAGCTGCTTCCTCACACTTAGGTCTCGGGGTCGATTCTCGGCCAGGAGTATAAGGTTTGCTTTAGGATTATTCTCCATGAATTCTGGAAGTCCATGTATTAATAGATTAACAGCAAAAAAGTATAAGTAACTTAATCTACTTTTTCGAACACTAAGAACAATGTCAAATGCTTCAGTCAAAGCCATTAGTATGACCTTACGTCATTTGTAGTAGCCACAGGTTCCATTTTATCTTTTCAAAGAGAAATATAAAGAGAAGGGTAGAAAAGATAACAAGAAGACTAGACATTTTGGTTTAAATTTTGTTTATGAAAGCATTACAGTAACTTCTGCATTTACGTGTCACTCGTATTATAAAAACTGAAACTTGCTGCCTTGAGTTTCTCTTCTAAAAGGTGAACATCGCTAATTCTATTGCACTGTATCTGAATATGCAATTGGCCTCTGGCTAATCACAATATTGGATGTAATGGTCCGAACCTAACTAAACATTTTTTCCTAAAATGTTCTTTGAGCTAAGATAGCTAATAAAGGAAAATTACATTTATAGCTCATTCAAGGTTATCTCCATATTCACCTTATCGCTATATACCTGGCTTTCTATCCATTATCTACCTCTTCTTTTATGAACTTCCACCTGCTCCTGTTTGGACTACGTTATTGGAGCCTCATATTACATGTTTATACTTTCTTTGCAATATTCATGTAGGTATCTTGGTTACTGTTATCCCCAGTATTTGCCTCACCAGGTAGGTACTTAATCTAAAGCCAAATGGCTGTGCACATAGAGTAAAATCAAATTTTCAAAATAATTGCACTACCCAACACCAACAAAAGAATGTTCATGCATCCGCGATAAAAGTGCGTGAATCTCAAAGAAAAAGATCTACTGATTTTGAAAATTGCCACAGAAATCTCCTTTCAATTTAGATTAAAAGGATGTGAAGATTTAGATTCATACTTACAAGGTTTCAGTTAAGATATGTGACATTCATTATTGTGATATATTGGTATATAGTATAATACTATATATCATGATGAATTAAGAATAATTCAAAATGTTTTTAATTAATTATTTCCACCGTTGGTAAAGTTTTTTTCCAAGCAGTTCGTCCTCAAGTTTCTTTATTTGAGGTTAAGAAACACTTCTTATTTCAATTTTGCTTAAGCTAATTGTGGAAACTTGGTTTGGAAATACGCAAATTCACCTTCCGTCCTTGTTGAGTATAATTTATAATAATATTAAAATAATTATGATGATGATGATGATGATGATGATGATGATGATGATGATGATGAACATGATGATGATGATGATTAAAATAATAATGATGATGATGATGATAATAATAATAATAATAAATAATAATAATAATAATAATAATAATAATAATAATAATAATAATAATAATAATAATAATAATAATAATAATAATAATAATAATAATAATAATAATAATAATAATAATAATAATAATAATAATAATAATAATAATAATAATAATAATAATAATAATAATAATAATAATAATAATAATAATAATAATAATAATAATAATAATAATAATAATAATAATAATAATAATAATAATAATAATAATAATAATAATAATAATAATAATAATAATAATAATAATAATAATAATAATAATAATAATAATAATAATAATAATAATAATAATAATAATAATAATAATAATAATAATAATAATAATAATAATAATAATAATAATAAAGTAAACAAAAATATATAGAATATGGAGTTGCCTGCCAGACACGAAGGGACACGGACGCGTAAGCACACGCGCTTGCGACCGAAGATGATTGACGCGCAAATGTATAGAATTAGGATCGGCGCTTTTAATGCATTTAGAACAACGAGCCAGAAAAATCAGCACGGATCTTCTGATATATGTTTAATAAGTATATGGTACATCTTAGTGATATGGGCTTTGTTAATCATTGGGGGAGTGGCACTAAACCCCGGACCGACAATGGAGCAACTAGCCGCGATGCTAGAAAATATCACAGCATTGTGGATAAAATTAAGCAGTAAGGGGATAAGTTTTGCATTTATAGAAGTAATTAAGATGATATACCAGGAGCATGAGTTGTGTACAAAACTACCAGGCAACAGAGTAACTAAATTTATATCGAGTAAGGCAGGAGTACGGCAGGGATGTAAACTTAGTCCAGTATTATTTAATCTTTACATCCATGGAATTTTAGAGGAGATATCAAGCTGTAGGGTACATTCACCAGTTATTAAAAGTAAAGAAATCCTGGGCTACTGTTTGCAGATGACCTAGTGGTTTGGTTCATATCAAGTGTAGGGCTGAGAAGAACAATCGAGGCAGCCAGTTCTTATTGAAATAAACGGGGTTTGAAAGTGAATGAAGACAAAACAAAGATTATGATCTTCTAAAAAGGACACAGGTTCCGTAAGGATGAGAAATGCGAAGTTAATAGATGAGAAATAGAGGTAGTAAGGAGATTTGATTATTTGGGGAGATGAGAAATAGAGGTAGTAAGGGGATTTGATTATTTGGGTACAAGGTTGAGTTCAGATGGTAGCTGGAAAGAACAAAAAAGATGTCTGTGGCAAAAGGTAAAATGGCCACGAGGGTGATAATATCATGCTACAGTAAACTGCCAGATATAAATGTCAAATGGTTGGAGAGGATTTATACAGCAGTAGTAGAAAATAGAATGGTACATGGATCAGAATTTTGGGGAGTAGATGAGGCTTGGAGAGAGACTGATAGAGTGCATAGATCCTTTTGTAAATATATACTGGGATTACCTATAGCATCACCTAATGGGGCAGTACAATTGGAACTAGGCAGGCATTCTACTATAATTAAAATCTTGTCAAGGGCAATAAAATATTTATACAGAATCAGAAACTTGGAAGATGGCAATATTATTAAAGAATATTTTCATATTCAAAAGAGAAGTAACTGGGGTGGGTCTTGGGCACATAGAATGAATGACGTGTTGAAGCAGATAGGAATGGGCCATTCTTGGATAAATGCAGAGTATGGGTATAGAGGCTTCTGGAAAGAAGTTAAGCTAAGATTAGAAGATATTGACAGACAAGACATTTTCGCCAATAAAAGTGACAAAAGCTCACTGAGATTATATAGAGAAATAAAAACAACCTTGGGGAGGGAAGGATATATAGATATATGTAGTGAGTTAAGGCGAGAAGGTTTTGCTTGGGCTAGAACAGGAGTGAGAAACTTAAAAGGTATAGGTCAAGAGAGGGAGCTAGATAAATGTCCATTGTGTGGAGAAGAGAATGCAGACTTCCATGGTATATTATATTGTAGTCAAACAAAGATATGGAGAGAGCAGGCTTGGCTACGTAAATGGGACAATTTGGGGGGTGAAGTAGTCATTAGAACATTATTTTCAGTAAATGGGGAAAAGAACAGGAGAAATATAGGCAATTATTTAGGGAAAGTTAAAGAGAGATGGCTAAGAACAATTAAGAGAAAAATCTAGAGTGGGATAAGTGAAGTGGCAAATACTATAAAACGGAGTAGAGGGCCTACAATACACAAAAACATAGGGTTAGGTGTATGGGGACCGAATTATTATTCAGTGGCGGGTAACATGATAGGATCTTCAGGATTTAGAAATATATGGCATTTTCAGTATGAATTTTATCATTGTAATCTTGAATTTGTATTTCCATTTGATGTTTTAAAGGGAAAGATGAGAAATAAATTACAAATTACAAATATAGAATATTACCAAAATGCCCGCCACTTCTTGAAGTTTCCGACGCTTTGGTAAGGTTGTTGGCATGTTACATGAATTTAAAGAGCATACAATGTTGTGGCTCTTTACGTGTAGTGGTGTGTACTCATCAAAATGACTAATGAAAGTAATACTAAGAATTAATCAACAGGGTGTCTCCCTTATACAGAGAGTGCCACTGTCACCCGACCACTGGGTCCTCCAGCCGCAGCAAACGCCACGGAGGAATGTAGGGGTGATGGATTCCAGTGTTGCAACCACTACGACCATAAGGTGACTACTTGAACTTTTAGATACCCACCTGTCCATCAATAGTTATTAAATTGGCATACTGGAGAGCATTCCAAAACAGACCTCTTAAGAGGGGATAGTTCAACGCGGTACCGGGGACCTTACCCCGCGCCACAGGTAACCACTTTGATTGCATTCAGTTCATTTAGTACTGAAAATTGTGCAAATGGTTTGCTACACAATGAAAACATAAGGTGGGTTTTACAGTAAACTGAAATGGTTTTTGTCAACATTTTGACTAAACGTAGTTGTTATTTAATTCTTTTGTACAGGTAATATATGCACACAATTAATAATTATATATCCGCATTCGAAATTCAAGCTATTGAAACAAAATATCATTATATAGGTCTTGATGCTGTCAGTCTATTTCCTTTGATTTCATTTCACATTCTCTTCATGCATTTGCAATACTAAAGAAGCAAGCATCGAATATGCGTTTGCTGAAAGCAGCAATTTTCTTGCCCTGTGTGATAAGTCTATACTTTTAGATGTCTCCATGAAAATAAATGTACGAGTGTGACATCCAGCGAAGGAGGTGAGGTCCAGCGACCAATTTACCTCCGTAGATAGACAATACAGAATAGCCTACACCGTCTGTCATAATGTACCGGTGCACCATCAAGCTGTAATAGTGATGTGTTGTCAGTGCCTGCGGCACACCATTAATCTCCAGGAGGTTCAACAAAAGCTCTCCGTTGAGGTCGCCGTACAGTAAAACTGATCCATTAGGATGATATCCTAGAATACCACAGTGTACATTCAGGTTCCACCGATTCTGGGAATGAACTCCATCTCGATCTAGGACGTGAGTCAGTGAAGACTGCGAATGATATTTTTATACATAAGGTACTCTAGTCTTGGTCCAGATTGGTATGGTCTTTTTCAAAGTATTCCCCGTTAAGTTAAATGCACTTTGCCCAACGCTTCTGCCAGCCCAGGAATACGTGCTGGAAGCCATCACTTGATACGTTCATTATAACCGCCTTGGCCTTTTTCATGACACCTTCCGAAGTAGCAAAACGCTTCCACCTTAGTTCCTTTTCCAGGTATGTAACCCCATGCATTTCAACCACACGTTGCAATTCCATACACATTTCCAACGGCATCAACTTCTGTTCATGCATCCACCTTGCACAAACCCGTTGATACCGTCCCTGTTAGGCATAACATCGTCATAATAAACCCGAAAGTCTTATTACATGCATAATTAAGGGCGGATAGATACCACAATATGAATTAAAGTTATAATAAATATAGAGGATAATGATTAAGTATACAAGTGCAGATACTAAACAGGCAATCCCGATATATATTATTAAAAGCATGAACCCAACGTGTTAAGGGAGAGGGAAAAATTAACATTTTCCCTCACAGGCAGGTTCTTTGTGTTCCTAGCCGACAAAGGTGGCATTGTCCAAGGATAGACCCTTGGCGCCAGCCTATGTCTTGGCCTGCATATAATACGTGACGAGAGAAGAGACTCTGGAATCTAAGGTACACAGTTCCAAACATGCTTATGCATTAATTAGCTTGACTGTGGGAAAGAGCAATTCGCGTGGAATACATACCTCATACACTAGAAATTGCTTTTTTAATTCAAGAGTAGGGATGAAACACAACCTATAAGGGACAAGCAACCGGTCACATGACCTCTAAAGTGTCCAAAATTCGGAGAAAGGAAGGGGAAATTTGTGCTATGGCGACGTTCGATGTTTGCTAGGAAAAACACTCTGTTTCAGCTTGTGAAGGAGGCAACAAGTACAGAAATTTCATCAGAGTCCGCGTTCGTGGATGGACGGAGTAACTCACATTAGGTGGTTATCGAACACCCTGTGTTAGCGAATGAGCGAAACTGCACACACTACAACGTCATTAAGATTTCACCAAACTCCGTTTTTGTTTAATAATCCTCCGGAAATACTATGTTGTGCGAAGTAATTCACTACCGACGTTCAGGAACAACTCATACACAGATACATATAAGTCGTGTCATGCGCGCAGCAACGGGAAAATCTCCAATCTCGTGCCTAATGTGCGAATAACATCGTCAACAGTGGCGAGTGGAGAGGACTAATTGTAACAATAAACTTGACATTCAAAGGTCGTGGTGTCTTATATGTGATAATACCCACACACTGTCAGGACGCACCCACTCCCTGGAACTCAAAAGCGAGTACTCATGCAGATCTACCCTGAGAAAAAACCCGACCTGTTGGAAACCTCCCATCCGTAGTCCTCACCTATCACATATCCTATCTTATGAGGTGTTGAGTGCCGGGAGGGCTCAACGAGGTGCTTAACGGGCAAGGACCGCCTCACCGTGTTATGTTTAAGTGATTATGCAGGATTGAAAAACACTGCCATGGGAAATCTGTAAAATGTCTGTAAGACTATTAATTGTTATCCGTCAGTCTTCACGGACAATTATGCCAGCTGTGTCAATCATGGTTTCGTTTATTGCTGTTGCCGGAGCACCTGCCCACCTTAATTTGTTATAGAAACACGGCCCTCCTTAAATTCCTTGAACCATCGAAGTGCCGTGGATTGCGGTAGAACATCATTATCCATCACCATATGTCTCCTGCAACATTCTGTAAGCTTCCACGCCGGATTTCTGCAAACGAAAGCAGAACTTTAATGCAGCGTATTGCTCTTTGTGTAACATCTCCATGTTCTCTGTAGGCGGCTGCGAACGACCTACTTCTTTCGTCCTCTGTATACAAATGCATGTGCAAGGGAGCTTTTGCTTTCTTCACCAATCAGAGCATACGAAATTGTTTGTATGGTTCTGCCATTGTTGTGGGCGGTAAAAAATTGTCTTTTTTACTCGCCCTCGTACCCAGTACACCATATTGTGCCGGTTTAAACTGCCACATAGCGGAAGGTACATTCATCTGACGAAAGAACTTTGTTTATGAAAGTCTGACTGTTGTTGGAGATATCGTATCATTATACAACAATAGGTAGTTTTGGTTTGAAAATCAATAAGTTTTGCACCAACAGAAGTTTGTGTGGATGCCACTTCTGTCCTCAAAGTATTCGATAAATGGAAGTGTTGGAGTGCTAAATCGACTGGGGCTTGTCTGATGCTCATGTGCGGGTGTTCCTGAAATAGTCCCAAGACATCTTCGTGACGCCTGTCAACATCCGATCTGACCTTTCGCATACGGACTAGTCGTAGAGTTCCATATGTCTCAAGTCTTACAACAGAGCAGCGGTGACGTGAAGAAAAACGACGTCGGGAAAACCATTCATACAGAATTCCTGTAGCAGGAAGACTTGCTCTATTCTCACCAAGTATTTGTACAGTCGCTTCATTATTGTACATCTTGAGTACTTTACTGTTAAATAAGGACCTGAAAATAGAGAACCAGTGATTTTATTCTCGAAAGGAATATTCTGGAAACGCATTCTTCTATGGTAATCATAATATTTCTAGAAGCATTATAACTAGAACATAATTATTAGATTATTGTGTATTAGAGGCATAAAAACGAGCAGACGGATAAAACACGAACTCGGAATCTTTTGCCCTAAGCTTTGTAAAAAAGTACGGGTGAAGATGTGCAATTTAAGGCAACTAGGTCTTC
Source organism: Mantis religiosa (assembly GCA_030765055.1). NCBI lineage: Eukaryota > Metazoa > Arthropoda > Insecta > Mantodea > Mantidae > Mantis > Mantis religiosa. The sequence goes on along the minus strand of CM060958.1, from coordinate 64,406,950 downwards.
AAATGTCTAATTCATAATATATTTATTATTAATATTATTATTATTATTATTATTATTATTATTATTATTATTATTATTATTATTATTATTATTATTATTATTATTATTATTATTATTATTATTATTATTATTATTATTATTATTATTATTATTATTATTATTATTATTATTATTATTATTATTATTATTATTATTATTATTATTATTATTATTATTATTATTATTATTATTATTATTATTATTATTATTATTATTATTATTATTATTATTATTATTATTATTATTATTATTATTATTATTATTATTATTATTATTATTATTATTATTATTATTATTATTATTATTATTATTATTATTATTATTATTATTATTATTATTATTATTATTATTATTATTATTATTATTATTATTATTATTATTATTATTATTATTATTA
>CM060958.1:64341514-64401514 GCA_030765055.1 Mantis religiosa | reverse complement strand
ATATATCTAAAGCATAATTGTCATATTGGTAATGATAAAACGTATATAAAATTAAAGAAAAAGTTTTCATAGATAGAGTCAACCTGAAAAATTCAATGCCATTGCCAGGATTTCAATCACGGATCTCCTGGTTTCACTCCAGTCGCTCTTACCCATTGAGCTACCAGTGCCAACGTACCGTCCTGACATTAAATTCTCCAATTGACTCATAAATTTTCCCAGTAAACCACTAGGGGCTCTCGCATCCGAGGTACACCGTTTGTGGCGACTTACTATCGTAAGTACTTGAGTACCAGGCTTCATCATTTAACTCTTATTATTTTAGTTAATTGATGTAAATTAATCAATTTTTCACACTAGCCGTATATAGCCTAAGGTTTTCAATAGATAGAGTCAACCTGTAAAATTCCATGCCATGGCCAGGATTTGATCATCCAGGCGCTCTTACCCATTGAGCTACCATGGCCAACGTGCTGTCCTGACATTAAATACTCCAATTGTCGCATATATTTTCCCGGTAGACCACTAGGGGCTCTGGCATCCAAGGTACACCGGTTTTGGCGACTTACTATCGTATTTTGAATCCCAGGCTTCAACATTAATTTTTCAGTTTGACTCTTATCCATTCAAAACCGTAGCCTATATGCGGCTAGTGTGAAGAAATGATTAATTTTCATAAATTGACTTAAATCATAAGAGTTAAATGATGAAGCCTGGGATTCAAGTACTTATGATAGGAAGTCGCCACAAACGTTGTACCTCGGTTACGAGAGCCCCTAGTGGTTTACTGGGAAAATATACGAGTCAATTGGAGAATTTAATGTCAGGACGGCACGTTGACCATGGTAACTCAGTGGGTAGAGCGACTGGACGGAAACCTGGAGGTACGTGGTTCAAATCCTGGCATTGAATTTTTCAGGTTGACTCTATCAAAATCCTTAGCCTATATACGGCTAGTATGAAGAAATGAGTAATCTCCATCAATTAACTTAAAAAGGTTACAACTTTTAATACTGCATATGGAAACTAAGGTACAGTTTTTCGGAATTTCTTATCATTTAGTCCTCCACAAATGGATGATTGATTTTGTACACCACGATGTGAAGCACCAGGTTTATCACGACCTATATTCTGTGGAAGGCACTTCTTGTGAGGCGTTGAATCCTAAGAGACACTTTGATAGAAGCATGGAACTAGTACCAACAATTCCCGGCGAGAGTCTTTTGTTTGCTCTGTGCTAAACGGGGCGGAGTTTCCGGATCACGAACAGGAAACCGGAAGTACCCTAGGGATCCTTGGTGGAATGTAGTGCATAATTTCTCGCTTTGGGACCAGGCCTCCATTTTCTGGAGAAGACGCTTGCAGATAAGCAGGTAATTAAATGCAAGTAACACAATAGTGTGTTCATCTTCAAAATTACTGTTTATGGTTCTGTATTTGTAGTTGCATTATACATGTGCACAGCAAAACCTGCAACACATCTGCACACACTTCTACAAGCTGTTCTTACAAAGAATATAATTTTAGCTAATTTTTGTTAACCGGAAAGAAGTTTCAACCAAGCTACGTTGTACGACACAATAAAGCGGTAATAAAATTATTTGACTCTGTGACGGTTATTTCATGTTGCTTAAATTTTAATGATTTATTTTGAATTGTTCTGGAAAAAGTAATTTGTATGAAATAGAAATGTGAAATTGGGTAGGCCACGGATGATAAAATGTAAGTTAAAGGTTAGATAAAATTATTGTTATTCGTAGTTGCAAGAATGCAATTAAGAAATGTGGTAACGTGGACCTATAAAAGAGAAGAAATTTAGTTGTTATGGAAATATAGAGTGCAGACAATTCAAAATGATCAGAGAGCTTGGCGTTTTTGCTTGCAAATAACGCTCTTGCGAGTAAGACGTGTTTTTGGGTCGCTCTGCGATTGCGCAGAGAGATTGCAGTCAGCATGAAAAATGCATACGTCTGTCCTTCTACTAATGCCCTGGCTCGATACTGCCTACCTATGGAGGCTTCCAACTACACTGCGGAGGTTCTGGCCATTCGTGACGCTTTGCAATATGGGATTTCTCAGGGCTTCCCCAAACTGCTGATCTTAACCGATGCGCAGAGTATGCTGCAGAGACTCTCATCTCCTCGTTGGACGAGAGATATGTACCGTTATCTTTACGAGATACTGACGTTGGTGAACAACGCTACCATAGCCGGACATCAAATTCACTTCCTTTGGATCAGAGGGCATGTCGGAATTCGATACAATGAAGTCGCCGATCGCCTGGCAAAAGAGGGAGTCCCCCAAAGCACCTTTCAAGGCCTCCAACTGCCCTACACGGATTTCTTCCCGGTCCTTCATCGTGACGCCTATTGTCGCTGGAATGACGCCTGGATTCGTTCGCAGTCCATCAAAGGCAAACACTACGCCGCCGTTCAGACGTATCTATCCACGACCCCTTGGTTCTCCAGCTTCAGAATTGCACGTCGACATCTCACCTCCATCATTAGAATGCGACTTGGACATGGATGTTACCCTGCGCATCTACACCGACGTCTCATCGATTCCCCTGTATGTCCTGATGACCGAGGTGAAACCGCTGACCTCAATCATCTCCTGTTCAGTTGCTCTCGCTAGCGAGCTCACCGTTCTTCCTTCCTCCGTCGCCTACTTCAGCAGTCTGTTCCTTTTCCTGCTAGCGTCAACACCATATTACAGTTATGCCACAAACCTGTATACCAAGCTCTTCTGCATTTCTTAAAGAAAGTGATCTATAGATCTAGTCTCCTCCCATCCTATTAATTTTCCTTACATTATTTTTCTTATTTTTCCCTACGATGGCCATATGGGATTTTACCGAAGGCCAAAAAAAAAAAAAAAAAAAAAACATGAAAAATGCAATGCCATGGCCGGGATTTGAACCACGGATCTCCTGGTTTTCCTCCAGTCGCTCTTAACCTTTGAGCTACCACGGTCAACGTGCCGTCCTGACATTAAATTCTCCAGTTGACTCATATATTTCCCCAGTCATGTTGACTCTATCCATCAAATACCTTAGCCTATATACGGCTAGTGTGGAGAAATTATTAATTTCCATCAATTAACTAAAATAATAGGAGTTAAATGATGCAGCCTGGGACTGAAGTACTTACGATAGTAAGTCGCCACAAACGGTGTACCTCGGATGCGAGAGCCCCTAGTGGTCTACGGGGAAATATATGAGTCAACTGGAGAATTTAATGTCAGGACGGCACGTTGACCATGTAGCTCAAAGGTTAAGAGCGACTGGACGGAAACCAGGAGATACGTGGTTCAAATCCCGGCCATGCCATTGAATTTTCCATGTTAACTCTATCCATCAAATATCTTAGCCTATATATGGCTAGTGTGGAGAAATGATTAATTTCCATCAACTAACTAGAAGAATTGTTGTTTATTCTCCAACAACTTCAGTATCAAATTCCTTTGCTCCGAGACTGCGACCGGAGGTAAGACTCATTGCTCCAAAGCTGCCGTGGCATCTACAAGATATCGCTACCGAAGGTGAGGAACTAATAATCAGCAACCTGCATCACGCCTTTTGCAACTCACTAGTGATGGCTTTGAAATTATGTGCTTTTCTATTATCAACACAATAAATTACATCTTTTCTTATTGTTATTTAACTTCCCTATCTGTACCATAAGGGGATTCTAGTTCCTCTATTCCTTTTATGGTCGGGCGTGAGGAACCGAAGCTATGGATCCGATAGAGAAACAGGATAGGGATCAGCCTAATGCCTGGTATGAGGGTGAAGGAAGTGGATGATATGAGGGCGAAATGAATGATAGGAAAGATGACGATGGAGCAATTGGTGAAATGCTGACATGAGAAACCGGAGGACTCCGAGAAAACCAGTCCTAGCATTTATAATCCGCCACAAATCTTACCTTGTGGTCGCCTAGGATCGAATCCAAGCCGCCTTGGCGAGAGCCAAGTCTAATTAGTTCTTTCCATTTCAGAAAAAGAAAATCTAAGTATTTGAAAATAGGAAGCGATGACAAGAAATATTGTCATCTGTATGGTTGAGAAAGACTTAGGAACATCTCAAATTTTGGAATCTTATCATTCAATACTCACTTCCTCTGACTTGACCCTTTCGCGCATTCTAAAGTCCTTAGTTCTGCTGGTCTATGAGAACACTTAATACCAGATTTCACATGACCTTGGCTTATGACATCAGTTTCCTCTTTACTCCTGTCGACCACGTATTGTCGTGCTGCTCGAACGGTTACCACGGAGCTATCTTTGGTAATAGATACCTCTCAGGTAGTACACTGATTACTCCACGTGGAGTGAACATCTATCTGTCATTTGTGATTCTTGCGAATTCCACTGTCTGAAGTAATGCGTTCGCTGGTACTAAGCACAGAGTCGGCAGCAAAACAGTTCCTCTCTCACTCTTACAAGAATTATCAGTGCCTTATCTGACATGTTTTTGTTAAAGATAAAGCCATGGTAACGGTTCGAGCAGCACGAGTATACAGGTGGCCAGACATACTCTTTGCTGAATAGTGTAATTCGAGTCACGTAGACGCCGGATTGCAGTTAGGAAATGTGATTTTGCTGAACATAGATTTGGAAACGTCTACATAGCTTCCTTAACGTAGGAACGCTACCAGCATTGAAACCCCTTTTTGTTAGAACCCATATTTAAGAACTGCTTAAGCCAGTAGTGGGGATTTAGAGAGGATAGAGTAGTCAGTTAAGAGGGTCGACATAGAAACCATGTCACTCCACACCATACACAATTACGCATCCTCAAGGCAAGCCCATATAGGTCTTTAATATAAGGCATATGTGCGGAAGAGGATGCTCTTGAACATCTCTTGTACAACTGTCAGCGGGCTGACTTGATTTGGACCTCCCTCCGCGATGCATTACATAAATTCGTCCAGAAGAATGCTTACGTTCGGTACCACCGTTGGTACAACTGGAGATTCGCTTCAAAGTCACGAGATTTCATAATTTTGTAGTGTGGTTGGTTTCTTGTGCATTACATTGGCTGGAGAAAGTATGGCGAGGAGACACTGTGTTAGGAAAGCACTTATGTATATTTTTAAAGGAGCAGAGATGGACCTATATACGGAAGAAAACCTTGCGTTCTCTAGAGTTATATATTTTTCACTTGGACTAAATGCAGATCTATAACTCATTTAACCAATAGAAACCTTCCTATTGTCCCACAGTACAAGCTAATAAAACCAGAAATTCTCTATGCACCTTACCCAGTACCCGGCCCCGTCATTAAAAAAATATAAAATTATAAAATAACATTAAACTTGGAATGCACTTGTTCAATATTCTTTCTTTCCTTAGAGACAGTTAAAATGATTACTTAACACACTTATACACAGAGTTAAGTTAAAAAAAAAGCGAAAACAGGTATACGAGCGCGAGAAAAAAGAGGCATAAAATACAAAGTGAACAAAAAAAATTTGCGACGAGCTACGTCACGTGCTGACCGTACTGATGAGCAGCGAGACGTAGTTAATGCTAAAAAAACAAAAGAAGAGAAAATAAACAAATAATATTGTATCACCATTGCCAACCCTAGGTCTCCTCAACACTTAGGGACTGATTTGCACTACTATTCAGCAACTAGTTTATGGTAAATGGGTTTAAAATGGACTTACGTGTTGTTCTCCTTCCTTTGATCTACATCTACCGTCCTCATTTTTTTTAGTTATGCCCTTAGATACAGGGTAGTTGGTGAACTCTAGGATCTCACTCTCACAACCTCTCCTTACGTAATAACATGTCGAAAATGGTTAACTCTAGAAAGATGTATTTCAGATAAAGTATATGCTTAAGCGAAATCTAAATTTGCTTTCTACTAATATTTTAGGTTATAGTTTACAAGCTTACAAACGACATTCATAAATCACGTAACTATACAGTCTATTTGCAGAAAATTCAGTATATACGTTGCATTTGAAAATTAAATATCTTAAACACAAGGTATTTAAATAAAAATGTCTAGAGCCATTTTTCAGAAAATAAAAACATGGAAAATTTTCCATGCAAAGGGTAAGTTGGAGAGCTTTCTTTGAAAATGTTTCTGTAAAGGTGTGCCGTTCGTGTACTCGCTGTGCTCCTCTGATTCTCGCCATGGTCGTGGGTGCCAGCCGTTTTCACCATGGTTATGTGGTGCCGATCGTGTTCTTCGTGATCGTGTGGTGTTCTCCGTGCTCTTATGGTGCTCGCCGTGCTCTCCTGGTGATCGTCGTGCTCTCCTGGTACTCACTGTGCTCCTCTGGTTCTCGCCGTGGTCGTGTTGTGCCAGCCGTGTTAAACGTGGTCATGTGGTGCCGACCGTGCTCTTCGTGATCGTCTGGTGTTCTTCGTGCTCTTCTGGTGCTCGTCGTGCTCATCTGGTGCCCGCCTTGCTCGCGCTGGTCCTCTGGTGCTCGCCATCACGTCACTCACTCACTCACACATATACGTTTACACAGCTATTTTGCCTAAATGCTCCTTTTGATTTCAGGGATCTCAAAATGTGCAGTTCTCATTGAATTTTTGCCTGGAATGCTGTGCTTCCTCGTCGGATATATCTACATAGTTTATAAATTGATTAGTATTGACGTAAGTTTCTTAAATAGTAAGACCGGAGGTTAACAGTGGAATGGAATCTTCACGAAATTTGCTGACATTCGTTTTCTTTTACTTCACCACCTGTAACGTTTAAGGTTTGATGCACTCTGGCGAGGCAATTAAATTTTCACTGTGAACAGGATTTCTCTCTACAGTCCGTGTAGTTGGGACACCTTTTGACTGCTCAGGATGAGGCAGCTGGCGCCGATATTAGGATTAGAGCAATCCAAACCCTATACAGACCGAGGCATTTCTTTCAACAAAAGTGACGCTGCGCTATATAGAACATTTTTACTGATATTCCATATTGTCTACTGGCATATCGTGAAATTTCTTTCAACACGAAACAAATGCCTAACCTCCTGTACGTATCACAGAACTGGCCATACAAGATACCAGCTATTATTCATGACACTGATTTAAAGATTGGCTTTCTAGGAAATGAAAGATGTTCAAGAATAGTGCTCATTCAATGTCCGACTTGTCGTCACATAGAGGAAATGCTGCATTTTCTCAACTGTGTCCGGTTTTTTTGTAAGACGTCTGGAAGCAGTGCTTTCGGCTTTATAAATGTATGAAGCTGAAGAAGGAAGAGGATTGTGAGACTAGGAGGGACTAATGAAAAGAACAAAACAAAAATTGTACAGAGAAACAAATAGAAAGGAAACGTAAGCTAAAATAATATATATATATATATATATATAAGAAATAAGAAATGAGAAATACGAGGGTAGTCTGAAAATTTTCCGACCTAATAAAGATAGAAAATATTTTTTTTAAGAATTTTTATTTTTTATTTTTCAACGTAGTCTCCTCGTAACTCTGCACACTTCTCCCAGCGGTGCTCTCATCTCTGTAACCGTCCAAATAGTGCTAGACGTTTTTCTCTGCAAAATAATTGTACACGAAGGTGAGTGCCTCTTCATTTGACAAATGTCTCTGTCCTCCGAGCCTAATTTTCAGATGAGGGAAGAAAATAATGTCACTTGGGGCTAGACCTTGTGAGTAAGGCGGATGTTCAAGCAGTTCAAACCGTAATTCGTGGATTTTCGCCACTGCAGCCGCTGAGGTGTGAGAAGGTGCGTTGTCTTGGTGAAACAGGATTCTATTGTTCTGCAATTGTGGCCGTTTTTCCACAAGTTCTGTCTTCAGCTTGTCAAGTAATGATGAGTAGTATACTCCTGTAGAGGTTTTTCATTTTTGAAGATAATCGATTAAAGTAATTCCATGACTGTCACAAAAACAGTCGCCATCACTTTCCCAACCGAAAAAAAAAGCTTTTTGCTTCTTTTGGGATTGGTTCACCGTTTGGACTGTATTTTTGTTTCGGCCGTATAATAGTGTATCCAAGTTCCATCTACAGTAATTAATCGGCGCCACAACTTGGACTTATTGCGCCTAAACTGCACCAACAAAGCTTTGGAAATGTTCATTAGAACACGTTTTTTGTTTAACGTGAGTAAACGCGGGACCAAACGTGCGGACAGCTTTCTCATGTCTAAATGTTGATTTAATATGTGACAAGCACGTTCTTTTGACATGTCCATAGCCTCCGCTATCTCTCTCACTTTAATTCGGCGGTCGTCTAGCACCATTTGGTGAACTTTGGCGATGTTTTCGTCGTAGTTGCAGTTTTTGGACGCCTCGAACGTTCACCTCCCGAGCTCTTAGGGCCAAGTTTAAATTCAGCTGTCCAAAATTTCACTGTGGTAAATGATGGTGCAGAGTCCCCATACACAGAATCCAACTCATCTTTGATTTGGTTAGGCGTATTACCTTTCAAAAACAAATATTTAATGACAGCTCGATACTCGATTTTGCCCATTTTCATAGAAACAGTCACATCAACTCACTCAAACGACTGTTACATAACTACTAAGCGTCCAAAATACAGACGGCTCCAAGACCGACTCGGGGACCGGGGCTAGCATTTATGAGCCTACGACGAGCCTATCGTACTCGCTGGGAGGTTATTCTACAGTATTCCAGGCCGAAATATATGCTATTTTGGCCTGTGTTTATCATACCTTAGGGATGCCTTAGCTGCATGGTCAGATTAGTAGCTGTTCTGACAGCCAGGTTGCCCTGAAGGCACTATGTGCTAGCACAACAAGGTCTTGGTTGGTACGAGAGTGCCAAGAGACCTTGAATATTCTCTGTTCTTGCTGACCACTACAGCTCTGCTGGGTACCTGGGCATGCTGGGATCAGAGGAAATGAACTAGCTGATAGGCTGGCCAGGGAGGGTTCGCCCAACACGTTTATTGGTCCAGAACCTGTCCTTGGTATTACACCGAGAAGGGTCAGATGTGAGATCCTTGATTGGCTATCACTTCAACATGGCACTTCATGGCTTAATCTTACCACGGCTAGGCAGGCTCGATCTATGATCAAGAAACATAGCTAGAAGAACAGCAGGATTCTGCTAACCTTCAATCGGGTACAACTTAGAAGTGTTGATGGTCTGTTGACAGGGCACAACACCCTTAAGAGACACCTGCATGTGATGAAACTTAGTGCAGATTCTACATGCAAGAAGTGCGTTGGACAGGATGAGTCTTCTCTACATATTTTGTGTGAAAGTGAAGCACGTGCTGCACTTAGGCACATTATTCTGGGCTCAGACAAACTGAGACCAGATGATACAAGAAGTGCTCATCCAAGACTTATTCTGTCCTTTTTGTAAGCCACGGGACTTGAATAAGTACTCCAGTAAGAGGGGCACAATGGGCCCAGTATGCGGCCTACGTGCAAGGGACCGAAAGGGCTCAATCCATTTATTTTAATTCATTCATTCAAGCGCCCAAAATGTCTGAAACTTTGGTGAGTAACTGTCAACAGATGGACAGGGAAAATGACTAGCTTTAATTTACGAGTGCTGCCATCTTCATGTTGAGGTCGGAAAATTCTCAGAGCACCCTCGTAGAATAATCATTCTCAGTAAGTAAGCAAGCTGTTAGTGATTATGTAGATTAGTTTAACTTTAGAAAATAAATAATGCATTACAATACAATTTTAAATGTGTTAACAGATGATCCTCCAATGTATATGAAAAAGTATGACGAGTTTGCATGTAAAATACAAAGAGCTTACCAAGATATTATGAAATATGAAACGATTTTATCAAAGTTTAGCTTCGCACACTACTGAGCCTAAAGGTATATCCTCATATATGGTAATAACATGGTTCATAACATGAAATGCCGTATATGTTATGTTTCTTTTTACAATGTAGCATGCACGTCTTAAATTTTAAAACTCAGAGTCAATGTTCTGAATACTACGCAAGGGTGAAACGTAATACCGAAGTTTCCCGACGTGTACATTTTCCGCGTAACAAAGACAGCCACTATGAGGGTGATGAGAAGCGTTTAGGCGACGTTATGAGGGATGCAATCACCCCTTGTAAGAGTTTCCTTCAAGAGTCTTTCAGAACGCAGCAAGAAGCAACCCCCTAAGCTCGAGTAAAGGCTAATGAGCTAAGAAAGGGGTGCAAAACAAAAAGGTGGAGGTATTAAATCTCCAATTAGGGAGGGGAAGTGTCTCCTGTTAGTGCCAGTAGCAGGGAAACATCTTCCTGCTCTAACTCTACGGGATTTCTGAGGATGCACGTCTTCCTGTCTCTCAGAGCATATGGAACTGGGTAGGGTACTTATCTACTGTGCGTAGCGTTTATATGCCACAGGAGGGAAGATACGCAGCTAAACAAGGGATGTATTTAACGCATTCCTCTCAAAATTGCATACTACATGCTTCTAAATCATTTGGACGTCATACTGGAAGCACGTGCAGCTTACTCGTAATTAAGTATAAATATTATCTAGACTTTATGATTTTTAATTTCTAAGTTAATAGAAATACTGTGTGAGTTCATCACATAATTTTTCTGAGTTGATTGTAAGCGTATGTCAACCTGTGGTAGCATACAGTAGCGGAGAAGTTGCCTATCAAGCACGGTACAAGTAGCCTTACGGAAATGACAATCATAAAGCTTATCAAATCAGATAACATGCCTTACAATGTAAGTAAAATAAAAAACCCATCTGCATAACCCTTTAAACTACATTCAATCAAAACCATCATCCTCTTGTCTACACTTACAGAAGGGAGTCGTCATATGGAGGCTCCCATATTCAGGCTGAACGCCTTGCCACATGACGCATACGTCTCTGAGGAACCACTAGGCAGGTTGAATTATACTCATCTGCTATACTTATATCGTCATATTGTGAAGACCTATTCTTACTTTGTGAATAATTAAGGAACACGTGGTCAGGTCGAACACTCGGGAGCAAACACTCAGAGCAGAACTACATGCTTTAGCGAGAGGATGGGATCTTTTCTATAATGGTTCATTTGTAAAAAGTAGGGTAAAGCTAATTAAAAGTGAAATTCACTTAATAAGAATATTTACTACAACAAACAGATTTACAAAAAGACGGCCATAACGGCCGTTTACCTGCCCAAAAAGCGGAGCTGCCTACAGATACATCCTAACCCATCAGTGGGCATCACTAGAGAGAGAGAGTCTCTTGCCTAAAGACACTCATCCAGTCATAAAGGAGGGGAGGGAGTGACGTCACCCACCACTTCCGTCAAAGAGTAAATTAATACAGTCCGTGACAATATAGGCGCAAATGGAAATAAACAGAGTCTCAATACTTTTAAAAAGAAAGAACCCTTGAACTATACATTGAAAAGGTTTAGAATATTGTTACTTTGTGGGTTCGTAGAATTAAAAGTCCAATTTGCCGAAATTCTAAATGTTCTTTATTTGCGTATTACATCACATACACAATCTACCGAGGTCGATGACCACAGCAACAGTTTCTGATTACTCCTGTTGACAACATCGGCTCTCGTTACAACATCTGTTCACGACTGACTCGAGCGAGTCGTCGCTCTCTTAAACACCTCATTGATATTTCGAGACTGTTCTGTAACAATCAAGAAATCGAATCTTCTATCACCTTCCAGAAGCGTAACTTAAGCTGTGCCGGCAAGTCCTTTATCTCCGGCGCTGTGTTTATCTGCTTATGCAAGGTCTGTATCTCCGTGAAACACTATCCGTCTGTTATTTATTGGCGCCGAAACTTTTATGCCCGTTGCCGCGACAATACATGTTCGTTTTTCTTTCACATGTTTGCAGATAAACTATGAGGAATAGATATTTGGTAACAGCGTAATTTTCCTTACAGGTGTTTGGGATTGGAATTTCATTAAGGAGGGGATTCGGTACTTAGGGCACCATGCTGGGTCCATTGATCCTATGCTCCCAAATGGTGGGCACCCCCGAGACAAAGGATGAGGCGAAGAAGACAGAGGGCGGCCGACCCAAGGAGCCACGACAGTACAGAGGGCACGGTCCCTACAATTTATTTGGATAGAGGATTTCCCCGACAGGCTAGGACAACGAACTCGCTCCCCTGGAGCGAGATGGCAACGGGCCCAGCAGCTGAGCCCTAATGGTCCCTGTCAGGCTATCAGAGCCCCAGAGGTCCCTGGCTGGGGGTCCCGAAATGGTCCCGGCAGAGGAGCTGAGACCGGCAAACTGGCCTACCGGAGGAGGAAATAGTTTACCTCAGAGCGTATCATCCTGCCATGCACCGCCGAGACACCCGTGAACACTTCTGCCCTAAAGGAGACCACCAAATGAGAGATGATATGAAGTGATAATGGAGAGGAAATTGAGGGTCAGGAAATTCGGGGGATGTATTTAACCTACCCAGCATTCGTCTAGCGACCCGGAATATCCCTGATAAATCCCATGGGTCAGGTAGGTCGGCCACGGGAATCGAACCCGAGGCTCCGGAATCCGGGCCATAGAAGAAGCAACCTGAGCCATCCCGCTCGGTTTCTGTGACTGAGACTATTTGCAAAATAAATAAATAAATAAATAAATAAATAAATAAATAAATAAATAAATAAATAAATAAATAAATAAATAAATAAATAAATAAATAAATAAATAAATAAATAAATAAATAAATAAATAAATAAATAAATAAATAAATAAATAAATAAATAAATAAATAAATAAATAAATAAATAAATAAATAAATAAATAAATAAATAAATAAATAAATAAATAAATAAATAAATAAATAAATAAATAAATAAATAAATAAATAAATAAATAAATAAATAAATAAATAAATAAATAAATAAATAAATAAATAAATAAATAAATAAATAAATAAATAAATAAATAAATAAATAAATAAATAAATAAATAAATAAATAAATAAATAAATAAATAAATAAATAAATAAATAAATAAATAAATAAATAAATAAATAAATAAATAAATAAATAAATAAATAAATAAATAAATAAATAAATAAATAAATAAATAAATAAATAAATAAATAAATAAATAAATAAATAAATAAATAAATAAATAAATAAATAAATAAATAAATAAATAAATAAATAAATAAATAAATAAATAAATAAATAAATAAATAAATAAATAAATAAATAAATAAATAAACGACTGTTCAATAGTGGCTGCCGTAGGGGAGGAGATCGTCCCCTTCAGCTGCCGTGGTGCGGGCGCTGCGGACTCTTAGCACTCGTGGTACCTCTGGTGTTACCAGAGGAACCTCGGGCCAAACTGCCGAGCCCCTCCCTTCGGGGAGTTGTTTGGATTGGGTTGGACTTGAGGGGGCAGTGTGTTCCCGACGCCCGCGGGAAATCGGGTACCTCCGATCAGGCCTCGGCCACCCGGAGGGGGTTAGAGGGTTACCTAAGAAATTCCGGGTACTAGCCTGCAGAGCTAGTAGGTGTGCTAGATCACCAGGCGGCCCCACCGAAGTTTACGGTAGTCTTCCCTGCGAGGTTGACGCGCGTAAGTGGTGTATCCACTTCCATCCCGTCTTGACGTTATTTTCGATGAGGGGGCTTTTTAAGAAATCAGGTATTGCCCTGTGGAAAGAGCCCCGGAGTTTCCGTCACTCCCGGGTAGAAGGAGGTCTTCGGACTTTTGGGTAGATCCTCTGCGCCTTAAATGTTCGAGTTGCGAACGCAGCAGCACAGCCGCGTCCAGTGTTTGAATGACACTGTTTTGATAGCACTGTTTACTACTTACTGTCGTACTGCATATGGTTTCATGGAGATAGACGACCGACATTGGCGAAGGAAATTTTCAATTGAAAGAGTCCAGGCCTAAATTATGACACTTTCTCCGACTTTACCAATTATAATAAGGGAAGAAAACCAATACTGTATTTTACCACAGTCGTCACCAACTAATCACATACACTTACTCCCTAGACTTACTTAGCCGGATCTCCAAACTCACCAGACTTCCTTACTCTTGAACACCATTCATACAGCCATAAGAATTTTCCAGAACGTGCGATATGTCGAAACATTTAGAAGCTTCTAGTTCTCTAGAGCTTATCCCGTTTGCGCTGGGCGAGTGCACCGATTACTTTGTGTATAATTGAGACTGACGAGTGCCGACCTCCCTAAAAATGTTGGATGCAATATGCATTACTTTCCTTCTAGTTTGTTGCGTACTGACGCGTTATGTTATCAAATAACTGAGATATTACAAAGAAGCTAAAACGTTTAAGTTTTAACCTATTGCAACTATGCAAAAATTAACACTACAAGCTTCTTTCGGGCTTAGAAGCCGTAGTCTGCTTCAGTAACGTATTGGTTATGCAGCATTTCAAGAACTTGGGGGGCGCCGGGTGCACTCCGTGGCCTTTTCCACTAGCGCAAGACCTAGAAACTAACAAGCCTCCCCATCCCAAGACGGGGTGGAAGCGGATACGCCGCTTACGAGTGTCAACCCCGCAGGGAAGACAACCGAATAACCTCGGTCAGGTGATCTACTACACCGACTATTAGCTCTGTAGGCTAGCACCCGGTAATTTAAGGCTTCCCCCAACCCCGTGTGATAACAGACGTCCCTGATCTCCCAGGGTTATCGGGAACCACTGCTCCCTCAAGTCTAACCCAATCCAAACAACTCCCAACAGGGAGGTGCTCGAATGCTTGCCCCGAGGTTCTTCTAGTAACGTCAGAAGTACCACGAGTACTCGGGTTCCGCAGCGCCCGCACCACAGCAGTTGAAGAAGACGAATCCCCCACCTACGGCGAGGGGGAGTTTAAAGTATATATATATATATATATATATATATATATATATATATATATATATATATATATATATACTGGAGGGTATCTACCAGGGCAGATCCTCACAGAGTGAAGACTGACCCCCACTGTAATGACTAGGGCGTTACTGAGCTGCCCCAAAAGGGCGTCTGGCGCATCTGTGGGGCTTTCCATAGGGCAAGACCTAGAGAATAACAAGCCCCCCCCCCCCAATCTGGTCTTGTGGACTCAAGACGGGATGGAAGTGGATGCGCCACTTACGCGCGCCAACTCCAAAATGGGAAGGCTACTGATTAGACCTCGGTAGGGCCGCCTGGTGATCTAGCATACATTCTACTAGCTATGCTGGCTAGTACGCGGGGATATTAATGGCTTCCCTCAACCCCATCCGGAGACGTACCCGATCTCCCACGGATATCAGGAACCACTGCCCCCTCGAGTCCGACCCAATCCGAACAACTCCCATTCAGGAAGGGGCTCGGCTGTTCGGCCCGAGGTTCCTCTAGTAACGTCAGAGGTACCACGAGCGCTAGGGGTCCGCAGCGCGGCAGTTGAAGGGGACGGATCCCCTCCCCTACGGGAGGAGTATAAGGTAGTCAGATTTCAGCATATTTTTGTGTAAATTTCGGTGGGTTATTCTTCCGTCATTGACAATAGCCAAACTTTTCGAAAGCTATAAAGGTAGTAAAGAGAAAGACTTGTCTTAAGAACTCCTTTAGATTATTGTACAACAGTTAATAAAGAACCGAGATCGTAAATGTAAGTAATTAAAGGATCATTCGAACGCAAAACTTCAGCGTTCAATCAGGGGAGATGTATCTAGTAAGATACTGTAAGGTAGATGTGTTACATTTTAAATAAAAGGTCATAACTAGTGTCGTTCATTGGTTATTTGCACATATGAACTCTTTCTCTCTTATGCCCGATTTCACCAACAGATGTTACAATCGACGTTAACAAATGTAACGTAACAATTGTCACAGCGCTAACAAGGCTGTTAAATTTCTTGCATTTCACCAACCTTTTTCTGAAAAATGTTAACAAACACTTGCTAACGCCAAGAGACTTGTAAATATTACAGCAATGGAAGGCAATGGATGAGTAGTATTATTTTCTGAACGTACTGCGATGCGCTTTTGTTTTCATTTTCGTCTGCATACAGCTGAAGAAATGGCGGGTTAACAAAATCGTAAACAAAAGCCGTGGGACTAATTTCTCAACCTTAGAGAGAGAACTGTTAATTAAATTTGTGACGAAGTGTCAGGATATCGTGGTAAATAAGAGGACGGATGCAGCGAATGTAAAAGAGAAAGATGTCACGTGGGAAAATATTGGAAACGGATTTAATTCAAATGCATGTCACTACTAGAAGTACGAAACAACTTCTCCAAGTCTTCTTCTTCACTCCATGGTTTGGGCATATCGCCCGTTCCGGCTTCATAGATCTCTCCAGCGTTTCCTGGGTCGTTCTCTGTCTCTTCTTCCGTTTGGATTATAGTTTAGTGCTGCATTTGGATATCTTCCATCCTCCATTCTTAATATAGGTTCATGCCGTTGTTGCCTTCGTTCTGATATTTTGTCATGGATTGCTTCGATTTCTAATTCCTTTCTAATATCCTCATTTCCTATTTTTCCCAATATTGTACAACCTTTAACACTTCTTACAAATTTCATTTCTGCAGTCTGTATTTTATTTAAATCCTTTTGTGTTGGCACCCAGGTTTCGCTTCCATATAGTGAAGTTGAAATAGCCATTACCTTTTACATTTTCATTTTTGTATTCCTTCTCACTCTGTTTTTAAAAGTTCTTTGGATTGTCTCACATATTGCTCGGAATTTGTTTACTTTTTCTTCTATATCAGCATGACTTTCAGCCGGACGAACTTCGTCAGTATTACGTAAATTTAAAACAACGTGCCAATGACAAGTGACGTGTGACTTGAACGTTTCAAGACAGGAGGTGGACAGTGTATTATCCACATAATTCAGTGAATTATAAAATCGCAAAGTTATCAATACTTAAAGCAAAGGAGAGATTGGCATATTCCTTTCCTTGCATGTTTTAACCTCTCTTGTACTTCCGCAGTAACCTTCATAGCAACCTGCTTCGACAGTCTATACCTCCATAGAACATTTTCTTCTAATATATCCTCAAAATCATTTCTCCTCATAGGCCGTACTCTATTACGAATGTCATTTGAACAGTATAAAATCTAACAAATCGACATCAAAGCTACGTTCACGCCCGCCATCTTGATTATTTACTACTGTTAAAGACTTAACAACAGAAATTTGGCTTGTTAGTTTAACAAAATATTTAACACTAGTGTTGAGCTAATACTTGTTGGTGAAATGCAATTTTTGTTGTATCTATTGCTAAACTGGTGTTATATCTTAACATTAGTTGGTGTAATCGGGCATTAATCTATTATGCTTTTGTAGTATTACGAGGTCACTGCTGAGATACTACACGCAATACAGCTGAAGTGAAGTAGTTGCTGCTGTAGCAGGCGCTTTTACTTCAGAAACATCCTGTACAGCAAAGTAGAATCCAAATCGAGATGCCAATGTTGTAGATTCAACTCTCAGTTTTCTGTTCAATTCACTTCGTTATTCGCTTGTTACTGACGCGTTTCTGTCTGAGATATACAGAACCACCCCCCCCCAATCCCAACTTAGTGCACATACGTAGCTGTTACCTTCACTTCTAGAATTGCCACACAGAGATCTGTTCCTTTTACTTCTCTCTATTGACAGCCGCCGTCTCTGCAATCTCAGACGTATGCATTTGGAAACCTTTCACAAAGAGAATTCGAATAATGCAGAGAAACGCATTTACTCTCTACAAGATGGATTAATTGAACTAGACTTACAAGTTTAGAAACGAAATTGTTCTTGCATAAGACACGAATCCTAGATCAAAGCCAACTGATTTAACTTTGTATTAAATACATTTTCATTTTGTTTCTCTACGTATATACTTCAAAAATAGAAGTACTTCATTGCATCCAAGACCATGATACTGGATATCATCAAAAATATACGCCCGCCTCGGTAGCGTAGATGGTAGCATGTCTGTCTCACGTTCAAGAGGTCCCGAGTTCGCATCTCGGTCAGGGAGAGTTACCTTAATAAAGCTTTTCCGGGGTTTTCCCTTATCCTTAAAGACGAATGTCGGGTAACTGTAAGCTCCATGGACCCTGGATTCATTTGAGCATCATTTCACCCAATTCATTCACCGTCCGATATGACTTAACGTTAGAGGACATAAATTACAACAAAAGTCAAAAATATGTCTTCATACTCCTAAATTAAAAAATCATTTTAAAAGGTCTCTGTGTGCCTGTGGATAATAAATTCAGGCTCAGAGGATCTACCCAATTGTCCGAAGACTGGCCTTCTTCAACCCGGGAGTAAAAATCACTCCGGGGGTCTTTCCGTAGGAGAATACCTGGTTTCCTAAAAAGCCCCCCTCCCTCCCATCGACAACAACGTCAAGATGGGTGGAAGTGTATACGCCACTTACGTGCGTCAACCCCGCAGGAAAGACTACCGAATAACCTTGGTGTGGCCGCCTGGTGATCTAGCACAGATTCTACTAGCTCTGCAGGCTAGTACCCGGGAGTTTTAGGCAACCCTCTGCCTCCTTCGGGTGGCCGAAGCCTGGCCGGAGCTACCCGATCTCCCACGGGAACACACTGCTCCCTCGAGTCCAACCCAATCCGAGCAACTCCCATTCAGGGAGGGGCTCGAATTATCGGCCCGAGGTTCCTCTAGTAACGTCAGAGGTACCACGAGTGCTAAGGGTCCGCAGCGCCCTCACCACAGCAGCTGAAAGGGACGGATCCCCTCCCCTACGGAATCTGTCGACAATACAGTTCAGAAACGAAAATTTCGGTAAGTACCAAAGTTGATATTTAAGTTCGTGCAAGCACTTGACACGAAGGTTTTTCAAGAAAGTCGCCCACCTGAAACCACTTATGGAAAATGTTTTGAAACCTTAGATTTTTTTAACGATCCCGTAAGTTGAAGATATTTGCATGACAGAGATGACACATAGTGAATTTCTGCGAATGTACTCATAAGTGCTCTTCATTCTGGATGAATTTTGAATAACTAATAAGGCATAAAAGAGAGGCAAAATTTTTCTACATAAAATATGTAGATATTTTTAAACTAAAGTTGTGTCATATACAATTTTTTGTGGGTTAAACCATTTCCGAGATATTCTTCCTTGCTTGTCTGAACTTTCCAAAACTATTATCAACTTCATTCCATGAAGTAAGCACATTGCCTGTTCCGTATTTTACAGCAAATCTCTCCATCTCTTTCGGAAGTCTATCGTAGTCTCCATCATTTTCACAGGTAGTAGCTATTTGTTTCTGTAGTCTTTTATTTCTTCGTTTATAGATTTCACTTTCAGCTCTTTTCTTATTAAATCATTGTTTATGTGGGCTAGTTTTGCTTCCATTTTCTTTGTTATAAACCAGGCTTCACTTCCCTGTCATTGTTTTCTCACTGTGAGAAAAATAATCAACTGTTGTCCTTAGAACAGTTCACCAGTCTGTAGCTAAGTCAAATTCTGGGGATGCCAGTTTAAAGCCTTCGGTCTGGCTTGGTATCTGTCTGGTTTGACTTCCATAGCCTTTGTGGTTCTTCCACTCCGAAAGACAGCGGCTTCTATTTATTTTCCCTAAGAGAGAGGTTGCCTCTTCTGCAGACTTTGCCATTCCTATAAACTCTATCTCCACCATTGTCTTCGTTGAGGTCTTTTCCTTCCCCAGCAAGTGGGCTTTCAGGTTGCTACCTCCCGGGCTAGGAGGAACCTGGAGCTGGCATGTGTAGGGCTGCTCATTTCCATTGGAGAGACTGTTTCCCTTAGGACAGTTCTCACCTGCTACCCTTTACCAAAACTATACTTTCCTCAAATAGGAGTATGTCAACATCTTTAAAGGTTTATCCGTTTCTTAAAGCCTACTGTGATGCGATACTTCCCTTGCATCTACAAGAAAACTAGCAATGAGATAATTCCCCCAAATGCTTATCTCAATATGAGGCAGATAGAGGAATGATCATCTGTAAGAAAATTTAAAACAAGATTAGAAAGTTATATGAGTGTGAAAAATCAGTATTTTACTTCATGGGCCAGGCATTCCTTATTCATGAATCCATTTCACAGCCAGTTTGAACCAATCAAGTTGGTTATCTACACTGATATCACGATTTAATTGAGGTTAATAAATACTTGTCATTATAATTAGTTGGAGATCGTCGGTCCGCAATTAATTATGAGAACAAACAAGAGTTTAAGAGCTTTCTTCCTCCTCGTTGGTTGTGGCTACCAAGTTAGGGCTCGCCTACATTTGGGCGCCGCCAGGGGTTCCGCTGGAGGTTAGTGGCTTGAGGAGGGCCTCAAGTGACGTCGTATGTATTCGTACTTCAAACGCTTTGATCCTATCTGTCTTAATCTAGATGTGGTCGCTCTTCGAGTCTCTCCTAATCCCTCCCTCTCTGCACAAAGGGCCAGATTGACAAAGTATGGTGCTCTGCCCTGGTTGCAGGTTACATAGGGTGAATCATTATCTTTTCGTTTGTCATGTTGGTGTGTAATAAACTAAATTAAATAATATAGGAACATACAAAACCTGTGATAGTTTCGTTTTATTAATATGATTCATTAAATGGTTCTTTCATTATTCTTAAGAAATATCATTCGTGAGTTCCACATTATAAAATATTGATAAGATCATTTGTGGTATTTCTTATAAAATACTGATAATTTTAAAAATTGCCAGTGTAATGTTTACACTTTTTTGTAGAAAGATGTAAAATTCATAAGTCACGAGGTCATAAAAGTAAGTTAGTAAAGCAAATTTCTCAGATCACATACCTCCATGAGTAGATGCATTGTTTCACAGCAATAGCATCAAGTCCTAGAAAGACTTACTCGTACCTTGGCAAATTTCATTTTTACAGTACACCAGAACAATATCAAGCAGCTGCTGTATCTTAAACTGTGACAATATTCTGTATGTCCCATTTATTTAAAAAAGGGCATGAGCTCAAAGTGAAACATTTAAAGTCCTGAGGGCTTCTTTCACTATTTTATACCTTGTGTTTGTCCTGCTTAAAAATCTTTTGCATTATTTCCGTCAAACGGAACACGCAGAAGAAATTACGTGGTTACAAACATAATATAAAGTTTTTTAAGTTTAGGTAACAAAACTTGACAACAGCATTTGAAATACAGCTAATCAGTAATACCAGGGGCGGTTCCTCCATAAGGTTGCAGGTTTGCGCTACACCCACTGATTCTGAATGTACAACAGGTGCATTTTGCACATTAAAGCTGTACTTGTTTGCATTGTTTTATATACAAACATGTTTCAATTACGCTTATTGCCTGTAGCTGCCCATGACCGCAGAAGTCGAAATAAACAGTGATTAACTGTAGAAGCCGCAGGTTTGCAGCGAAGAGTTAACCTAAGATTTCGCCCAAATGAGGGTTCTCTGAGGGGGTTGCGGGAAGGTGAAGAGAGGGGAGTGGCTTCTTATACATTGCTTCAATGGAGGTTTATAATCCTAGCTCCTCCTACTCTTAGCAACGGCTATAGCGTGACCTTCAGGCTTAGCTTCTGTGTGCTCTGCTTTTCGAACACAGGGAGAATTTAATTAAATTCATGGAGGTTATTCAGAAGAGAGCTCTGTTAAACAACACCATACTTGTTCAGGCCTCTGGGTTTATGGCCACTTTGAAAGATTATAATTTTGTATTCTGGCTGTCTTTTTTCTACAAGATCATACCACATGTGGACATTTTGTACAATCAGCTGCAGAAACGAGACTGCAATGCAACATTTGCCATCGCCCAGCTAAACGCATTTAAAAGGGAAGTGCAAAAGTTAAGAAATAGCGTGGATATCGAGGAACACGAAGAAACTGCAATTACGAGGAGAAGAATAGAACATCATGATGTGAAAAGAAGAGAAGCTCTTGAAGTATGTGACATTCTTAGATAAGCAAAGGACAGATTTAGCTTCACGGGGCATCTGGTAGCCTCAACTTTGTTTCTTCAAGAAAATTTCTCCGACTATGATAAGACATTTCCAGAGGATTCCCTTAGAGAAACAATAAGGTTCTATCCTTTTATCATTGGAACAAAAATTCGTAGAGAACTGACTGTAATTTACAGTCGAGAGGAATTTCGTGGAATATCCGGCGCTTTGTGCTTGATGGACTTCAATAAGGAAAATAATTTATGTACTACATTCAGCGAATATGTCTAAATCCTCCGAGTACTGTTAACTATGCCAATGTCTACCGCTGAAGCAGAATGCTGTTTCTCAACTTTAAAAAAATGAAAACTTTCCTTAGGAACACAATGTCACAGGACCGATTGACAGCATTAGCAATGCTTTCAATTGAGAGATATTTTGTTATGAAGATCAGCGACTTCAACGCAAAAGTTATCGATAGATTCGCCAGGTCTAAGGAAAGTATAGCAGAGAATCTGTATAAATAGGTGAGTCATTACTACTCTGTATTTTATTTTTCATTTGTGCACCACCAATAATTTAACCCACCAGCCGCCACTGAGTAATACCAAACGTTAAGTGAAAGCCTTTTTTAACCTGTTAATATCATTGCAAAATGTAATTAATAATCAACATTTGCTGAATTTAAATTAATTTTGAAGATTTATCTAGCCAATAATAAAAGATTCTTATGTTTAAGTTCCTTGCACAGTGGTGATAAATTATATACATAAAATCTCCAAACTCATTGAAGACGCCTTTAAGAAAAAACGGTGAGAACTGAATGAAAATCTACACCATCCGTTCTTATCCAAGGGTTTTAGCACGTGACTTTTCCTTTTTAAGTGTAAGGTCTGACTGAAACATGGACACACACATTTTCACTATTTTATGGGGTTATTACTTTTTAGAGGCAGGGTAAATTAAGGAGATATAAAAATATTTCAATCAAAGGATTACTCTGAACTTCTGATCAAATTTAACAATTCCACAGGTAAGCATTAGGAAAAGTAGGCAAGATCTAACGTGTTACACTAAAGTCACTCCTCAGTCACTCCTTTATAAAATATTCTTAAAAATTGTATTATCTTTCAGAATTTATTGTTATTGGAAATAAAACTTATTACATATTTCGTTGTGGACGTAGGAAGGTTGTAGTATGCTAAACGGGATCCAAATGTAATCCTAAAATTCTAGGAATTCAAAATAATAAAGGAGTAGCGAGTTCTAATTGTGAAAATTAAACAATTGCTATGGCATTGAATTTTTCAGTCTGACTCTACGTTTCCACAATTTAGCCTACACACGGCCAGTGTGAAAGAATAATTAATTTCCATTAATTAACCTAATAGTGGTTAACTATAAAGCCCGGGCCTTAAAGTACTTACATGTAGTAAGTCGCCATTAAGGTAGTTGTCTCATGTGTTTATGAGAACTCCTAAGTGGTTTACCGGGAAAATACGAGTCAGTGGGAGAATTTAATGTCATATCGGCACGTTGGCCATAGTAGCACAATGGTAGTGCGGCTGGACGGAAACCAGAAGATCCGTGGTTCAAATCCCGGCTATGGCATTGAATTTTTCAGTCTGACTCTACGTTTCCACAATTTAGCCTACACACGGCCAGTGTGAAAGAATAATTAATTTCCAAACAATTGAAAATTCAAACCAATAAAAAATACTACCTTATAAGTAACTAAAGCCACAAACATTTTATTTGGCTTAAATGATGTGCTTTAACGATAACTTTTTGTATACTATCTACCATTACGATTTATCGGTTACACTAAGATTATTCAGAATGAAGAGCATTTTGCAAGTTGTTCGCAAAAATTTCATGATATATATATACTTCTGCATGTATTAGATGCTGATATGGCCTGGTTATTCACAGCGGCGTTAATGAACAATAGCATTAAAAACAGAGTCCTGTCTTATCCTTATTTTTCCAAAGTCTTGCATTTACGTAATTCCGCCTCTGGTTCGCCTTTGTTCTCTGTTAAGATGCGAACTTGAGAAGAAAACGGGCTAATGCGAAATCGATACAATTTGAGAGTGGTCTGGGAAATGTAATTAGGCAAGCATAAACAGAAAGCAGGACTCCCCCGCTTCTTTTTATGCTGCCGCGGCAGCGCTGCCGTTACCATAAAGTGCACTCTGTCTCGGCAGTCTTTTGTTTGTGCTTAACGATCGGCAGTTGTTAATATAGCAATTTATCTTGTGAAGTACAATGAACCATCCACAGTCTTACTCTTCATCTACTCTGGCTTAGCAGTAGCACGATAATTGGTTACTTTATATTGTACTTAAAAAACTAAGATCCTCACTTGTATTTGAAGTATAGATCTGGGAATTTCTATTGAAATACATATCATTCACAGGCTGAGGTTGGGAACGTAGAATCGGACTGAAGAGTCAGTGCTGCAGCCGGGATGTAAACCATGGATCTTCAGCTTTCTGTGCCGTGCTGTAACTAATATAGCAGCTGGCCAACATGATATTAAATTCCCCAGCTGACTCACTTCTTCCCCGGTAAACCACAAGGCGTATCAGATTTAAAACTAATATACTCTAGTGATGATTAAAAATATCCTTAATTCCCCAGCTTCATAGTTACCATTGCATTAATCATGTGGTCATATTTTGTGTTTCAAATTGTTATGGCACTGAAACCTTTCAAAACCTATCTATAAGTGTTTGGGCATAATCCTACAATATTTATTTAAGACGCGTGTTTGTATATGTATGTCTATGCATAGTCGTGCTGCTCAAAAGGTTGCCGTGTATTCATCTTTGGTAATAGATACATCTCAGATAACGCAGTGATTATTCCACGTGGAGTGAACATCTATCTGTCATTAGTGATTCCTGCGAATTCCATTAGCTGAAGTGATGCGTTCATTGCTGGCTAGCACAGGGCGGGGCAGCGCAGCAGTTCCCCTCTCACTCTTTACAAGAACCATCATTGTGTTATTTGAGAGGTTTCTATTAACAAGGATAAAGCCATTGTAACTGTTTGAGCAGCACGACTATACGTGTATCTATAAGTGTGTGATAGAGATAGAGAAGACAATATCTAATTAAAAATTAAACAATCAGATAAATATTAAATTTCACTCTTAAGTCAATCGTAAAATATAGGTAATATTTTCAAAAAATTCCTTTCGATTCAAAGAGGCTTTATGTGAAAAATCACTCCTTAATTTTTATTTTCTCATAAATGTATCTGAATGATGTGTATTAATTTAGTATATTTTTAAACTTTAGCTTGCAAATAAATATAGGAATATGTTTAACTTTCCTTCTCGTTGTTACTTTATAAAGATAACTTATTTCAGGAACAAATGTGTAAATCGGTATGATAAAACATTTATAAAAAGTCGCGGTTTGTTTAATCATTTTTGAGACACAAATGGTTTATATTTGCTTGAAGTTTTCAACATGTTTGTACAATAGCTGAAGTATTAAGTGATTTTACTTTTGTTTCACTTGATTTTAGTGAAAGCAGTAATATAGCAATAATTATGTATTTAAATAGTTGACTCCTCCGCAGTCAACAGACACACGCAGAGATAAGTATACTTAAACATACTTTTTATTTAAAAAAAGAACGGAGCGCAGAACAACACTTTGAAATGCTGGACATTTTGCAGGGGCGGGCTTTGTTTGCAGGAGTGCCGAAAATCAGTTGTTGAGTGAGGTTAGGTCCGCTACTGAGTAGAATGCACGCACTCTTTCGGATAGTGTTAGAAGCTGTTACTGAGCTACATGTCTGATATTACTTTAATTGTGGCTTTTAACTGTCAAGACAGTTCTTTTAAGTATTCCAGTTTAATGACAGTAACTAAGAATGAACACTTGCTTAGATTTAAATGATAAAAATATAAAAACTTAATATGAACTTGACGTAAAAATCATAGAGAGTACTTTGACTACTATTAAACTACTAAAATGTTCAGATGCCTTTGAAAGTAGTTATCGGTTAAGAAGTAAACTTGTCCTCTTTCTTCAACAATTAAGCAAATTCAGTAAAACAATGCAAATTCTGTAGTTTAAAGATCTCGTGAACAGAATTAAGATTTGTGGAAACGTAAAGTCAGACTGAAAAAGTCAATGCCATAGCCGGCATTTGAACCACGAATCTTCTGGTTTCCGTCCTGCCGCTCTGCCATTGAGCTACTATGGTCAACGTGCCGATACGACATTAAATTCTCCAACTGACTCGGATTTTCCCGGTAAACCACAAGGAGTTCTCATAAACATATAGGACAACTACCTTAATGGCGACTTACTATGCTGTAAGTTTTTTAAGGCCCGGACTTTATAGTTCGGACCACTATTAGGTACAATTGATGGAAATTAATTGTTCTTTCCAAATGGGGAAGGGGGAGGAATGCGTCCCTTTCAGCTGCCAAAGTGCGGGCGCTGCGGACCCCTAGCACTCGTGGTACCTCTGACGTTACTAGAGGAACCTCGGGCCGAACATGCCAAGCCCCTCCCTCTGGAGCTGTTCGGATTGGGTTGGACTCGAGGGGGCAGTGTGTTCCAGTCACCCACGGGCAATTGGGTACCTCTGGCCAGGCAACGGCCTCCCGAAGGGGGTAGAGGGTTGCCTCATAAGTCCCGGGTGCTAGCCTGCAGAGCTAGTAGCTGGTGTGCTAGACACTGGCGGCCCTACCAAGGTTTATTTGTAGCTGGTTCATTAAGAACCGGCGCGTAAGTGGCGTATCCACTTCCGTCCTGTCTGCCGTGTGCAGGCGGGGGGGGCAGCTTATAAAATAGGTGCTGTCCTACGGTAAATATACCCGAGAGGCCCGGGTTCAGGTCCTACGGGGCCAGGACTAATGGGAGTAGATCCTCGCATTTTTTTTTTCCAACTGGCCGTGTGTAGGCTAAACCAGGAAACCAGAAGATCCGTTGTTCAAATCCCGGCTATGGCATTGAATTTTTCAGTCTGACTCTACGTTTCCACAATTTAGCCTACAAACGGCCAGTGTGAAAGAACAATTAATTTCCAAGAATTAAGAGTTCATCTAAATTATTTTATTTAAACATTCAGTAAAGAAAATGAGAGCCAGGTAATGCCGAACATATAAACAAGTGATAACAAGCGGGGCCTCACGTTCAAGAGGTCTCGAGTTCGAATCTCGGTTAGGGTGTTACCTAGATAAGGTATTTTCTAAAGTTTTCCCTTATCCTAAAAGACGAATGTCGGGTTTCTCTAAGCTCCATGGCATCATTTCACCCAGTTCATTCATCGTCCAATATGACTTTAAAGTTGCAGGACTTAAATGAAAAAGAAAAAAAGAAAACAAAGACGAGCGGGCCAAAGAGCCATGTGAGGTGGATGAGTGATCAGTATCTCCACTGCTGTTGTGGCGCTGAAACTCAGCTTAAATTTGCCAATGATACATTAATACTATGGTGAACAAACACTTAAGTATAAAAGTGAAGATGTGAAACATATAACTGACGTTATATATTTAAATTGCTCTAACAATAAATCATTTCATATTTTATCCATTCGAGCTAAAATATTTGAGAATATAATTTATAAATATATGTTTGGTATGTTATAAACAATATGAGTCCCACTCAGCATGGATTTATGCCTAATAGATCTACTGTAACTAATTTATGTAATTTTGTTCATTGTGTATTTGGTGCATTAGATAATAGATTGCAAGTTGACGTTATCTACACAGATTTTCAAAAAGCATTTGATATAGTTGATCATCATAAATTAATAAGTAAATTTCCACTCTATGGTTTTTCTGAATCCATGGTATCCCTAATGATATCCTATTTAAACTTCTGATTTCAAGTTGTTAAATATAAAAGCAGCATATCCCGTGCTTTTGAAGTTTACTCCGGCGTGCCTCAGGGTTCCAATTTACATCCACTACTATTTATTTTGTTTATATATAATATATCATCATCTGTTGTTACATGTCAAAATATATTACTTTTTAAGGATGATCTAAAAACCTTTAGTTCCGTAAAATCTATGATTGCGTAAAACTTCAAAAAGACCTGAATGCATAAAATAAACGGAGCAGAGACAATAATCTTCCTTTTAACATATCAAAATGCCAAGTTATAGTATTCTCTAGACTTAAAAATTATATCTTTTACTATAAAATAGATCGAGCTAATTTAAAAATTTTAGAAATATCAACTGATTTAGGAGTTATTTTTAATAAGGATATATGTTTTAATAAACACATCAACGCAGTACTCAGCGTCATATAGAAATCTGTGATTCATTATTCGTTAACTCATACAACTTCAACGATATTAAACCTTTTATTACATTATATAATTTATTTGTAAAATCGACTGGATTTTTTTTTTTTTTTTTTTTTTTTTTTTTTTTTTGTAGTTTACGTCCTCCAACATTAAGTCATATCGGACGATGAATGGAATGGGTGAAATGATGCTCAAATGAGCCTAGGGTCCATGGAGCTTAGAGTTACCCAACATTCGTCTTTCAGGATAAGGGAAAACCCCGGAAAACCCCTTATCCAAGTAACTCACCCTGACCGATATTCGAACTCGGGACCCCTTGAATGTGAGGCAGACGCGCTATGACCACGCTACCGAGGTGGGCAGAGTCGAATATGCTTCACTAGTATGGAGTCGTTATACCGCCAAATTTATTAAACTTATCGAAGTTATTCAATATAAATTTCTAAGGTATGTATTTTTCAAAACTTTTTATTATTTTCCTAAATTCATGTCATATGATTCATTGCTTCGTTTATTCAACATTGGAAACCTATCCATAGGAGAAATTGTCAGTTATTGTTTTTCCTTTACAAATTACTTCATAATATGATTGATGACCCTGACCTAACGCAATACCTTTTTACGTTCCAAATGTTGCACCTAATAAATTTCATAATATTTTTCTTCCTCACAAGGTTAGTACTGATTCCTATAAATATTCACCTATATATAGAACGCGGTCAACATACAATAAATTAAATCCCTTAAACAATGTTTATTATGAAAATCAGAAACTTCCCTTTATCCTGTTATTATTTATTACCAATAGTAAATAGAACGATTCACTTACTGTGCGTGTGAACCAATGTTGCCAACTTGTTTATTTTTGTTTTCTTATGCGTTCTGTAAATAATTTGTTGTTCTTGATACAGTTTGTTCATATTGTAACTTTATAGTAAACATTGCAATTGTGGAAACCTGTAATGTTCACATTAAATAAATAAAAAGCAAATAAAAATGGGAGTTATACAATAAAAGGTTTTAAAATACATTATGCTTTGTAATGTAAATTTATATTGAGCGACTGGACGGAAACCAGTAGATCCGTGATTCAAATCCCGGCCATGGCATTGAATTTTTCAGTTGGCTCTAATTAATAAAAAATCACCCATATACCGGAGTAATGTATTTAAAAGGATTAATTCTTTAAGGATTAATTCCTCAATATAAATTTACATTAAAAAATAATCTACGATAAAAATCCTGGTAATTAAGTACTTACAATAGTAAGTCGCCACAAGTAGTTGTCTCAAATATGAGAACCTTAAGTGGTCCACCGGGAAATATAATGAGTCAATTGGAGTATGTGACACCTTTTCTCCCTTTTCTTGTTTTTATTTTTCAAGGGTGTTTAATTCCTTACTTTTAATAAGATAAAATACATAATATAATAATAGAGAAGCTTGTAAATATCACATTAAGATACTTTTCCTCGTTATTACTAGAAGTTTGCTGATGTTTTTGTTGCTGAGTATACCTTTGGTGAAGGCAAAGAAAACGGAGATTGTAGCGAGACATTGTAAACGTTTTAGTTAATTGATGGAAATTAATCATTTCTCCACACTAGCCGTATATAGGCTAAGGTATTTGATGGATAGAGTCAACATGAAAAATTCAATGCCATGGCCGGGATTTGAACCACGGATCTACTGGTTTCCGTCCAGTCGCTCTTAACCTTTGAGCTACCATGGTCAACGTGCCTTCCTGACATTAAATTCTCCAGTTGACTCGTATTTCCCCGGTAGACCACTAGGGGCTCTCGCATCCGAGATACACCGTTCGTGGCGACTTACTATTGTAAGTACTTAAGTCCCAGGCTTCATCATTTAACTCTTATTATTTTAGTTAATTGATGGAAATTAATCATTTCTCCACACTAGCCGTATATAGGCTAAGATGTTTGATGGATAGAGTCAACATGTTGACTCTATCCATTGTAAACGTTGTATATAGAAAGAAATAAGCACCAAGGGAAGTCATAAAGCCCAGGGGCTGCTATACCTCATATCATGAGAACCCATTCGAGAGCCAGCACACGTAACCTAACTTCCGTACAATGGTTTGTCTATAGAGATATCCACGGACCGCATTTCCTCTTTGAAGAACAAAAACGTCCATCCTACAAAATATAATAAAACGTAACATGCCCCCTTCTAGTCTCCCTCTTCAATTTGCCCTCCCTCGTTCTCTATCTCTCTACGCCTTTTTACTACCCCTTTAAGTTATTAATACTTTTATTACGACTTCACCACCCACCATTTTAATATTCGTGCTCAGTTTGATAGCTGGACCTCCAAGAAAGCATTCGTAGTCTTTTGTTTTACTTCTTTTGTTTCATATTAAAGTGTTAGGGTGGCCATACGTGGTCTGATTAAACATTCAGAATTATTGTCCGTAGTTGCTGGAGGGGGAGTACAGAATCTGATTTAGGGAAACATTTCTCTAGGGGAATATAAAGAACAGGAATTTTAGAGCCTAGTGGTGCCAGCTCAGCAACCCCAACACATGGCATTTTGGTTCTTAAAGCAATAAAGGAATTTAAAGCTAGGCAAAGTGTATAAACTTCGCCACTTTCAGATTCCATAACGAAAATGATTATCGAGAACTTTAAAATAATGGTGATAATATAACAATGATGATAATAATCATGATGATAATTCAGTATGATTTCATGGGATATTAATCGAAGGATGTATGGTTTTGTGATCTGAATTTACCCTGAAGAAGGCCCTTACTGTATAGGGCCTCATGGAACTCGGCTGCAACATCGCCAAGTCATATGAGGGTTGTTCACAGTTGTTTTTTGACAACGTACCTTTACTCATCCTTATAATATTTATGGTTCTTCCCAGAATATTCTCCTCTGTATGCGATGCACTTGTCCCAGCGTTTCTGCCAGTCTTCAAAGACATGCTGGAAACCATTTTGATAGATCCTTCAAAATCGCCTCCGCAGCCTTCACCACTGCTTCTGATTATGGATAATGCCTCCCACGAAGGCATTTCTTCAAGTTAGGGAGTAGAAAAAAGTCATATGGGGCTAAATCCGGACTATAGGGAGGGTGAGGTGTGCACTTCACGTTGATTTTTGCAAAATATTCAGCAACAACATTGGCAATATGCGGCCGCGCATTATCGTGGTGCAGCATCCAGCCTGCTTCACGGAGATGTGGTTTGTAATGTTTTGAGGACATCCGTGTGGTATTGTCCAGTTACTGATGTGTGTACAGGTACAACATGCTGATGAACCATTCCATGAGTGTCAAAGAATGAGATGACCACAACTTTCCCAGCACAAGCAAACACTTTTGCTTTTTGAGGATTGGTGATGGAGATTTCCACTCTGAGCTTTGCTGTTTGCTCTCAGGCTCAAAATGCTGTAGCCCAGTTTCATCAGCGGTGATTACGTTTGAAAGAAACTCCGGATCTTCCTCTAACATCAACTTTAACTGCATGTTACCTCCGTTGCAGTGGTAGGCGATACTGATCATGTCTGAACTTGCCTGGTTCTCACAGGCGGAAACCAGGAGTACCAACAATGAAACTACTACGGGATGTTTGTTTTACATTAAGCTAACAGAATATAATAAGATTGAATTTTATGGCAGAAAATTTTGACCGTAAAAATTATGATCATTCTTTATTGAA
Source organism: Mantis religiosa (assembly GCA_030765055.1). NCBI lineage: Eukaryota > Metazoa > Arthropoda > Insecta > Mantodea > Mantidae > Mantis > Mantis religiosa. The sequence continues at coordinate 64,369,787 of CM060958.1, read as the reverse complement.
CAGTCCTCGTTGTAAATAAACATGGTGTGAAAGCTTTAAATCATCGACATTATAACTGTTTTACTATTACATTTATGTTGATAAACAATATAATTCTATTTAAAGCTAAGGATATGCCGGTAGTCACTATGAACATAAAGAAATATTTGTATTCTACTCAATATATTTATATTGTAGCGAGGCATTGTTGCGACTGGCGCGGCCTGCGCGCGCAAAGAGATACACAGTGCAACGCGGAGATAAAAGCTTGCCGAAACAGAGAAAGAAAGAGAGAGATAGATGACTGGAAGGTTCGCTTTCTTGTTTGTTCCACTAATTTGTAGAAAAATGAGTGGTGATATAAAAGTGTCATTGCTGTCAACGCAGTGGGTCAGTTATAATTGGAATTGTGTAGTGAGTTGAAAGTGGAGAACTGTTAATTGTGAATCTTTGAAGTTTACCGTGGCTGATTTTGTTCGTTTGTTTATGTGTGGTGAAGCAACCAGCGACTACTGTGTGTATGACATGTCAGTTTTAGGACATGTGAGGGGTGTACAAAAGTGTCTTTCTACGGAAATGAACGTTTGGAAATTCTGAAAACTTGACTTTTAAATTTTCGAACCCACAAAGTCACAATATTTTATTTCACTGGAAATATAGGTTCCGAAAACCTTTTATATCATCAAAATATTTCATAAAATTGTCTTACATAATTCTGTGATTATACGTCCGTCTTTAAACTTTTCTGAGAAAGTTTGGATGGCCAGATACCTAACTTTATAGTTTAATTCAACTCATCCAAAATACAACACGAAAACTTTCAGGAAATTCCCTCAAAAACCTACGTTTTACATGGAGAAATGTTTCCTATATTTGATTTTTAAGATTATTATCTGTTGGAGTTATTAGCATGAAGAATAAAACATGCTATCCTCGATTATCTGTAAATAGAATTTGAAGTTTTCTTCATTCTGATTGAATTTTGAACGTACAGAATTGCCTACATCTGCACATAATGAAATCTTGGAAATCGACAAAGCTCTTTCCTCCACCAGCATTACGCGCTTACCTAACTAATATCGCAGTACACTATATTGATCACGGAGATATAAACGTTACCCTTGAGGTACTGTTACACATTTTCAGAACAAAGTACAACTGCCACGTCAAAACGAATATAATATTATTTCTCAGTCACAACTCAAAACTGAATTTCACTCAGTGCTGTCCCAGTACTCGGCTGCATAGATTGGCCAACTATCTGCGGTGTTGTCTCAATTCCAATCTACCAAGCACTCGTCAGCTCGTCAGTTCTTCATGTACGCCTGTATACAAAGAAGGAATTCTAAACTGAAGCTACTCTAAGCTGCCAAAATGAATCTGCTGGAGCAGGGATGGTGCGCATTGGCTATTATTCTGAACGAGCTATCGCTGTGAGGGAGACGGCCATTAGCTCCGCCTAGGCCCAGTTAGCTGGACGGATATGAGGTGACTCCGGCAGCCGATACATAGCTTTGCGCCGCGGTGGCAATATGCATAAACACACCCGCATACATTTATACATGCATTTACACACTACATACATACGCTTTCCTTGGATAGCTGTTTCTGGCCTGGTTGCAAATAAGAACCTGCTTATAAGCAGCTGCTTTTCGTCTTCCGTGTATAACAAAAACCTATTAGTTAAATACAGACGTGTGCAAATTATTTGACTCATTCATGCTTTTTTACTTTGCTTCAGTTTAACATTGAAAATAATAGTTATTTACGCCGTAACCTATTTCAATTTGTCGTAATTCTTTTCCTTGCTACAATACGAAGTATATTCAATGAAATTTCTCTCTTAATAATAGCTGGGGGATTTTTATTTTACTTATAGTAATATGGTGGTAGCTCTAAATAAAGAGCAGCCATTTTCTTCACGTCTGTTTATCCAACTGTTTGGTTATACTGCTTTCATTTGGTGAGTGTTATAACTGAAGATTGTTAATATTTGCCTTTATTGTGTTTTATGGCTGATATATCCTCAGCATTTATTATTAATTGATCTCAAGCCAGTTAACATCGTGTATCTTATCCTTAGCATTCACATTGATTCAAAAGTGAGGTTATGAGTAAAACTGCTGATTATCCCCAAGGAAAGTGGCTGTAACTGAGAGTCTTTTGAAAGAAACTCTTTATTCACAACGTGAAATTGATAAGAAATTGTGTATTTCACAAAAATCTGTTAGTCGAATTAATCAAGCTTTAACATTCGGTGAGACGTTGACCTCACAAAGGGATGGAAAATGCCGGAGGAAAAGAAAGCTATCACCAAGGATGCAAAGAAAACTTGTGCAGGTGGCAAAAAATAGAATACCAGTCAGCATTGACCTCAGTAATCAACTAAAGAAGTACGGTACAGAAATATCAGCCCCAGTAGTTTGCAGAAGATTATGTGAAGCAGGTTTATCAGCACGCAGGACTCGTAAAAAGGCTAAACTGACACCTGCAATGGCAAAAAATGGTTTAGAATGGGCCAAAAAAATGCAGAAACATCCAGTGGAATTTTGGAGAATGGTAAATAGTATGAAAATTGTGTATAGCATAAAATTAAAATATGTACATGTAAATTTTATGGGAATGAAATAAACAGCATAAACTTTGTTTCTCTCATTGCTGGTTTTGTTATGCTATCCTTGAGTAATTTTAAAACTGTTTAACATTAATAGTGGTTTCTATTGTTTCTAGTAATTTTCTCAGATGAATCCATGTTGGAAGTATGTGAAGAGAGCAGCCAATATGTGAGAAGGACAGATAAAGAAGCATTTTCCCCTCAGTATGTCGATCAAAGAGTAAAGCACCCAACATCAAAAATGGTCTGGAGCTCTATGTCTGTCCATGGACCTGGAAGATTATACATAGTTGCGGGATCTATGGAGCAGAAACAGTATAGAAGTGTATTAGAAAGAAGACTATTTCCGCAAAGTAAAGAATGGTTTCCAAATGGTGATTTTGTGTTCATGCATGACCGTGCACCCTGCCATAGAGCAAAATCTGTAACCCAGTTCTTCAAAGAAAACAATGTAAAAGTACTACCATGACCGGGGAATAGCCCTGATTTAAATCCAATAGAGAATCTGTGGGGTATTGTTAAACAGAAACTGAAGAAATTGAAAATAACAGCAAAAGTTCAGCATATTGAGGGCCTGATAAGCATTTGGCACAGAGATGAAGAAATAAATGAAAAGTGCTCCACCCTTGTAGAGAGCATGCCTAAACGCATCAAAATGGTAATAAAGGCTATAGGAATGTACACAAAATACTAAGAGTTGAAAAAATATGTTGTAATATTATTTCTGTTAAATAAATAGAAAATAAACGGTATATGTTAAAAATTTCACCATTGAGTCTAATAATTTGCACACGTCTGTAAGAAGGCTAGTGGTGCTGTTGATTTGAATTATATTACTATTAATGAAAATGTGGATGAGAAGATATATCACTGTAAACTATTTCCAAATATTTGTATGGAATGTCTCCTGAAGATGAAGATTACCATAGAAATAAATTCCTGAATATTACGTTAACGTATATGTAATATGATGATATTGAGTCGTACAATGTCGAGAAGTAAAGTTTATTTACTTTTCGACTGCCACTCTAATTACGTATGATGTAATTACCATCCTTGTATTTTTCTGGCATCATTAAAAGTAATTCAGCAACATCTGTGTTTTCAATATTCAGTAATAAAAATGCAAATTTACAGCTATGGGGATGACATTTGAGCAGCTTATACTTATGATAATAAGTTGCTATAAATGGAACAATGTCATCAGTTCGTTTTTAAGGAGGAATCAAAGTCTTCAATATGGTAGAAGGAAAACATTTGCTAATGTTTAAGGTGATAAATGATTCACATTTGTCAACAATAGTCTTACTAGAGGTTTAGATTTTATCAATAAATCTGCGAATAGAACACAGTAGAATTACGTATGTATGTACCTAAGATCAATATAAGTTAATACAGAATGTCAAAATGATTACATCAAAGATATTTTTTCACAAAGCCTTTCCACCCATTCTTATACTTCTTTTTTATCGTCATCTGGTTCACTTTAGACGGACGATTGATGTGGATGTTTATTCTCAACAACTGGAACGAGTTTATGAAATTTTGAGACGGAGATACCCAGCATTAGTTAACCGAAATACAGTTCTGTTGCAAGAGGCAACCCATACTGCACGAACAACCATAGACAAATTCAGGAATTAGGAGAAATCTAACTGCTACCACACCCAGCATACAGCCCTGATCTCGCAACATCAGATTGTTATCTTTTTCAATCCATAGCCTAATTTCTACTTGGAAGAAATTTTGACAACATTGAGGCAGTGCAAGTGGCTGTCACCGAATTCTTCACATCAAAAATCAGACTGATACCTTCGTGGGATGATAAACCTCACTGAAGGATGACTCAAAGACCATAGAATCTAATTCTCTATACTTTGAAAATTAGTTAATTGCTTGTCAGAACACATTACAAATAATTGTTTTTCTCAAAAAGCGACAATACTTATCAGAGAGTATCTATGTACATGCGTACATGTCTGTTTGTAAGCTATATACCTAACCTTTATCAGATTGATAACGTCAACTGAAAGTCTATGACAACTCCTGATGTCAAATGAATTTCCGTACAACTGGCGACCTCTAATAAAAATTTTAATCTATCAATTGCAGTTTAACTTAATTAGCTGCAAACCTAGCGGCAAATCTGTACTCTTGAGCATTAGACTGCTCGCATTAGATTGATAATCGTACATGTATATAAGGACCATTTCGTAAAGTCCTAATCTCAGAGCCTGGTGCCTGTTACAATTAGGAATGTACCAAATTATAAATCTCACATAATTGTGAAGATTGCGATAGGAAGCGCTTATGTCATCTGCAACCGTAAATTATTAGTGTAAAATGTTGCAAACAGTAAATACGTTTTTAATACGAGAAGAAATGAATAGGAGAGGTCCCAGGCTAGGCAAGATACGAGGGCCGTTTATTTACTTCCGATAGGCTATAATTAAAAGACACGTTTATAGAAAACAATTATTTTATATCCAAAAGTTGTGTATACCTATAGCTACTTTACAACATAATCACCAAAAAGATTCCGACATTTATCATACCTGTGGACAAGCTTTGCTATACAATCTTCAAAAAATGTTGCCGCCAATGAGCATTGACATTGTTTTGAAGATGCATCCATTGTCGTGATTGTCGTTTTGTTTCCGGTGTGTCGTACTGGATCCAAGTTTCATCTTTAACATAATTAATTTCAAAAATTCTCTCCCTCGTGATATTAGTCAAGGAAATTCAAAGCTGACCGTTATCATGATGGACAAAATTTTTTGAAATCAATTGTTACTGGAGATGAAAGTTGGATCCAATACGACACACCGGAAACAAAACAACAATCACAACAATGGATGCATCTCCAAAACAATGTCAATTCTCATATGAAATAAATGGCGGCAACATGTTTTGAAGAGGGTATAGCAAAGCTTGTCCGCAGGTACCATAAATGTCTTAATCTTTTTTGTGATTATGTTGAAAAGTAACTATAGGTGTACACAACTTTTGGTAATAAAATAATTGTTTTCTATAAATTGTCTTTTATTTATAGCCTATCGGAGGTTGAAAAAAACGGCCCTTCTAATTATGGAGGTAGGAGATTGTAATTAAGATTATTCAACTGAATACAGTGTGGGTAAAAGTAAACTTACCGCGGAATAGGGTAAAATAAAAGTTATAAATATACATACAAATAATTGTAGAAATTATAAGAGTATTTCTCCTATTAGTAACAGCGTATAAAATATATTCCGCAATGCCAAAGAAGAAAAAGTTTCAGCCCATTGCAGAGATAATATTAGACGAAGAGCTAAATGGTTTTAGGAACGGTAAATGTGCCATTTTCACTGTAAAACACATCGTAGACATAAAACCAGAATCTAATTTAAAAACTTGTTTAAAATTTGTAGATTGCATAAAGCATGTGATAGAGTAGACTATAAGAAGCTATTACAAATACCTACAGAAAAATATGAGATCTCTGTGAATACAGTTCATTTATTATATTTAAACTTCAAGATAATACTTAGCAAAGGGAAACAAGAATTATATTTTAACATATAATTGTAAGGCTGTGTTTTCTTGTCCATTTTATTTATTTATTGCTTTATTTATATTCCGCCTTTAACTGCAGTGGTCATATCGGCGGCCGTTCTCTTTGGGAATGTATCGTGTTAACTCGTATTCGTTGACTTTTTTAATCATTAGATTAGTCACACATTCGCACTACATTCAGACTCTGGGGAAGATGAGGAACCTTTAGGTCGGAGAAAAATCTCCACTCCCGCCGCCGGGAATCGAACCCGAGACCCATAGCACGGCAGGCAGATGCTCTGCCAACTAGAACCAGCCAAGTTTATCTTATTTATATTTGAATAAAATATGATAAAGTATGAAGAACCAAATTTAAAGCAAGGGAATTGCGTTAAACAGCTAACTCAGATAAAATTATATTTGCAGATGGTCAGTTATTATTGGCAGAATATAAGGAAGATCTGAAGAAACAGGTGTTTAATCTTAACGAGATAATAAAGGCATACAATGTAGAAATTTAGGGAGAAAGAGCAAAGACAATGGTTATGATGGGTAAAGAACTTTTACGGAACGAAATTTTAATCGGAGCAAATAGCAGAATACGATAATCAATATTTATAGAAAGGCAAAACTTGAAAGAAATATTAAGTCGTATAAAAAACACATTGTTAGTAATTAAAAACCTATTCGTTGGAATTATGAGAATGCATCTTAAATTAAGACTGTGCTGAACAGAACGTAAGCACAAATTAAAATGTGTAGGTGGGAACGGCTAATAAAAGCGAAGAAAAAGAATCAGAGGCATCTCAAATGAAATTTTAAAGTTCTTTTTGGGAGTAGAATGTAGACATAAGAGAGCAGAAAAAATTGTGGAATAATTAAAAGGTAGCGCAAGTGGAAAGAGCGCGTTCAAAGGATGAAATCTTCGAGATTACTAAGGCATACACTTTTACAAACCTTCGGGATGACCCCTATGAGACAGAGAGAGCAGTTTGATTAGACTCGGGACGGGTTTCGAGGCTAAATCCAGATTAAGAAGTAAGAAGGAAGAAAAAGGGTAGCAAGTTTAACCAAGTAAATGTTTAGGTAACATTCATGATCACTATTCCTTAATTAAATTGTGAAGTTTCAATCCCTACAGTACAATTTTAGATAACTCAAACATACAAAATGTCCACAACGTTAATATTCATTGTTGAGTGTAGTATCGCCTTTAAATTTGCCTCTATTCCTGAATACATCGATACATGGCAATTGAAAATTCCTGGTATTTGCCGTAATTAAAAATTACGGAGTATTAGCGTATCCATTTTAAAGCCATTATCGGTTCATTTAATAACTTCGCAGTCGTCACGTAGTAGTTTTGCATTGGACAAGCTTAAATGAAAATGAAATATTATATGAATTTACATATTTATTATTTGAATGTTGCCTGGGTGCTTAATATAGTACACAATGAATAAGACATGTTTAGAATTTGCATTTGTAATTCTTAATCCGAAAAACGTGAGCAAAGACGGAGCAAACCGAACCCAGAGACCTTCTGACAGCTAGAGTAGCCGTATTCCCATAAAAGCCCTGGGTGTTCAGCGGGCGAGCCTGTTTTCAAAATCCGCTTGGCACCTCATGTATCAACCTGTATGCGCAAAGGTCAGTGTGTATCCTCATCTAGACGAGTGAACTTGGTTATCACGTGCTTTGTTGGGAACACTAAATCTGTGAAACCTATCAGTTAGAATGCAGTTAAAGAAAAACTGAAGCCCAATCTTCCAGAAAAGTCTGTTCTTGTGATAGACAACGCTTCATATCACAATGTGACCAGAGAAAAATGCCCCACAGCGAACACAAAAGAGCAGGATATGCAAGACTGGTTGGTTAAGCATAGGATTCCGTTCGGAAGCCATATGCTGAAAGCGGAACTATATGATCTTATAAAGCTGCATTAGCCAAAACATAAGAAATATATTGCGGATGCAATTTTAGAAGAAGATGGGCACGTAGCTCTCCGCTTACCACCGTACCATACCGACCAAATGCCATAGAAAAAATTTGGGCAAATGTAAAAGAATGGGTTGTGCTTTGCAATGTGAGCTTCAACATGAGAGACGTGTGGCGTTTGTGCGAACAGCGATTTGGTGAAATAGGAGAAGCAGAATGGGGTCCAGTTTGCCGGCATGTTCACCAAGTGGAAGAGGAATATATAAAAACTGAGGGTCTCCTAGAAACAGAGGTGGAAAAGCTAACGATCACTGTTAATGACGACAGTAGCAGCAGTGATTCGGAAAGTGATTACTCAGCAAAGTCTGAATATGAGTGCAGCAACAGAGCCGAGAGGTACGTTTTCGAGGGATGTGCAGACGACATGCTGGACGGCATCGAGGAACTTCCCCAATCACCTCACGCCTAAACCACGCCCAACGGTGGTGAGAGTCGCTCCTAAGGTAATCAATGCATTATGCCAGGGTTTTTACGGAAGTAATCTAACTCTAACCTCCTACGGTAGGGACTAAATTTCTTACTCTAAGCAGATTCTTGATAAAAGATGACGAAATCCTAAAGGTACGTATGAATCAACAGAAGAAAATGAGCAACAGAGGAAGTTAGTGCTCAGAAGCAGACAAAACTGTGGAAGAGATAGGAATGGGGATCTTCTGGCGACTAGAAAATAAGAATGTAACAAATTTTTGAAAAGTAGTCAGAATCACAATGGAAGATATAGAAAGATAAGAAATACGGGGAGGATTAGAAATAAAAAAATAGTTAAAGTTCTGTAGGATAATAAAATGAGAATGGCGAAGAAGATATGTAGACCAATGTAACAGGCAGGAGAGGGAAGGAATAGCTTCGATTAGAACAGGAGCAAGTTATTAAGGGGACTAAGAAGCAGCAGGATAGAAGTACGTGAATTTTGAAAGTACAGTTGATATTCTGACAGAGTGCAATGCTACCTTAGCTTACAAGACACTCTGGTCTTCTGCTCTGTCAGGTAGCTCTTAACCTCCATACCTTCCTATTCCTACATGTCTCCATTCTTCCCCTCATCTTCCTTTCTTATATTCTTTACATTTCTGGCCCATACTTATTACCTTCTTTTCCTCCCTTTCCGCTAACATGTTTATAGCTCCTATCTTCTTCTCTACTTTCTCCCATTTTTCCTCCCAAACCTTTTTACTCCACAGTGCAAACTCCTCGCATTCTGTTACATAGTGTTCTATGCTTTCTTTTCCCCAGATAATTAACAAGTTCCCTTTTCCCCACCTCTTATCCCTCTTAGAAATATTGTTCCTGTCCTCATCCATGCTAGCCCTTCTCTCTCTTGTCTATTGCAGTAATCTACATATGCTTCTCGGCCCCAATTTCCTTTTATTTGCTTGTAAAATTGTAATGATTTCATATTCCCTAGACTTTCCCATATTTCTTGTCTTTCCATATCTTCTATTCTGTATTTTACTAATTTACCCACATCGCTTGTATTCCTTTCCTCTAATCTCCATATATCTCCCATTCCTATTTTTTCCATAATTCCTCCTATCTCTGCCCACCAGCTATTTGAGTTCTCTAATCATTTTTGCTGTCTCATGCATAATTTCATAATTTCCCCTTCTTCTTTGGCCAAACACCTATGCCAACATTTTATTATTTTTCCATTATTATTCCATTTCTTCTAGTCTTTCATAATTCTACTAAAGCTACTTCCCTAGGCGCTGATATGAAAGTAGAAATATAAATATGGGGAATCTGTTTTGGAAAGCTAAAGAGGAATGGAAGAGATAAGTAAAGACTGGAAAAGAAAAAATGCTGGAACAACAAGTGGAGACAGAGCAAACTAAAGGATAGAAGGGTGACTATGCTACTAAGCAATGCTAGAAGGCCTGGGAGCCAAGCAAGCTGAACTACATAGTGGTCTGAAAAGTTTCCGACCTAATAAAGATACAAGACATTTTTTCGGAATATTTTTAACATAGTCTCCTTGTAACTCTACACACTTCTCCCAGCGATGCTGCTATCTCTGTAACCCGTCCTAATAGTACTCGGCGTTTTTCTCTGCAAAATAGCTGTTCATGAAGGTGATTGCCTCTTCAGTTGACGAAAATCTCTGTCCTCCGAGCACAATTTTCTGATGAGGAAACAAAATAAGTCGCTTATGGCTAGATATGGTGAGTAAGGCGGATGGTGAATCAGTTCAAACCATAATTTGTGGAATTTTCGCCATTGCAACCGTGAAACAGGATTTCATTCCTCTTCAAATGTGGCCGTTTTTCCGCAAGTTCTGCCTTCAGCTTGTCAAGTAATGATGCGTAGTATACTCCTGTAATTCTTTTTCCTTTTTAAATAAAATTGATTAAAATAGCTCCATGACTATCCCAAAAACAGTTGCCATCACTTTCCCAGCCGAAAAAAACAGTTTCTACTTCTTTTTTTCTGGAGCCGGTTCCCCCTTCGCAGTCCATTGTTTGGACTGTATTTTTGCTTTGGACGTATAATGGTGCATCAAACTTTCATGTACAGTAATTAATTGGCGCCAAAACTCGGATTTATTGCACCGGCGCCAACAGAGCGTTCGTAATGTTCATTCGAACACGTTTTTGGTCTAACGTGAGCAAACGCGGCACCCAACGCTCAGACAACTTTCTCACATCTAAATGTTGCCTTAATATGTGACAAACGCGTTCTTTTGACATGTTCATAGCCTCTGCTATCTCTGTCACTTAATTCGGCGGTCGACTAGCAGCATTTGGTTAACATTGGCGATGTTTTCGTCGGTAGTTGCAGTTTTTGGAAGTCCCGAACTTTCATCGTCTTCCAAGATCTTACGGCTACGTTTAAATTCAGCTGCCCAACATTTCACTGTGGTAAATAATGGTACAGGGTCGCCATACACAGAATCCAACTCATCTTTGATTTGCGTAGGCGGATTGCCTTTCAAAAACAAATATTTAATGACAGCTCGATACTCGATTTTGTCCATTTTCAGAAAAACCCTTACATCAACTCATTTAAATGACTGTTACATAACAACTGAGCGTCCAAAATGGCTGAAACTTTGGTGAGTAGCTGTCAGCAGATGGACAACGAAATTCACTAGTTTTTATTTACGAGTGCTGACATCTTCATGTTGAAGTCGCTAACTTTTCATACCACCCTGGTAGCTAGGGTAAAATATGGCACCAAGTAATTTATAGAACTGAACTAAGAAAGTATTGTAAATATCAAATTGTATAAATAAACTCTATTCTATTCTATGCGGATGTGGCCAGCTAATGTACGTTCATCAAACGATACCTTCACCTGCGTTATAATCCCAATTGTTTTGACCCACCTGGGTTTTCCTATCCAAGTTCTTAGGATGAGTGCCAGGTGATATTAACTCTTTATGTAGTTGAGCTGATTCAAATAGCATCGCTTACCGTTATTGTCAAAGTAAAGAAAAATCAAATCACAAAGAAGAAACCATAACACTTTATAACCACATAATAGTTCAATTTTTCATATTACTTGAGCTCAACTTTTGCAGAATTGGGTTCAATGATCATTATAAAGAAAGGTGCAAAGGAAATACGAGAGCTGAAGCGATAATAAAATCTACGAATTGCTTCCATGCAATTCCACACTCTTCCATGACTTTGACAGAAACAATGGAAGTGCAATGGTTATTCAAAACATAACAAGTGCCTACTAGAGTGAGTGAGTGTGTGGTGTTTTAGGGCCTACTAGAGAATTCAAACTAACCATGAATATCTTGGAAGTGACTAAATGCTAACTAAACCAAAAATTATTTGAGCTTTGCTGTGTTTTGAGGAAAACAGTATTTTTGTAAAGTTATACAAGTTAATTTCGAATGAACATTCTTGACAGGAAAATTAATTATTTACATTTTATTCGTCTAAAAGTCTAAAACTATACTTTGTTAAAATTTAACATAATCTTCTCAGATAGAGTAGAAAACTGAATAGTTTTACTGTAAAAATGTAATTCGAGCTGGCGAACGTTTTTTTTTTTTAATTCTACCTTCGGATACTCACACACAAACACGCACACACATTATATATATGAGGGGATCCGTCCCCTTCAGCTGCCGTGGTGCGGGCGCTGTGGACCCTTAGCACTCGTGGAACCTCTAACGGTACTAGATAAACCTCGGGCCGAACATTCGAGCCCCTCCTTGAATGGGAGTTGTTAGGATTGGGTTGGACTCTAGGGGGCAGTGGTTCCCGATACCCGTGGGTGATCGGGTACGTCTCCGGACGGAGTTGAGGGAAGCTAGTAGAAGGCGTGCTAGATCGCCAGGAGCCCCACCGAGGTCATATCTTAGCCTTCTCCTTTGGTATTGGCGCGCGTAAGTGGCATATCCACTTCCATCCCGTCTTGTGCCCATGGACCAGATGGGGGGGGGGGGCTTCTTAGTAACCCAGGTCTTGCCCTTTGGAAAGCCCCATGGAGGACGCCGGGTGCCCTTTGGGAGAGTTCGTATACTCCCTGGTTGAAAGAGACCCGGGTCTTGGTCCTAAGGGTCCTGGTCTATTGGGAGTAGAACCTCTGGACTCAATTACATATATATTCTCAAATATATCCAGGGTCCATGGAGCTTATAGTTACCCGACATTCGTCTTTAAGGATAAGAGAAAAACCCGTAAAAAACGTTATCCAGGTAACTCATCCTGACCGAGATTCAAACTCCGGACCTCTTGAACGTGAGGCAGACACGCTAACATCTACGCTAGAGACGCCAGCATGCGTGCACACACACACACACACACACACACACACACACACACACACACACACACACACACACACACACACAAACACACTAACAAATGCTCTAGAAAACGTATTTTCTGTAAAATCTTGATTAGAATTTTGAGTATAGTGCAATGTTACCTGTAATTACTGTAATTGTAAACGAAAAATATTAATCAATGTCAATGACGTCATTTAGAAGTTAAAAGATGAAATAAAGTAGTACTGAAATACAGTATGATGATTTCAATTAATAAAAGTGGAGTTTATTTATGAATGTAGAAAACCCAGATAGAAAAAATACTGTAGGAAATAATGTAATAGAACAATATAAGAATGGATTTTATGTGTGTAATGTACGTCCTCCAACGTTAAGTCATATCGAACGGTGAATGAAATGGGTGAAATGATGCTCAAATGAGTCCGGGGTCCATGGAGCTTAGAGTTACCCGACATTCGTCTTTCAGGATAAGGGAAAACCCCGAAAAAACCTTATCCAGGTAACTCACCCTAACCGATATTCGAACTCGGAACCTCCTGAACGTGAGTCAGACACGCTACCATCTACGCTACCGAGGCGGGCTAAGAATGAATGTTATATTGTCATTCTTTTCTCATTTACGTCCTCCAACGTTAAGTCATATAGGACGATGAATTAAATGGGTGAAATAATGCTCAAATATGTCCAAGGTCCATGGAGCTTAGAGTTACCCGACATTCGTCTTTAAGGATAAGGGAAAACTCCGGAAAAGACCTTATCCAGGTAACTCACCATAACCGAGAACAGAACTCGGGACCTCTTGAACATTAGGCAGACACGCTACGATCTACGCTACCGAGGCGCACACACACACACACACACACACACACACACACACACACACACACACACACACACACACACACTAACAAATGCTCTAGAAAACGTATTTTCTGTAAAACTTTGGTTGGAATTTTTGAGTACAGTGCAATGATAAAAGAAAAATATATTTAATCGATGTCAATGACGTCATTAATAGAAGTTTAACTATGAAATAAAGTAGTACTGAAATATAGCATGATGATTTCAACAATTAAAATTGAAGTTTATTGATATATGTAGAACATACCAGATGGAAAAATGCTATAGAAAATAATATAATAGAACAATATAAGAATGGATGTTATATTAAGTCAGGTATAAATAGCACTAATATAGCAGAAAATATAAATATTACTTATTTAAATTGTATTTTAAATAATGATAAAACATGAAAATACACAGTGATAATATGTTACTGATTTCAGTGTAAAATTATTGTATGGTCGTGAATTTGGATTATCATCGAAACAAAGTAGAAACAGATACCAAGTGAGTTAAATGAAACTCTTAAAAGGTATTTATACGAAATAAAACAACTGACTATAAAAACGAAGAAAATACAGTAGAATTAGGAGTTTATCGTAACCTGGTTTATAAAAGCAAGAGAATATAGAACAACGTGGATAACTCATGTAAAGAGAATGCCACCTACATCACTTAACAAATAATAAACCAAGAGAGAAGAGAAGTATAGTAATATGCATTAAAGAACGATATTAACAGCATACTAATTTACAAGAGATAGAAATGTCTAAAGCATAAAGGAAGGAGAAGAGAAAAAGAGAAACAGAAGAACTTCAATAAAGGTGGCCACTTCAGCCTACGTTGTTCACGAAAGGTTTATAAGAAGGCACTTCCAGATGTTCGATTAAACTCTCTAAAGTCGTTTGAACCTTACTCTAGGGGTCATGTTACTCTGTAGCACAGAAAAATTTTCTGATTGAGTGCAGTTTAAGCTCCCGGTTAAGGAGCTGCACCGCTCACAAATCAAACTCAAAACAAAGACGGCTATTTAGACTGCCAGGAGTTATGGGGATTTCCAGTAGCAACAGACAGGATGACAAATTGTGGGCGGATGTATTTGTCTTCGTCAAGAAGCCAACTTCTTGTTGTTTTCGTAATTAAAAATACAGCTTGCGCTGCCTCGTGGCACTTCTCCGAACCTTTGTGTAAAAACAGTATTCACGATTCGACTTAGAGTAAGTTTAATAAAGTTGTTTACGTTAAATGTGTAGTTGTAAGCTTTTGATGGCAGCAAATTCGTGGTAATTTGTTTAAGACATACCTATATGCTTTCTGAGCTTATAGTTGACTAAGAAACCAATTTACTTGATTACAAATATCAACAAAGGCAACGTTTATATGTACACACCAAACTTTTGTACAAATTTACAATGGTTTAAGGTAAGGTTACCTCTGGTAGCATTTTTCAAATAGTGCTTTCTTGAAGCTGCGTGTCTAGTTCGTTACTGTGTTTAAACAATGGAACAAGCTTCAAAACGATGCTTTCACGTATAATATCGGAAGGTCAAATAATAAAGAAATGATGGATAGAGTCAACATGAAAAATTCAATGCCATGGCCGGGATTTGAACCACGGATCTCCTGGTTTCCGTCCAATTGCTTTTAACCTTTGAGCTACCATGGCCAACGTGCCGTCCTGGCATTAAATTCTCCAGTTGACTAAAATATTTCCCCGGTAGACCACTAGAGGATCTCGCATCCGAGATACATCGTCTGTGGCGACTTACTATTGTAAGTACTTATATCCTAGGCTTCATCATTTAACTTTTATTATTTTAGTTAATTGATGGAAATTAATCATTTCTCCACACTAGCCGTATATAGGCTAAGATATTTTATGGATAGAGTCAACATGAAAAAATCAATGCCACGGCCGGGATTTGAACCACGGATCTCCTGGTTTCCATCCAGTCGCTCTTAATGTCTAGCCTATATACGGCTAGTGTGGAGAAATGGTTAATTTCCACCAATTAACTAAAATAATAAAGAAATATTTGCCTTTAGGATATTTTGCAGATCACTTTGTGCTGGTGTGAAGTGGAAAACTTTAAATAAGTGTATATGCCCAAGATAAAGACTTAAGGCTTCCCATTTCAGGTAGTGCTATTTTTACTTTCTCTACTACGTATAGTATATAGGGGAAGCATTGCATTCCATCACAAAATTTGATATCACATTCCACCAGAAACATATGCTTTGGGACACCGTGAACCTAAAACAAAGTATTTTTAGAGTATGTGAGTCGATGTGTACAAATAACGTAACCCAAAAACAAAATTCGGTAAAAAAACTAAACTTGGTATTTACGTTCAGGATCTTTTTTTCAATATATTTATTAGATCGGTCAGCAATAATGTATGCTTTGCAGATCTGAGAGAACAGTTACAAAATAATCACAGAGTGATAACATTGCAGAGGTAGGACAATGTGCCTCTCTGAACTTAAACAAATGTGTTATTGCACTAATATATATGTGGCACTGAACCAATAAACTGGTATACATACTTCCATAGTGAGAATTTACATAGTAGAACAGAAGAATAGAAAAGATAAATTGAAACAGTAGATTATTCAGAAGTGGAAGTGTCATTACTGTAAAGCAGGTCCTGTGGTAGTCGTCGCTTCAGTCGCGTTGGCCGGCGATTTCGGACGCCGATGTTATACGTCACAGCTCCTGGGACGTGGCGTAGATTGTGGAAGAAGCGCTGAGCAGTCTGTCGGATGAAATGGTGGAAGGGAAGAAGTCCCAGCTCATGATGCAGCTGCTGGTTGCGGACAAACCAAGGAGCATTGGTGGCGATTCGCAGGAATCGACTCTGGATGACCTGTAGACGCCTCAGGTGACACTTACTGGCAGCCACCCAGACCTGGCAGGCATAAGTAATAAGAGGCCGAACCAGAGATTTGTATAGGAGCAGTGAAGATTCTAAAGCAAGTGAAGCGTGTTTGTGAAATAATGGAGACAGTTGTGAAAGACGAGCGGATGCCATGGTAGTGGTGCGGTCAGTATGAGGCTTCCACGTAAGCCGAGTGTCCAGTAACACTCCAAGGTACTTGACTGGTGTAGGTGAAGGGAGCCACGGCACATGATCAGTCAGAAGGCGTATAGGCGGAGGCGGATTATAGCGGCGTAAGGTAAAAATCTTGGCATCAGTTTTCTGGATATTAAGGGAGATGCACCAATTTTGACACCTTTGAGTGTGGCGATCAAGAGAAAGCTGTAAGGTTCGTACAGCAGAATGTAGATCGGAGTGAGAGTAAAATAAAACACTGTCATCAGCGTACAGGGCAATTGAGGTTGGAGCCATGTCTGTAATATCAGAGGTGTAAATACTAAAGTTGGTTGGTGCCAGTATTGAACCTTGTGGAACGCCTGCTGTAATACGACGCTCAGTTGAAAGAGTGCCTCCAATGCGCTTCGCAAAAGTGTGATCAGTGAGAATACTGGTATTCCAACAGCGTATTCCATCAACTATTTTTAGATTGTCTCTTTTTTTTATTGGGGCCTAAAACCAAAAATCTCACGGTGCAAAACCCGATAAATTTTAAAATTTGTTATAGCCTACAAAAATGTTTAGCTAAAATTAAAATATAAACGCTTCAAATAACCTTGGTAAAATAAAAGTAAACATAACTTCCCCAAAGGAAAAGATTTCTCTGTTGGTAGTTCCGGAGGGCTGGTAGTTTTTAGCAATGTGAATGTCGATGTTATTCTTCCAATGAATTCGCTTGCTACCACTTTTCCCGGAGTATCCTTGTTGTAGAGAAACTGCTTGTACTTGGACACTTTGAATGGCTGCCTAATTTCTTTGGCTACTTCCCTGCCTGATGTTTCGTCCAGATTTGGCATTTTCTTATATGATTTGGAATATCTATACAGAATTGCTAATTTGGAAGAAAACAATATTATCAAGGAATGTTTCCTCTTGCAGATGAGAAGCAAATGGGGAGAGTCTTGGACGCAAAAAGTAAGGGAACTGATGGAACAGATAGGTATGGGACATATTTGGAGAAACGAGGAGTATTATTATAGGGGCTTTTGGAAAAAGGTAGAATTAAGGCTGGAAGATTTAGATAGCCAAGTTATATTTACCAGTGTAAGGGAGAAAAGATCATTGAGGACATATAGGGAAATAAAGACAGTGTGGGGGAGGGAGAAGTACATAGATGTGTGTAATAAGTTAGGGCGAGAAGGATTTGTCTGGGCAAGGACAGGAGTTAGAAATTTGAAAGGCATTAGATATGAAAAGGATACAGGGAAATGCCCAATGTGTGGAGAAGAGGATACAGATTGTCATAGTATACTTTATTGCAAACAAACAAAGATATGGAGAGAACAAATTTGGCAACAAAAGTAGGACAGTTTTAGGGATTGGGGGAGGTATTAATAATGAAAAAAATGTTATTGGTAAAAGGAGAAAAGAATGTAAGAAATATAGGTGAATATCTGGGGAAAGTTAGAGAGAAATGGTTAAAATTGACGAAGAATAAATAACAATTAAGGGCTGGAAAGCTAGAACGAGGGATACAAGGGAGAGGACGGTCATCAATACACGGAAAACCAGGGGTTATGTGTATTGAGACCGAGACTTGAGGCAAGCAGGTAGGAAGGGTATGTTAGATGTGAATAAGCTATTTTGTTATTGTGTGAAAGAAATGTTATAAATGTCATTGTATCAATGAAATTGTATGTAGAAGAAAGATGAGAAACAAATATAAATATAAAAAATATAAATATATGATTTGGACCACCACTTTTTGAAAGTTAGAACATCGTCTGATGTAAGGCGATATACAGTAAATTGGACAGACCTACCAGCTTTTAGCTTGAGCTCTGCGTATTCATCAGGTGTATAAATTCCGTCCATCTTTCTCAAGAGACGCTTTGTGCTTCCAAAATCTCTGTCACATGGGGAAATGAGTGGCCACGTACAGGATAGTTGTGAGTTATTGTCACAGCGAGTCACAAAACACGTGATTTCATCAAGGCCGCCAACCGTCACGAGTGAAATTTACCGCAGAAAGAATCTAAGCGACGTCGCTTGGGTTCTTTCTGATGTAAACGGATTATTTTCAAGGCTGAAAATAGCATGGCTGATATGAAACATGGGTTATTTCTGCACTAAAATATGTATTTACCTTTAAATTGTACAGTACCACCAAATACACATTTTTGATATTTTGTCTCTTAGGTGGTTTCTGAAATAAATGATTCAAATAAGTAAGTTGTACGTTATTTTACTTTAAGTAGCAGGCTGAACAAGGAAATCGCTAAAGTGTCTATAGCTGCACTACCAGCGGAAGTTTTAAGACTGCTACAGAATTTCACTCTGGGGAAACATTTATTCGAATTTTCTTCTTTTTTAGTTAGTTTCGCGGGAAATGCCGCTGGCGGCAACAGAAGGAAAAACGGTCTTTTCCATGCAATTAGCGTCGACACTTCACAATGGTGTCGCTAGCTTCCCGACCACAAACAACAGACTGATGAATTATGTATATAAACTACACTTCTTCCATCTGAGGTTTTAAATTTTTTACCGGGCGAATTTTGTTTATTCATTCACCGTTGATGAGAAAGTGGGCGTGTATCTTTAGGGGAGAAACCTTAGAGGGAAGAGAATTCGTCTGAAGTGACACTAAGGGTGTGTGGGTGGGAATAAGAAAGGCATGTCTGCTAAAAATGAATCGATATAAAGCAGGATTTTTCAAAAGTCACTGCAAACTTAAAACAGCTTCATCTTCTTCTTCACTGCATAGTTTGGACATATCGCCCGTTCCGGCTTCATAGATCTCTCCAGCGTTTCCTAGGTCGTCCTCTGTCTCTTCTTCCTTTTGGATTATAGTTTAGTACTGCATTTGGAGATGTTCCATCCTCCATTTCTAATATATGTTCAAGCCATTGTTGCCTTCGTTCTGGTATTTTGTCATGGATTGGTTCGATTTCTAATTCCTTTCTAATATCCTCATTTCTTATTTAGTCCAATATTGTACAACCTTTAACACTTCTTAAAAATTTCATTTCTGCAGTCTGTATTTTATTTAAATCCTTTTGTGTTGGCACCCAGGTTTCGCTTCCATATAGTAAAGTTGGAATAGCCATTACCTTATACATTTTCATTTTTGTATCCCTTCTCACTCTATTTTTAAAAGTTCTTTGAATTGTCCCACATATTGCTCGGAATTTGTTTACTTTTTCTTCTATATCAGCATTGTTTCTAAAACTTATGTTTCATCTTAAATATTTAAAACTCTATATTTGTTCTGAAATCCTATTTCCTAAAACAACTTTTGATCTGACATTATAATTTCTTTAAAAGCCATAATTGTTGTTTTTTCTTCTGATATTTTAAAATTATACGTTTGTACTATATTATTCAGAATATACATTGATTTTTGCGTTTGATTTTCATTCCGATGAATCAATATTTGGTCATCCGCAAACAGCAGGGTATTAATATAAATATTTTCTTTTATTTTAATTCCTGGGTCTACTGAAATCTTCCATTCATGTAGAATATCGTCCATATAGTAGGTGATAAGCTACACCCTTGTCTTAGTCCAGTATTGGTAGAAATTTGTTCTGTTGACCTATCCCCAGTATCAATTCTTATAGTTGTGTTTGTGTATATGTATTGATAATATGTGGTGGGTAAACTTAAAACATATATAATATAAATAAAAGCTACTGTTTGTTTTATATTTCAAAATAACCAAGAGAAATGTTCTATTAGGAACTTAAATGGCTACTGCCACCCAATACTTACGCTGAAGCATTTGCACTTTCCCCCAATTAAGCTTTACAATGGGCAGTGAATGTTGCATTAAATAACCTATTTGTCCCTGTAAGTTAAAAGGGAAAGTTTTGAATGTGTTGAAAGTAATTAAGTCCCCAGGTGCCTATAGATCGTAAAATGGCTGCAAGTGACAGGGTTGTAACTATTTTCCAAAAGTTTGAAATTAAATTGTACTTCTAAAAACAATTAATTCACATACAATAGAATAAACAACTTATTCTTAATGAACTTAATATTACTTTACGTAGGAAATGAAGCTAAAATAGCTATAAAATAAGAATGCACATGGATTGAGCCAATACGATTATCCTTGCGTCTTGGTGTTGCCAGTTCCACGGCCAGCGGGCGACAGAGATGAAAGATATATCTGCCTTTGTCTCAACCTATCAAGTATACACCCGTGGTATAGTGGCCGCGTTTAAACCATCCCTAACCGGCTCTCTTTGTAGGGAAAAACTGTTCTTCCCCCTAACCACAATGTCATAAACATCTTAGGAAACACCAACCGGGGTCAGAGGTGAAGAATGTTAGGCACGTGTTTACAGCTGAGAATACCCAGGGTTGCCGTTGTTTAAAATAACGTTTGGAGGCAAAATATAAATAAATAAAGCAAAATTCACTGTAAGAAATCGTCAATGACCTTTTCAAATACATTTTAAATTATTAATGTTTCCTATAATAATAAATAATGTTACAACTCTTTATGACATAACTGAAAAGAGATATATTAGCTATGCTGTTATGGTATTAGTACTTCTATTACGTACAAGAACTAAATGCGTATTATTAGCATAATATCTAAGGAAAGTTTAGTAAATCATCATTACAATTTTAAAGAGGTTAAATTGCATCAGTGTGCATGAATTTGCGAGGTATATTTACTTGCAAATTAAAGAAGCACTTTGGTTAATCTGGTAGTTAATAATAATTTATAAGCAAAGATTGCACATTAGAGCTTTATTTATTGCAATCGTGAGACGATTTATCCTGAAACATTTTCCTTTATTCTTGGCAGCTACAGATGGTGAATCTCTGAAAAAAAAAAAAAAAACCGAACCAAAGAATTAAAGAAAAACTAATAAGGAAACTCTATTATTCTTTTTAAATTTTCGAAGCTTTTTATAAGAATGTCTGCTAATTTTACAAGTTTAAATAAAGTAAAGCAGTGTATTTTTTTTTGGGGGGGGGTCTTCTGCTGAAAACAATTTAAATAAATAATCACGTACATTCCGCATAATAATTAAATATGTCATAAACGCTTTAAAACTTGAGAATGGTTAGAAATAATGTTAGATATATATTACAAGTATGAATGGAAATCCATGTTAGCATATCCATGTTAGGTCCGATACCCACGGTCTCCACGTCTTAATTAAACTACGCAAGTGCTAAACGCCAATAACTATTAAACACTAATAAATTTATAAAACTACACTAAGTAAAACACTATGTAACTTCTATAAATATAAGCTTAATTAACACACATAGGAAGCACGTTTGCACAGTCTAAGCTAATTTCTGAGGACAGAAGAAAAATATTGCAACAGCGCGCTAACTTGTTGAACGTATTAAGAAGAACCACCCATATGTTTAAGGGTGGAAAACCCTTATAATTGCTTAAATGTGAGGAGGCGGGGTCATAAGGGAAAGCTTTTGACGCCGTCTGGGATGCGATGGACGAGGCTACTATACCTCTGAAGTTACTAGAGGAACCTCGGGCCGAACATTACAGCCCCTCTCTGATAGGGAGTTGTTCGGATTGGGTTGGACTCGAGGGGGCAGTGGTTCCCGATACCCGTGGGTGATCGGGTACGTCTTCGGACGGGGTTGAGGAAAGCCATTAATATTCCCGCGTACTAGCCTGCTTAGCTAGTAGAAGGTGTGCTAGATCACCAAGCGTCCCCACCGAGGTCATATCGGTAGCCTTCCCATTTTGGTGTTGGCGCGCGTAAGTGGCGTATCCACATCTATCCCGTCTTGAGTCCACAGGACCAGATGGGGGGACTTGTTAGTCTTTAGGTCTTGCCCTATGGAAAGCCCCACGGAAGCGACGGACGCCCTATTGGGAACAGCTCGGTAACTCCCTGGTTGAAGGAGGCCAGAGTCCTGGACTAATTGGAGTAGAACCTTTGCAGTTAACAACAAGATGCTGAGATATACAGTGATACAATGCTGACAGAGAAGTTCGCTTAATAGTTCAGCATATGTGTGAGAACATACAAAATATACCACAATCTGAACCTTAAAACCTTGAACTGGAGAACAGTTCGCTTACATAGCTATCGTTCATATGCTGCAGACAAAACAAAATGAGTTAAATTAGAGGCGTTCTACGACATAAGGTGTTTGCTACAGTGAAAAAAATAGTGACATTTCAAAGATTTGTGAATAGGTATTGTTTCTATTTTAATGTTGTCTATTTGTGTGCTCTCTGTAATGAACTTTAAACCAGTTTATGTTTCATTAAAATGTGTATTTATGAAGCAATTTTACACCATGAATCTCATGTACTAATGTTATGCATTGTGTGCAGAAATTTTACTCTTGCAGCAACGTATCGCTTCTTTCAAGCAGATGCTTGGAATATAATTGAAGATGCGGACGAATGTTCGTGAAATCGATCTCAATTTAATAAGAAAAACTAACTTCATTTTCTTAAGATAAGTGAAGTTTTTGTTACAAATAATTAATAATATTACTTTGCTTACGAATTTCGTAATGACAACAGTTTATTTTATTTAACTTTTCCGATATTCACTAGCAAGTTATCTTAACGGTAAACCCAAGAAATAGTTTACTGAAAAGCTTCCAGCGGTAATGTAATTTCACTTCTTTCGTACACAAAGGATGTACATGAGTTTGTAAACTACTTATATTTGATTATCTAGAATTGTGAGGTTAACTTCAAACTGAATCGATTCCAAAGAGAGCGAAGGGATATATTTTCTATATTTTGAAGATAGTATTATCAGCCGAAAGTTGTCGAAAGTTGGACAATACCCTGTGTTAGCTCTTCACTCTAAGTGGTAAACTCTGTCTAGTGAACGCGAGTGCAGTTAGCCCCTCAAAGGAAACTATCCTACCGCCCACTAATGACCGTCATAAATCTATCTCCACACTTCAGAAATGGAACACTGTCGTTGAGGACCAATAGCAAGCCTGATTTTCTCGAAGTGACAGACGCATATCTACTCCACGTGGAGTCTCAGTTGTCAAAGTTCCAACTTCCAGTTGATCTGTTTCAATACTTGCAGAAATTAGTTGTGTGTCACGAAGGGAGGGAAATACAGTGGTAACTGCAAATGAAGTAGTACACTACTTTCAGTCAAGCGAAAATAATCAAATTGATGACAATAGTGTGAATAACTGGATCGAGTTATATTACTGGAAAAGCCTCAAAAAACAAAGTTATAACGAGAACTGTTTCTAAGCAAATTCAAGCGCTTGTTTTGAACACATAAATATGTGCTGAAAAATAATCTTGGTAAGGGGTCATGCAATGAACCTGATGATAAATTCTGGGTATTCTCAGAATTACAGTAAGAGATATTGTGACCAAAGGAATACCAAAGACGCCGATCAAGTGTGAAAACAAAAGGAAACGTTTCTCTAAAGTAGATAATTTCACATACGATTTAATTGTCGAGAAATTTATAGATTCTGTGCAAAAGGGAGAGCGCCCACCTTAGACGAATTTGTTGCACATTTGCAAGAAATTTGTGATTTTCCTTATGGGCACTGCACTTTGCGCGGTCTCCTAAAGGAGCTGGGTTTCAAATACCGCACCTTGAATAAGGTAAGGGTTATTATGGAATCCAGTAGAATTGTAGCTTGGCGATGTATATTTGTCAAAACTAAGGAAGTTTCGCAGTAATGGACATAAGATAATTTATTTAGACGAAACCTCGTACGATATACATGACATATCGAGAAAGGTGGCAACCTTGCAGAAAGGACTGGGAGAAGGAGGGCAGGGGTTGTAAAACAATTATAAGGGTTCGTCAAAGGCAGCGGCCGACGTGCACATGAGTTAACTAAACAGACTTTAGCTGGCAGAGCTCACTCTTAAACACAGGACGGAAGACTAATATGATGACCGTGAGTTCATACGCACGTTTGAAAATCTTGCATTTTTTGGCACAGATGCTACTGATACACTTAAGCAATGCTTAGTACAATATGACAATAATCAACTAACCATAAAATAAGTAAATATGATTATGTTAGCCATAAGGAATAAAGGAATTCCTATTCAAATCTCCAAGTACAATTATATGAACTGGAAAATGTAAAACTAAAACAGCAAATATTGGCTGATACTAAAATTTAATGTCTAAATTACACATGTCAATTTTTTATAGATTACTTTTGTTGATTATGGTTCAATGACCAGTAAAGTCTGTAGCAAAACTTAAAAATGAAGAGTCATTAAACTACCAAACTAGAATTAAATTCATCGTTTTCCAATGATGACATGCAATACTTTCAGTAAAGTCCCCACCATTACAGGAAAATATTCCAAAAACTTTGATCTACCTCAAAAATGTCTGTAATTGTTTTGATTAAAATAGGCATGCTTAATATATAAACAAATGGAAATTATATCTTTAATTTTCTGTGCATGTCCTCAGAAGTTGTCTTTATTCTGGATGTTTTTGGATAATTGCTAAACCATAACAGATATTTAAAATCTTACTACACATGAAATATAGATATCGCTAAACTA
Organism: Mantis religiosa; assembly: GCA_030765055.1. Taxonomy (NCBI): domain Eukaryota; kingdom Metazoa; phylum Arthropoda; class Insecta; order Mantodea; family Mantidae; genus Mantis; species Mantis religiosa. The sequence continues at coordinate 64,344,513 of CM060958.1, read as the reverse complement.
CACACTATGAGCAAAACACATTTTTATAGCGAACTATTTCAGACATATTCCTTGTTACATATTTTTAATTTTTAGTACTTATACTTTTCTCAGAAAATTAGCAGTAACATAGCTTCTGTAAATCATCTATTATGCAAAAGGTATTCATAAGGAACAACACTTTAGACTGTTAACATAAACATTTAAGATATATATCTCATTGGCCTTGGCAATATCATAAACATACAGTGTTTTAAGCAAAATGACGCCATAACTGAAAGAGAAAACAAATTTTCAAAACATGTTATCAGTAAAAGCTAATATTGAATGTTACAATGTTGTTGAAAAGGTTCGTGGAATACTGAGTTTGGTATTAAATCGATTTTTTTTTTTACTTAAATTTTTCGCAGTCTCACAAACATACACATATACATGCATACATTCAAACGGGTAATTTCTTTAGATTCTTTTTCGGAGGGGGTAGTCCGAAAGGGCCGCACATTGGTTCAACCTTAGCCCGGATTCAATCCCACGAGACTGCAAATTTGAGATTTATAGTGGACAACACCGCCCAAGCGGGGGTTTTCTCCGGGATCACCATTTTCCCCGCCATCATTCCACCAATTGCTCCAAAGTCACCATTCATCCTGCCCTTATATTATCATCTACTTCTCTAACTCCACCCCAGGCATCGGGCTGATCACCTATACTGGTTTTCTACCAGATCGAAAGCTCCGGTTCCTCAGACCCGACCTTAAAAAGGATAGAGGAACAAGAATCCCCTAAGACCGCGATAAGTGGTATATAGGGATAAGGTAAAGAAGAGTAAAGGTAATTTTTTAATAGAATGGAATGCTTACTCTATTTACTATACATAGCAGTGGAGGAAATAAACTATATAATTGATATAAAGTAGATACTAAAGAAGAAAATGTCCCAATCGACATATGACTGAAAATATTTCCCCATTGATAAGGAAAGCGTCAGTCATCTGTCAGTCATAACTTGTTCCGTTCACAGAAAACCAGATTTACGAAACTCAATTTGGGTCAAGTAAGTTGATATTCTAATGGAGGCTGTACTAGCATATGCAGTGCAGGAAGCTGTTCCCCTCTCTGTGCAGATCTAGATTATGATGGACGTACAACAAAGAGTTCACCTTTACGGGAAATCCCTTCACCACATCCACATCCGGAAGTGACGATTTCTCGCTTCCTGTTTGGCAAACCTTTAATCACAATCCCGCTAGGTCATTTGAAAAGAATTGGTGAGATAATTGGTTCATTGCCGCTGAGCTCCAGCATCTGCTCTTTTGTCTAGGACCTCCGTGCTGTTTCATTTAAACAATACGTACGCTGTATGTTTTCTTCTTTTTTTTTCAGGTGTTTGTCTATTTCTCTCCTTACACTTTAGCAAGGTATTCAGGGGTTTGCACTCTTTGAGCTTACTTACATTAATCCTACAGCCTTCTAGACGACGTTTTATTGCCAACGGGAAATAGTAAAGCATATTCCACATTAGAATGTGATCAGTAATATTTTAAACATCTGTTTTTGTTAATTTTCTTCCAAATTATTAATTCTCTAAGAGCTTAAACCACTTTTTAGGCCACTTTGAATTGTAAAGTATCTGCTAGCCGGAATTCATACACACATTTTGGCATCAAAATCCTGTATTTACTGTATACAGTATATCGGTGTTCTATGCCATGGTGCAGAAAGAATGTACTAAGATTCGAGTGCATCTATGAGGATACGGATTTAAGTACCGGATAAAGGACCTGTCTCCACTCAACATCGTGAGGAAATTGAGGAGCAGCGATAGATAGCGATCGTGGTTCCCTGAGCGAACTATTGCTCCGGGAGATTCCTGATGCTGGTCAGTTGGTATCCATTGTATCGTTTGAATAGCTCCTTACGAGCTATAGGCCCCAGCATTCTCAAAAGTAACCTGCTAAAGTGATTTAAGAGACAATGCAACGTAAATGCCTTTATTACATTATTACTCAAATTAATTGTGTAATATTTGGTATAAGAAATAAATAGCAGAAGAAATTGTGTCTGCTTAAGACCACACTATTCATTATAAAATGTATTCATTATAAATTATTCTTAAAAATTATTTAAAAAAAAAGTAATGTTGACACTCATTCTTGCTCAAAGAAGCCAGTTGTGAGTTAAACATTTCATGCCTTACGCTAAGTGTGCTCGCAAATTAAAATACTCTGAAACAACTAAATAACCACGGACTTACGACCGTGCGAAGACGGTTATACATAAACGATATACAAAATGAAGTAAAATCAAGTCACATAATATTCTGTTTTACATGTGATTTAGATGATCTGATTAGAAAGTGTATGTTTAAGTTTAACGGAGGCATTCATCTTGCACCAAATTTTATTCTTAAGACGATGCTATTTGCGGAAGACCAAATAATTATAAGTAAAACTGAAGACGAACTGCAAAGAGCAGTATATATTTTACAGAAGTTATGTAAGAATTATAATTTCAAAATTTCCACAAATAAAACAAAGACAATGGCGTTTCGTGGTAAAGACACTGTTAGAGCCAAAATAGTAATTGATAATATTATCTTAGAGCAAGTTACGGGTTTTAAATATTTGGGAACATATGTCAGTTATAAATACGAAAATGATTTTAAAATAAATTACCAATGTTTCAACAAATATGCGGCATAATAAATAGAAGCCTAAAAACTAAAACCAGAAAAGAAACACGGATGAAATTTTATAAAGTAATGGCTGTGCCTGCTTTTGTTTTTGGTTCTGAAACATGGACATTAACAAAAGCAGACAAAAACAAGATACAGTCTGCCGAAATGAGATTTTTAAGAGCAGTAAAGGGATGTACTCGTCTAGATAAAATTCCAAATAAAAAAATAAGAGAAGATTTAGAAATAAGTTCTTTAGAAGAAAAAATAATAAATTATAGAAATGAATGGAGAGAGCATATTGAGAGAATGCCGAGAGATAGGATCCCAAGAAGAGTTATAAACTA